>JBBBDQ010000327.1:8207500-8497500 GCA_037127315.1 Ascarosepion bandense | reverse complement strand
TTAACATTTTTGCTTTGAAAGTCCATAAAAAAAAAAACGAACAATATCTCGCACTTTTTCTCTCTCGGAACTCTCACGAAGTCGTATAATTAACTGCAGAATGACGTTCTACGTAGGCAGCAATTTTGGTCGAATTTCGTTCTTTTACTGAAACTTCCGGCGTTGTACTTCCTGTTTTGAGAACAAGAAGCGTAGAAATACAATAGCGCATTGCTTTAATTCCCGGAAGTACATCGCCGGAAGTATCAGTAAATGAAGAAAAATCAACAAAAAATCTGCCAAAGTTCGATAACATGCGCAGTCCGTCATTCTGCAGTTAATTACATGACTTCGTGAGAGTTACGGGAGAGAAAAAGTGCAAGATATAGTTCGTTTTTTAAATGGACATTTAGATAAAATAATTCAATAACTAACAGTTGATTTGAGTTCAGCATATACATTTGCACAGAAATAATGCTATTTTGGATAAATTTAAAGGGGAAAAGCGACGGGATTTAAAACAAAAATTTACCATTCTGTCTTATTTGTTGTGCAGTCCGGTGTCAGTTTCTGTTCAAACATTAGTTAAAAAGAAAATTTAATATCAGTGAGATATAAATGCTGTCATCTACTGTATTAATATTTCTGGATCCAGGAAAATAAATTTAAAAGAAAATGTAAGCATTTGTTTATACATTGTTCGCATTGCCCCTAAAAGCTTTCTTTATCATTAGGAGATTTTTAGCTGACCATTCACCTATCTGTCAGCCATCACAGGCAATCTCTCTTGCCACCCATAAGCATGGACTAAGGAATACACTGCGCCTCCTCGGCCTTACCCTTTCTTCAGACCTCACTTACATTGAATCAATAGCTAAATCCACTGCCAGAAAGGCTGGGTCACTGTGTCGGGCCAGGAAGTTTTTCCACCTGAATCCATCTGACAAATATAAAAACCAACCATTCGACCGTGCATGGAATTTTGTCATATCTGTTCAGGTGCCCCTGCTATTCTTCTCTGTGTTCCTGATAGGCTCCAAAGGAGAATCTGCAATGTGATATGTCACGACCAAGCAGCTCGACTCCAGCCACTTTCTAATCGGCAGTATGTGGCTTCCCTTCTATGCATATTTTCATGGCTTCTGTTCTGACGAACTAGGGTCACTGTTGCACGCGCCACAAGAAATTACTCGTGCAATCAGACTGGCAACAAGGTCTCACCATTATACAGTTAGATCAACCAAATGCAGGCAACAATTCTATTACATCAGTTTCTTTTCTCGCGTTTCCCGGCTGTGGAATTCACTTCCATATACTTGCTTTCCTGACGGTTACAACCTCCAAGAATTTAAATGCAAAGTCAATTCCTATCTCTTGTCTACTTAACTCCAGCTCTTTCCACATCATTAGTGTATCTTGTTCTTTTCCTTTCTCTCTTCGTAACTGTCTTCCCTTCTGTGTTCACATCCTTCTCTTGCCCTTTCTCTTTCACCCCCTGTAGCTGGTTCGTCTTTGTCTTCATTCTCCCCCTGTCTAAAACTTTAACTCTCTTATGTAGCCCCCTGCACATCAGTGGCACTACCGACTTGCTTGGAGTGAAATGATTAAAAATAATAAAAAAACTTTGGTGTAAAACGTATGACAGTTTGAGACTTCAATTCAAAAAGTTTCTAATTTTCTGACTGGTAGTCTTTTTTTACGACAGACAGAATGTATTAAATTTCTTCTTCTTCTATGAGCTCTGTGCTTTCAGGACGTAAGCGATCATGGCTTTTCACGTTTCCCTATCCCTGGTGGCTCTTAGCACGCTTTATCCTGTTACACCACGCAACCCCCGTTCTGTCATCAACCTGCTTAGGCCCGTCAAATATGTTATACACTGCTTTCCCCTGTCTCTTTTTTCCCTCTATCTAGCCTGTTAGTATCAGGTTCTCCAAGCCCTCCTTCCTCATTGCATGTCCCAGCTGTCTCTTCTTGATGCTCAGTATTAATTTCCTTTTCGTTTCCATCCTTTCCAAATAAATTTATTTTCAAAGAAAATTACGTTAAAGACGTTCCAAGTTACAAGATTCCGTTTTACAAAGGCTTGAAATAAAACAGATATCCGGTCTTTTCATTTACAGACCATAATGTACATTGAACTGAAATTATTATACGTTTCTGAACAAAACCCATGATCGGCGTTCTAACATCAATGTGAGAGTGAGTTTTAAATGCTATCAGCTACTATAATAATATTTCTGGATCCGGGAAAATAAATTTGAACGAAAGTGTAAAGATTTGTTTTTGCTATTATAAATAACAAAGTTCTGTCTTTTTTCTTTCAAGTTCTGATAAAGCATTAATAAGAATGAAACATGCTAGACTGAGAAAGGTTTCCTTTTTGTTCTGTTGGATTCCAACCCGTATTTGATCTATATTTGATTCTTAATTTATATACACAGATAGTGTCAGTCAAGTGCCATATGTGATCTGACTGGGCAGAAGATTTTCTCGCAGTAGGTTGCCATTACTTTCTGCTGTAGACTGGTTGCCAGGCAAGGCTATAGGACCAAATCGGTCCTGTTATTTAACCCATAACTGGGGGAAAAGACGGATTAATACTTTTCCCAAGCGTAAGTGAAAGCAAAGAATTTAACTGGAATTCGAACTCAGCTCCTCGATTTCTCGTCCCGAGCCGATATCCACTGCACCACAACGCACATCACGCCGATTTTCAAAGATTCGTGTCGATGTAATTACATTATTAAAATTTAAAGAAATCAGTAAAAAATGGTAATCAAAAGTAAATAAATAAAATAAAGTAGAATAAAGCGGGATGAAATGTACTTTTAAGTTTTTATAGATATTTTTTATTTTTTTATATATATCCTTTTGATATTGTTATCTCATATATATATATATATATATATATATATATATATATATGAAATAGAATCCTTGAATTTGGTAAGGTAAATTCTAATAGAGACAGACTCCAAAGAGAACTCAATTTTTATTGCTGAATTTAGCAGAGTATCATAATCAAGAAACAAAAGTTAGATATTTTTACAAATCCATTGGTAATACGGTATTTCGCGATCACAGTCGCTTTTCAAATCAAATTCATACAACAGTCATGTTGTATGAATTTTGTTTGAAAAGCGGCTGGACCGCGAAATACAGTAATACCAATAGATTTGTAAAAATATCTAACTTGTGTTTCATGATTATATACATATATATTAATTGTGACAATGGCAAGGATATCATTTTTGACTTAAAATATAGACATTCACATTTCAAGCAAAAGTTCAGAACGGCTGAACTGTCAAATCAAATGATACATACCCAGGTGGAAATATACTTCATCTCATAGTAGGATATATATATATAATATATCAGGATATAAATATGTATCCTGACAAGAATTTATTAGGTGAATTTTGATCTGAATGTTTAAAACTTTAAGGACCGAACAATATGATTAAAATTTCACACTGAATTAACTGCATTATATAATCAAATAGATTAGTTCGGTAAATAAAAATTTGTCGTAAATGTTTCTATTTTCATATTTATACAGCATATATATATATATATATATATATATATATATATATATACATATATATATATATATATATATATATATATGTATGCATGTATATATATATGTGTGTGTGTGTGTGTATATATATATATATATATATATAAATGTATGCATGTATATATATATGTGTGTGTGTGTGTGTGTATATATATATATATATATATATATATATACATTTAAACACACGATTTTATTTGTTGATTCTAATGCTCCGTTTCTTAAGATTGAACAATAATTGTTTACTATAAAGTCATTATCTTCCAGAATACACTGGGCACTCTTTATTTTTTTTATTCAAATAATTTTTCTATTTATTATAAATATCAAAGTTCTGTTTTTTCTCTGTTTTCTTTCAATCTCTTATGAAGCTTTAATAAGAATGAAACATGTTAGACTGAGAAAGGTTTTCTTTTGGTTCTTTATTTAATTGTCCTATCGGATTCCGATCCGTATTTGATCCTTGTATTTGATCCTTAAATTATATATACAGCCAGTGTAGGATAGCTAATAACAAAAGTGGTGAAAATAGAAAACAATCTAAATAAATTCAGTTAAATAAAAAGTTTAGTAAATAAATCAACATTTAAAATTCCCAGCATCCATCTTTAGCGCATATGTGTTCTCACACCGACATAACAAATATTTCCGATGAAGTTCTACAGGACAAAAGCCATCACAAGAAAACTTTTTTCCACTTTGCCATACATTTTTCATTTCTCCCATTATATATATATATTGTTATCTCATATATATATATATATATATATATATATATATATATATATATATGTGTGTGTGTGTGTGTGTGTGTGTGTGTGTGTGTGTTTAATTATGACAATGGCAAGGATACTGTTTTTCATTGGTTTTATTGATCAAATGTATTCTATCGTAAATCGCTCGATATCTAGTATAGATACAGAGGTGATAGGTAGAAAGAATCTGTCTTTTTAATAGAGCAGATTCATGTCGACTTCAGAGTTTCGCGAGTACACCGTTATGATGTTTCCATTCGTCAGGGTGGTTTGTTGACGAGTGAGAACATTATAACTGTGTGCTCGTGAAACTTCGAAGTCGACATGAATCTGCTCTATTAAAGAGACAGACTCTTTCTTTTACACACTTGCACACGCACACAAACACACACATACATATATATATATAATTATTAAACAGTTGTTGGTCAGAGTCAAATTAGAACAGCAAACAGTTGTATTAAAAGTGCTAGCTAGAAAGCCATAGTAAATATACCAAACTGGGCAACTATGTGGGGAAATTAAAAGAAAAAAATCCTGATGTAAGCTGGAGTATATTGAAAAAAGCCAAACCTTACAGCAATAGTGATGTTTGCAATTTTGTGCCAAGAGGAAAAGATTGCTATAGTATAATTTCTTGAACGTGTCAGTCAGTTAGTTAAGTGCCATACGTGATACACGCTTGGGCGTTCATGTCTCGAAAGAGACATGACTGACTGGGCAGAAGATTATCCTCCAGTAGGTTGCCATTGCTTTCTGCGGTAGACTGGTTGCCGACCAAGGCTATAGAACCCAATCTGTCCTATTATTTAACACATAACTGGAAGGAATAGACGGATTAATACCTTTCTCAAGGGTATTTGCGCGTAAGTGAATGCAATGAATTGGGCTGGAATTCGAACTCGGCTCCCCGATTTCTCGTTCCGAGTCGATATCCAATGCACCACAATGCACATCCGCGCCCTTGAATGAGATATGTTACTAAATGAAAGGTCCCAAATAACGTCCGGATTTAGACACATTAGAAAATACGTTTTAGGTTTGTCCAAGCCCTTATGTAAGTATGCACAATACTATTTCGGTAGTCTTTTCTAACTCCTCCCTTCATGTTGAACTTTTAAAATTACATGCCTTTTAAATAGCAAAGGCTGCAGAAAAAAAAACAGAAAGTAACTTATGGCAGTGATGGCAGAGTAGTCGTCTTACGAGCTTTAGCAAAAAGAAAAATACTGTTAAGAGCTAAAAGATAGGAAGTTGTGGACAGCCATATGCTAAAGAGACAAGATACAGAGATGAAGAATATATATTATATATTAATAATGATGCGCGTATTTTGAAATGAAACATGAAAATATCAAAATATTTACTCGACAGAAATTTTCGAGTTAGATTCCATTTGTTTATTTAACTCTTTGATAATATTCCGAGTTGACAGCAGACAAAGCTTTTGTTCTTATTCTGATAAATTTTATTATAGTTTCAGCGAAAAAACAATTTTGTCAAGGCCATCAGCGAATGAATAATTCTTCCATTGTTGATTGCCAAACGCGTCCTTTCGACGATTAAAGATGGAAGAATAATGGACAAAAACAATTTAGCAGTTTGACTAATGCAAATTTCAATCGCAAAAGTTGAAATTAAAAGAATTCCTATGGTTTAAAATTAAAAATCCAATTTAATGCATTCAAATGGATTCTCGCAAAAATTCTAATGTTAGGTTTTGTTCATTGGTAGTGCCAAAAATATATAAAATTGATAGCCAAATTTGCTTTCTCTATTCTACATATTCTATTTATGTATTTTATTCTAAAAAAAATAATAAAGAAATAAAAATAAATAAATAAATACAAAAATAAAAAAGAGAATTATGGGAAATTTACGCTCAATTGCTTATAATATGCGTATGTGCGTTGTGGTGCAGTGGATATCGACTCGGAACGACAAATCGGGGAACCGAGTTCAAATTCCAGTTGAATTCCTTGCATTCACTTACGCGCAAATACTCTTCGAAAAGGTATTAATCCGTCACTTCCCTCCAGTTATGGGTTAAATAACAAGACATATTGGGTTCTATAGCCTTGGCTGGTAATCACTCTACCGCAGAATTTAATGGCAACCTAGTGCATGATAATCTTCTGCCCAGAGTAGAAGTGGATTCATCTTTTTCTCAATGATATTTACGCATAATCTTAAAATTATAATCATAAGCTAAAAATATTGGAAAGTAAAAATTTCATTGAAATATGTTGAGAATTTTCCAAGTTATACTCTGAATTCCAGAAAATGAAATTTTTCAAATACATGTGCAAATATTTTCAGATTGTCTGAGGAGAACAGTATGATAAAAAAGGGACAAAAAGATAACTGTTTTGTTTTAGTCGACGCCTTTCGTTCACTGACGGACTTTATCGTCGGATAAAATAAAATATAGTTTGTTTTTTTGTCTCTTTTTTAAAAATATATCTCAAAGATAAGAACAGTTTAACCTGACGCAAATATGAGCCAAATAATCCATTGTTGTGAACTGAGCGATAATATCCTTGAATATATATATATATATATATATATATATATATATATATATATTATACAAAGCCGCTCTCAATGAGTAGTGGTTATGAAAATCAATTTGTGCATTGACATCCAGCGCACGCTTCATTGTATGCCTCACTATTGTGGCATTGTGAGAGATTTCATTTTCATTACATTAATTTCAGCAGACAATAAGGATTTAGGACATAGAGGAAACAATTAAACAAAGAAAAAAAAAGAAGAGAACAGATTAAGGGAATAAAATGATTGTACAGAACCGTAGTCACTTAATGAAGAGGCTAGAGTATAGTTTCAAGTTATATTCAATATGTTAAAACTGAAATTGATTTCCGTAATCACTAATTTGATTTTGAGCCGAGACAAAAGATCCTAACCTCGAAATATCAGCCTAACGTTCAAAAGAGATTTTAATCTCCGCGGTTTTATCTTCTTTGTATCACTTTGAGCCGCCAGAATAAATATTAATACATTGTTCAATATAAACGATTTTTAATAGTTAAAATACTTGAAATAGTGCTAATTTAACCCAATTTTTAAATTTTGACGTTAAACATTGTAAAATGCTTTCCATTAGCTAAATCAAATTTCTTGGTGTAAAAATATTTGGTCTTGTGTTTTTATAGTAAATCATGGTTTTTAGTCTTAAACAAATCTTACCTTGGACTGAAGAAATGGAAATTGTTTTTTTAATCATTCCCCTAAACCCATGTGGGGCGGAAACGCCACTAGAACGCAGGGGGGTTACAAGAAGTAAAAGTAAAAGAGAACGAGAAGACTCGGATTGTGGAAAAGCAAAAATAAAAAAAGGTTCAAATAAACTGAAGATGGCGTTTGACGTTGCATTTAACCATACGACCGTGCATGAAATACTGTTGTCATATCTGGTCAGCCGCCTCTGCTGTTCGTCTCAGTGTTCTTGACAGGCTCCAAAAGAAAATATGTAATGTAATTAGTCACGACCTGACAGCTCGACTCCAGTCACTTTCTCATCGGCGGGACGTGGTTTCCCTCTGTCTCTTCTATAAATAATTTCATGGCTTCTGCTCTGACGAACCCAGGCCACTGATGTCCCATCTACACGAATTTACTCGAGCAACCAGACTGGCAACAAGGTCCCATCCTTTTACAGTTAAATCAACCAAATGGTTTTCTCGCGCTTTCAGCTTGTGGAACTCCCTTCCATATACTTCCTTTCTTGACGGCTACAACCTTTAGGAATTTAAATACAACATCTATTCCTATCTCTTATACACTAGACTCCAGTTTTTTCTACATCAGCCCGTGTATCTTGTTCTTTTCCTTTCTCTCTACCTTTGCAACTCTATTTACTTCTGTGTTCACATCCTTCTCTTGCCCGTTCTCTTTCACCCTCTGGAGCTGGTTCGTTTTTGTCTTCACTCTTCACCAGTCTAAAACTTTAATTCTCTCATGTAGCCTCCTCCACATCAGTGGCGGTACCGCCTTGCTTGGGGTGAAATGATAAAAAAAATTCTGAAGATTATGGTTATCTGGGAAGCAAAAAATCGGATAGGATTTCCGCAGGTTGGATGTGCGAGAAAAGAAACTATTAGAGTAGAAATGGTTTTTGCATTTAGTTAGTTATGAGGACGAGAACTAGTTGGTTATCTAGTAGAACGCTTTATTTCATGTAGTCAAGCTACCAGGGTACCTGCACATCAGTGGTGGTACCGCCTTGCTTGGGGGGGTGAAATGATTGAAAAAAAATTCTGAAGATTGTTGCTAACTGGGAAGCAAAATATCGGACGGGATTTCCGCAGGTTGGATGTGCGAGAAAAGAAACTATTAGAGTAGAAATGGTGATTGCATTTAGCTAGTTGGTTGGTTGGTTGTTTTAAGGCATATCAACATCGGTAGGTCATTTATTGCCAACTAAATTTTATTTATTTGTTACTGGTAATACCTTCTTCTTTCAACAATTTATTGTTGTTTTTATATAAGTTTTTGTGTGTAGTAATACTTTTTTCTTTTCAAGTATCAAGATTCATTGGTATTTGTTTTTAAGGGCAGGGTCCTACCCTGTTATTTAACCCATAACTGGAGGGAGGGGACGGATTAATACTTTTCCCAAGGGTCCCAGTGTTTCAGTGAACGCAGGGTATTCAACTGGAATTCGAACTCGGCTCACCCATTTCCCTTTCCGGGATGATATCCACTGCACCACAAGGCACATCCGTCACTAAACGCTTATAGCACCTGATATTCCCAAGCGGTCACCCATCTAAGTACTGACCAGTCTCAACGTTGCTTAACTTCGGTGATCGAGCGAGAACCAGTGTATTCAACGTGATATGGCCGTAAGCCTAGCTAGTTAAGACGGCAATACCTAGTTGCTTATCTAGTAGAAAGCTTTATTTTATGTAGTCAGGGTACCAGAGAAAGAAAGCTCACCAGAGCAGTTTCCATAAAAATATTTGTAGTAAAAGACAGAGGCAAGACATGTCACGTCGGTGAAAAATTGACTGCAGTTGAGATAACTGCTCAGGATTACGTTACAGAACTTTTTGGGGATTTTGACAAAAATCGCGAGATAGCACCATGCAATATCATTCAACGCACAGACGAATGGTAGATTTCTAAATGTCCAAGATGGCTTCTAACGAGAAAAAAATACTATGAACCAAATTCCTTGCAGTAGGTAAACCAATTGATTCAATATAGTCTTTCATATCATTAAAAAAGTGAAGGCAAGAAGACATTGTGTGTTACTCTCCTAAAGTTTATCATCAGCCATGCTGATGGCAGGTAGAAAATGTTCTTTGTGGTAATTAAATGAAAACAGTTTGTCTTGAAGTCTGGAATTTGACAAACTTAAGCAGCAGATCTAATTTTATTTTAGCTAAGGAAATAAGAAGACGGATAGAGTTTTCAACACTAAAACAATTGATTGAACGTAAAATAAAAGAATGTAAAGAATATCGATCAATTTCAATATTTATTGAACAAGCCTTTGGTGCGATAAAAGAATAATATCCCCTCTATGGGATAAATAATAAGTCTTTGATTAATGTGTGTAGAAGAATAAAAAATGATTTGACAATAAGTTTTAGTTAAAAGAGCAATTGTAGTATACGATTCAGGAAATACCAGAGGTGTATGACGAATATCATTCTCATCAGAAAACTTAATCTAAAAAAAGTTGATCTCCCATAATCCCAAAATACGCTGGGTTCACTCTAAAAGAAACTAAGGTAAGCTTTATACTCGGTGTCATTTTAGAATGTCAAAAGACTAAAGAACATAGAGGTAACATAGAAGGCAAATTCAAAGTCACCAAGCTCGGTATCCGCCGGGGAAATAAAATGCAGACGGAGCAGCCAATCGCAAGTGAAAACTGTAGCCACCCACGTTGGTCAAAGAGACATCGTTAGGCTTGAGTGAATTTACACCCCGGAAGGTCTTGTTATGAACAAATAAAGTATCTATCAGCTTCCCTTTGATAGTAAGGATGGTGAGCTGAACGATGTTAGCTACGCTAATGATTCCTTTGCTAGCCAAACGATAACGTTTTAGGTTCCATAAAAGTTTCACAATTTCTGAAGAGAAAGTTTGTCGAATTGATCGTATAATGGGATTTCAGTATGTTACCAAGGGGTTCTGTTCGTGTTACCTAATGTCGATTAGAATCCGTTCGTCCTTGTTTGTGTTTCCGGTGTCTCGGTTGCGTTTGTCCCGTACGTGTGATGTTTCCGTGTGGAAATTTTGTTCGTGTCCTGTCCAACGTGATTCAGTGTTTGATTCTGGTGCTGCTAATTTTTCCGTCCATCTTTTTTGGTAGATACTAGAACAATAAGCAGAAAATCTACAGTATCAGGCCTCAAAGAATCGCGGTGAGCCTACGAACAGGAAGAAAGAAGGGAACCCACACTAAAATGCAACTGCAACTTCTACTCCAACAGTTTCTTTTCTCGTACTTCCCGACTGTGGAATTCCCTTTCACATGACTGCTTCCCCGACGGCTATAATCTCCAGGAGTTTAAATGTAAGGTCAATAGACACCTCCTAACAAACTAACTCGCTTCCATTCTTTCAAACACTCTTCCCACCCACCCAACTGCCTATCACCCCCGCTTCTGACATTTCCTATATTTAACCACTCTTTCTATTTACTTTCCTCTATGTAGCCACAAACGCAATAGTGGCAGTGGAATGCCTTGCTTGGGGTGAAACGATTAAAAAAAAAATATAGACACAAAAGACGACCAGGATGTTGCCCAAAAATCCACTCTACAACTGGAGATGGTAAATCCCACACTCTTTCAAGAAAAGATTGAACGATTGAAAATAAAGTAAAAAAACAAAAAACAATTATTTTGTAGTAAAAATAAATTAGTCTGGTAATCTTATCAGACGTGACTAACATTACGCTATATTCCATGTTATTTGATTCGAATTATTGCCTTTAATGCTGGAAGGGAAATTTAAACATTGCATTTCATATATTTACAGTCTAAAACTTTACCAAAAGATGGGTGTTTTTTAACTAAACAACGAGCAGCTAAATATTCACTGCAAACAGAGTGACCAGTTATTAAGAGATAATTTGCGATTGATCCTTCTATTAAATGCTGTAAGATTTCTGTATCATTCAATAAAAATCGATATCACAGATATGAACAGTAAGCAATTCGGAATTTTTGACAGAACTCACTTTCTGGAATTGGCTGTTTCGAATAATTGAAGGATTCAGCTCGAAAAGTAGGATAATTTAATACAGAATATTTGTTGAACAAAGATATCTATATATATAAAAGACAATCTGTGAGTCTGTGTGTGACTGTTCCCTATGCACGCCTACATTTTTAAGCTATGTTATTCAAACTTTCTCGGGACACATATCTACAGGGAAGTCAGGTCGACACATACTTTTTGAGTTTAAGTTCAGTAATTTTCCGTATTGCACTTTTTGGCCAATGGAACCGATTGCTTACATTTGCTCCGTAAAACATCTAAGATCTAAGACGGTGGCTAAATGACGTCACAGAAATCAAATCACGTGTGTCAAACGCGACTAAAATATTTATTAAAAAAAAAAGAGTCTTTACATTTAATTTTAATTCCGACGTTTTAAAAATTCATTTGGTCAACGAAAAAATGTGAATATTTTCCGCGTAATTTTGAAAATAAAAAAAGAAAAATCTTTTTAAAAAAGTGTTTTTTCGAAAAAAAAAAACAAAATATGTAAAAAAAAGTGCCAATGGTTAATTTAATTATTTATGTCTTTTTTTTCAGATTTAATATTTCATACTTCAGAAAATAAAAAAGAAGTTTTTTTCGCTAAATATTTCATGCAAGAAATCAACTGTCTGTAATTCATGTGGCATTAATGTAACTTTTCCTCTAAAATTAAATGTCTACATTTTTAAATATTCTTCGAAAATTTCTGAACTGAGAGCGCAATAATTTTTATATTTCTAATTTCAGTAAAACAAAATATATAATTTTTATTTTATTGCATTAAGAGATTTGGTTTGTGCGTGAGTATTGGAAACATTGCGTTCCAAGAAATTTAGCAGCCATCTTCGATTAAAGTAACAGGCACTCACACTAGGTGTGCTCAGTTTTTGTAGATTTTTTCACATGTCTCCTAAAAAAAGAGCTCGGTTAGGGCGTATGACCACTAAAGCTGCGGCAGTCAGGGCAGCAAGGGCAATTGCTGCATCTAGCATTAATGTTGAGGCGGCGACTACAAACGCTCGGAAATCGCAACACGCTGCATTAATGGGAGCCATACGCGAAGCAGAAACAACTAAGGTGCGCCATTCCCGGTGTGTCCGTAATGCAACTGCGATACGAGCGTCACGCGAGGCAGAAACTATGGAAGAGCGACATTCCCGACGTGTCCGTGATGTAACTGCGACACGCGAGGCACGCGAGGCACGCGATGCCGAGACAGCTGACAGAAGGTCTACTTAGTTGGCTACTGAGTTGCACGGGCAACGCCGGGCTATGATGCTAGTGATACCTGAAACTCCCATTGTGACGAGAAGAATGCGCGTTCGCTTTTTGAAACTCGGGTAACTCTAAACATGATTCTACTGCTTCTTTTTCTTTTTCTTCTTTCTTTTTCTTTTTCCTCTTCTTTATTTTTCTATTTTACTTTTTCTTTTTCCCCCTCTTCTCTTTTCTTTCTCTTTTTTTCTTTCTTTTTTCCGTTCTTCTTTTTTCTTTATCTTCTTTCATATTTTTTCTGTTCCTTTTCTTTATTGTTTTCCTTCCTTTTGCTTTTTTATTCATCTATTTTCTTTCGCTATGTACCTTGGTTCGATTAGGATCTGAGCGATCATGGTTCTCCACAAC
Source organism: Ascarosepion bandense (assembly GCA_037127315.1). Lineage (NCBI taxonomy): Eukaryota > Metazoa > Mollusca > Cephalopoda > Sepiida > Sepiidae > Ascarosepion > Ascarosepion bandense. The sequence continues at coordinate 8,484,306 of JBBBDQ010000327.1, read as the reverse complement.
ATCCTATCTTTTGTATCTCTTAGCAATGTTTATCTTTTTACTATCCTATCAACTCCTTGTTCTATCACCCATTTACCCAAGCTTGCAAGTTACACGCTGTTTCCCTCTAATTCTCATGCCTTCGATATGTCTAAAAAGTGTCAAACTTTTCAAGCAATTTAATATATTCCTGAAATCTCAAGTGTCTTTTTTGTTTTCATTTTCCTTAAAATCTCCTTGTTGCTGACACGTTTCTTTTATAATATTCTCACTATCCTTCTGTAGAAACATTAGTTTGTTGCCTTAAGACCCCTTTTCACCTGTGAGATAAACTTCCAGCATTCGCTGTTATATAAAACGTATTGTATTTACTCCCCCACTTGAGAGAGATGTGACACAAGGTCTTTTTTAATGTGGGGAACCTGAGCGCGTACACCCAGGTACTGGTCAAAATATTACCTATCCACCGCAGTAGATAGGTTCAAAACCGGTCTAAACTGGTCTTAAAACTGGTCTTAATTTGGTCATTCCCGACCCCAGCCCGAAGGCCGGGGCCAGGTAAGTATATAAAATGTATTGAGTTTTCATAACAGTTCTACACTCTTTTTTTGTTTGTTTTTCACGTCATTATTACTATTTCACGTCATTATTACTATTTCACGTCATTATTACTATTTCAATACCAGTTCTTCAGAAGTACAATTTTTATTTCTCTGATAATTCTTACTGTTTTCGTTAATTACTTTGATTTTCCAAGTCATAAAATGAATACCTTTGAAAGTAATTTAACAGCGTAGTAATACATACACTACGGTGATATGTAAGAAAGCAAAACGAAAATTTGCTGGATGTTTCAGCTTCTGCTGCTGATTGATTTGTATTTTTTTCCACAACTCATTGACATTTAGCGGATTATTTGAAGGCGAAACATAAGAGACGGGCGTTTTCGGTACTTGGTATTTTCAAGTTATATTTCGCATGTCCGAGTGTCTAGAACGTTTGCTTTCTGACCATGAAGCCTGGATTTGAATGTCACCATTTGTCAAAAAAGTGACTTCTGGATGTTATCAGTCTGGATGAGGCGATTCCAGCGTGCTAATGCCCATTACAGACGCTTTCTCAGGCACATTTGTATTTGTTCAACACCCACAGCGCCCACCTGTGGTTTATACTGCAACTATGCTGGGTGGACCTTAGTTACACTTTCTGGGTGAGAGCGCGTTATCCTGCGGGAACAACAATCTGAACAAGACCACGACGGTCAAACCCTCGGTCACGATGACTTGTGACTTTCAGCCAGCACAACCATCAACAAAGAGCCGTTTAAACCGATGTCACTCAGAAGGCTTGAGTCAACCCGTGATATGGTTTCCGAACGTTCCGGACGCTGGAATCGCCTCATCCAGACTGATAACATCAAGACGTCACCTTCCTGACTAATCGACCATCGTGAGATTCGAATCCAGGCTTCATGGTCAGAAAGCAAGCATTCTAACCACTCGGACACGCGAAATATAACTTGAAAATACCAGGTACCGAAAATACCTGCCACTTATGTTTCTCCTTCAAATAATCCGCTAAATGTCAATAAGCTGTGGAAAAAAATACAAGTCACCCCACAATAGACAATATTTATTTCTCTAAAAAAATGAGGAAAATATGTTACAATGGGGAAGGTTTGTCGAGACGCCTAGTCAGGATAGATTACGTTACAGACCCTTTTTTGGATTTTGTCAAAAATCGCGAGATAGCACCATGCAATATCATTCAACGCACAGAAGAATGGTAGATTTCTAAATGTCCAAGATGGCTTCTAACGAGAAAAAAATTCTAGTATGACACAGTGAACCAACTTCTTTGCAGTAGGTGAAGCAATTGATTCAATATAGTTTTTCATATCATTAAAAAAGTGAAGGCAAGAAGACATTGTGTGTTACTCTCCTAAAGTTTATCATCAGACATGCTGATGGCAGGCTGAAAATGTTCTCTGTGGTAATCGACCATCGTGAGACTCGAATCCAGGCTTCATGGTCAGAAAGCAAACGTTCTAGCCACTTGGACACGCGAAATATAACTGGAAAATACCAAGTACCGAAAACGCCCGTCTCTTATGTTTCGCCTTCAAATAATCCGCTAAATGTCAATGAGCTGTGGAAAAAAAAATACAAATCAGTCGGCAGCAGAAATTGAACCATCCAACAAATTTTAATTTTGCTTTCTTACATATCACCGTAGTCAGGCAAAATAGAGTTTGACTCGAAAATGCGTGGGAAACATAGGCATGTCATTGTATTTCTCTGTCCAGAAGAAAAAAATCGCGCCTATTTACATTATCGGTGATTGCTGAACGCTTAGAGATTAAACAGTGGCTGCATGTGTTGTTAATATGTGTGTAATGTATTTAGGCAGTGGTGACTGTCGTGTCTGAGACACATAATGTATTTATGTATGTATTTATTATTACAGAAAGAAATTGCGCTTTCCAGCGAGAATCAAGTCTGCATCCCTCAAGAGAGAGGAAGCTTGGCTACGGAGAACAGTCGATCAGGCGAGACCAAATTTCGTGCTTTCAAGCGACATTTCTCTTGTCATAGAAATCTCAAAATTTTTGATACCAGCACAATTTCGTATCCAAACGTGAACAAAGAGAGTTTTAGGTGGTAGCTCACTCTGTAATAATAAATTTCTCGAATATTTAGGCAGGTAGACCAAAATAAATAAATAAATAAATAAATATACTGTTTAATTAGATCAAAAGAGCGCCTTCTTAAATACGAGGGGGAAGTGGGAAATATCTGTCGGAATAAACAAAATCCAATCTATTATATATATATATATATATATATATATATATATATATATATGATCTGGCACGTCTTAGACCTCTCGACCACGAATGACCTTCAGTCTAAACGAGGTATTAATCAAGCCTATATAACACGATTTTCGATTCATCGCAATAACCATATCTGCTCTGAAATGTATCGTAATGCCAACAAATGTTGTGTACATTTGTTGTCGTGAGGTCTAAGACGTGCCAGATGACATGGTAGCTTCGTCTATGTGGATAGGGATCGCAGGTTCATATATATATATATATATATATATATATACCACTAGCCATAATTATTCGGCCACCCCAGTTGAAAAAATGACGTATTTCATACTATTTTTAGTATTTATTGCCAAGTGGATAATTCTAAATAAATATAGAATGATTCTTTTGTTATTATTACTTTGAAAAATTTTACAAGGCAATGAGGAAGTCTTTGTTTCGCCCATCCAATAAGAAGAAGAGACTAGCATGGGGAAGAGAGCACAAAAACTAGACACCAGAACAGTTCATTTGATGCACTTGTTATTGTGCAGTAATAAAAAAGAACCATTTTATTTTCATTTGGAATTATTCACTTGGCAATAAATACTGAAAGTAGTATGAAATACGTCAATTTTTAAAAACTGGTGTGATTTAATAATTATGGCCGGTAGTGTATATATGTGCCGGTATATGATGTGGCCTATCTTTTGAATGTGGCCAACGAAATTTTGTCTTTGGTGTAGTATTGGACCTACCGCAAAGAGCGTATTATAAGGAAGTATTATAACTGTCTGGTAACAGATGGTTGCAAAACTGCTTGGTTCAATTAAAGAGTGCTGCTTTAGTATGTTTAGTAACAAATAGTTAAAGAACTGCTAGTAAAAAACAATTTAGTCTTGTTAAACAAACCGTTCAAAGATGTACTTGTAAATATATTCTTACTGAGGTAGGGCCCATTCAAACCGGGTAGGTCACATACTATATAAAACCAAAGACGTAGCCCCTCCCATATATATATATATATATATATATATATTTGAAATGATTTGTTTGAACATTATTTTTATCGATACTCATATTTAAATAGATGTTCTGTTTTTAATTAAACAGTATTATAACGGTTGTTCATCATCAAGTTTCGTTAATCTTCCTCACTTTCCATAACATGTTTACATTTGTTGACATTACGATACGTCTTAGAGCAGATATGGTTGTTGCGATAAATCGAAAACTGTGTTATAGACTTGATTAGAACCTCGTCTAGACTAATGGTAATTCGTGGTCGAGAGGTCTAAGACGCGCCACATGGTAGCTTCCCCCTAAGTAGATAGGGGTCTCAGGTTCGAGTCCTGCCGAATGACACACATTTTCGTAATAAAAATTTATCGTAAATAATCAGGCCAGTAGATAAAAATATATAATACTGTTTAATTAAAAACAGAATATCTATTTAAATACTAGTATCGATAAAAAAATAATGTTAAAAAAAATCATTTCAAATTGTCGGTTGTTTATAACCAAGTTTCGTTAATTTCCGTTATATATATATATATGTGTGTGTATGTGCAAAAGTATACTCAGTTATAATTCGAGATATTCCCTGAATTAGTGTATGTTTGTATTTTTTTAATACTTTTGAGAATTGTCTACATGAAAATACACACACACACACACACACACACACACACATATATATATATAAGACATTACTTTCAGAGTATCCCTCTTATATGGCAGCTGAAAGATTAAAGTAATGCGTTTACGATCATTAACATTGTCATAGATAATTCCTACTTACGATTTACTGCTTGAAGGTAGAAACTTCTCAGGCAAGTAGAATCCGTGGCTACGATTTCGCCGTTTAATAATCTGTAATTGACAGAAAGGAAAATCTGTGAAAAATAAAACACAACAAATTGAAGACAGCAAAATTATTTTCTGTATTTGGAATAATCAACAACGGGATGAAATATGACTGGTTCCTTTTTTGATTAAGAAGTCTGTACATGAGACGGTCCAGCCCTTGGATATGAGCGAAGACGTAAGGCAATATCTATGGAAATGACGCATTTACGCCTTTTCAATGTACTCCCCTTAGGATGTCATGCACTTATGGCATCCCCTTTTTCACCTTTCAAAATTTTTTTTGGTTGCCATTAGCTGTATCACGGTATTCACCTTAAACTCGTCCACAGTGTATCAACGGCGATTTTATCTCTGGCAAAAAATCTAGAAATCAGCGGACATGAAATAAGAAATACTAGCATCATAACCCGGCGTTGCCCGTGCAACTCAGAATATTTTAGTAGTAGGAGAAAAAATCTATTTTCTTTTGTTTTGCGTAAACCTGATTTGATGCTTTGTGTGACATTGTAAACAACATTGCGTTTGTTTTTGTTTTAAAATTACCGGAAAAAATATTCACATTTTTTTGTTGACCAAATGAATTTTTAAAACGTCGGAATTAAAATTAATTATAAAGGTTCATTTTTTTATTAATAAAAAGTATTTTAATCGCGTTTGACACGTGTGATTTGATTTCTGTGACGTAATCTAGCAACCATCTTAGATCTTAGATGTTTTACGGAGCAAATGTAAACAATCAGCTCCATTGGCCAAAAAGTGCGAAAGGGAAAATTGCTGAACTTAAAACTCAAAAAGTATGTGTCGACCTGGCTTCCCTGTAGATATGTGTCCCTAGAAAGTTTGAATGGCATAGCTTAAAAAATGTAGGCGTTCATAGGGAACAGCCACACACAGATTGTCTTTTATACATATAGATAATATATTTCTAAGTGCAGCAAGGTCGAAAGGTCGAGTCACTAAGTGAGAATCGAACTCACTACTAAAACATAATTGATCTAGCGAGGTAAGCTCGCTAACTATTACACCATGTCGAGCTACTGTGAGATTAGAAATATAGGTATACACATGACACACTGTTTCCATTTCTAGACCTACATGTGAAACAACTGTGTGAGAAAAAATAATCACTGCGTCATCATTAATGTGACGTTAATAAAGTAGAAAAGCTTTGTCAATGATGTCGAGAGTATTAACACATGCGCAGTTAGCCCAAATCCATTGGTTGCTAGGGTACATAAAGTATAATTCACAAGAATATTTGAAGTCTTAAAATTTGAATAATTTTCTGAACTGCTAAAATTAATTTTTTTTTTAATCATTTCACCCCAAGCAAGGCATTTCACTGCCACTATTGCGCATAGGGCTACATAGGGGAGGGTAAAGAGAAGGAGTGGTTAGACATAGGGAATGTCAGGAGGAAGGTGACAGATGAGTAAGGATACCGAGGATGAGGGTTGGGCAGATGGGAACAGTGTTTGATAGAATGAGAGCAGGTTAGTGTGTTAGGAGGTGTCTATTGACCTTACATTTAAGCTCCTGGAGATTGAAGCCATCGGGGAAGCAATCGTGTGGAAGGGAATTCCACAGTCGGGAAGTGCGAGGAAAGAAACTGTTGGAGTAGAAGTTGCGGTTGCATTTTATCGGTTTCACTGTAAAAGGGTGGGATCTAGTTGCTAATCTAGTATCTCGTGCAAATTCGTATTTAGGGGGCACCAGTGATCTAAGTTCATCGGAGCAGAAGCCGTGAAAGTATTTATAGAAGAGACTATAATAATAATAGTTTTAATTGAATCACTGCTAGATTATACCTATTCTTTAAAAAATAATTTCATTCCAAAAAAGACAATGCAGCTACGAAGACGCAAGAGTGAAAAAATATTATTAAGGAGGGAGAACAATAAAAGAAGAGGAATTAGGAAGACAGAAGATAACGAATTCAAAAAATATATATTTTAAAAGAAATCCCATTATATTACAACACTGGTGGAACTGAAAAATATACTCTATAATAATTAAATAAATTGCAAACAATGTTTGCTCATTTTTAATAAAATATTTTAAAATAAAATATGTTGGATTTACAACAACCACATTAACTAGACGTCTTACATTATATTTGTCCGACCATTCATCCATTTGTAGAGATCTACAACAACATTCCTGCCTACATTCACAATATAAAAAATAATGATCGATAATACAACTATTCTACACCAAGAAAACAACAAAAGCAAACTACAGATTCTCGAGGCAATATTCGTTAAAACATTTAAGCCGTCATTTAATAGAATCAGCTACGAATACTGTAGTAATGCTCTAAAATCTTTGTAAAAAGAACAGTTTTTTCATGCTTTAACACGTGCATGACCATGACATTACGACATATAAAAAAATTCATTTGGGATAATTTTCATCTTCTAATGAACGTTAGGAATTTGTCAACCGTTATATTTGAACCAAGAAAAATGTACAGTAATTTTTAGCAACACAGTTTTCCGGTTACATTTGTTACCATAACTCATACCCCTGAAGATGACCTCAGAAAGAGGTTGAAAGTACTTGGGTACCTTAAGAAATGAATGAAAATGACATGTCAACGTTACAGCTCATTTCTGACATCTTTTGATTGTAATACGTGAAAGATTATCCGTGAGTATGAACGGAATTTAATAAAAATAAGCAAACATATTGTTTGTAATTTATTTAATCTGACATGTCTAAAAGAAAGTTTGCTGCCTAAATACACAAATTATATAATAATTTTAGACATGTCAGATTAAATAAATTGCAAACATTGTGTCTGCTTATTTTTAATAAAATTCGTTCATACTCACGGATAATCTTTCACGTATTAAAGTTGAAAGATATAATAAATTAGCTGTAACATTGACTGAAGATATTATTATTCATTTCTCGGTGTTTCCAAGTACTTTCAATCTACTTCCGAGTACGAACCGATTTTATTAAAAGTAAACAGACACAATGGTTGCAATTTATTTAATCTGACATGTCTAAAACAGTATTTGCTACCTAAATAAACCAATTTTATATAATAATTTAAAACATCAGCTTTATGGAGCGTTAAGTTAATAAAACTATAAAATTTAATCATGCAAGTTGATGATTTCATAGTAAAATTGATATTAACAAATCAATGGTTTCAGGATATGCTTATATTTTCAGGCGAATTTCAGGTTATTAATATCTATCCTCATAACAAAAAAAAGAAAAACATATGATTACAACCTCATTTTAATTTGGTAATATACCCCAAATATATATACCATAATATAGACCATAAAAATATATACTTGATCAACGCAGTAACTTATATATGTAAATATCTCTTATTGTTATTCCATATGTTAATGTGTGCTCTTAATACTTTAAAGACATCATCACACCCTTCAGTACCGAGAAATTACAGGAATCGTTTCAGAAATATAAGCTTATTATTTATTTACCAGCATGTCTTATATCTTATTCAGCTTAGCGATTAGTAATAAATCAAATACAATATGATTTTAAACTTATGTTTTGATTGCCTTCCGGAGATGTTATGTTTAATTCAACAAGTCTCTTTATGATTGGGTGTAAAATAACCAAACGCATAGTAGAGACAGTTATAAGTGAAAACCCACACACACACACACACACACACACACACACACACACACACACACACACACACACACACACAAGCGAAGTTAGATGAATATTCACTAAACAATTAAAATAATATATATATATATATATATATATATATAGTTTTTGGTCATAATTAAATCAGACCAGGACACAGTTGTATTAAAAAGTGTTCAATACAATGATATTGTAGAACTTTTGAATGTTTTTGATTTGTAAGCGAGTTATTACGCAGCTCAGGTTTCGACCTTTCGGTGCCTTCAGGAGATTTACAATAACTGATTTTACCGCATTTTTTTTCTTTTTTATAAACGATCACGTTACAGGGATTTTTTTTATGAACGCGCAATTTTCAAAATTAGGAGAATGTAATTAAAAGACTTGGAACATTTTTACCCATGATTGTACGATCGTAATAGGTATTTGTTGGTATGGTTACACTTTAGTTATTGTTATTTCCTGGCATGGTGATTAAAAACAGCAAGATATGCGCTGTAGATATTTTTATTAGTTTTATTTTCCCAAGTATTTTCAGTCTTATCTAAAATCATTTTCAGGGGATTCATTGTTAAAACATGATTAATTTAGTTTTTTTTTGTTATGAATAGGTGTCCGTTATGAATATCTTGTGGTTTAACCGCAACAAGTTTTGAGCATATACGTACGTTTCAAAGTTATTTAGTATAAGGCAGGTAACTTAATTTTATTCTATTCTATTATGTCGTTCTTCAGAAAAGTACTTACTGTAGGCATTTTAGGACGTTTGACTACGTGAGGATTAAAATAAAAATAGAAATATATTTAAAGGATTTAATAAAACATGGTTAAAAAAGATATGCTATCTAAAGACACACACAAAAACAAACATGTATATCTATATCTATATATATGTGTGTGTGTGTGTGTCTCTCTCTCTCTCTGTGTTTGTGTGTGTGTGTGTGTGTGTGTATGTGGGTGTGAATGTATCCTAATATAAATGAAGGCAATTTATTTACTAAATTTTTACGAAATCTGTTACGAAATTGATGAACTCTGACACATTTTTAAGTTTTTTGTTTAAATACATTCTATATTAAGATACGAAAAGGGAGCATATATAAATATTTAAAAAATTGAGAAAAAGTGTGTTTAAAAGCTTTATTTGGCTGTTAGTTCTATGTCGTCGAGCGGTCAAGACACGTCAGATCTAAGGGGCGCAAGTTCGAATCCTGCCGGAGGGTGCATATTTTTCTAACAAGATTTTCCCATTATTCAGGCCAGTCGATGTAAATAAATATATAGTTTACTTGTTAAGAAACAGACCATTTACTCAAATATAAGTATTTATTAAAATCATGTTTAAACAAACAAAATTATAATTAAATTGGAAAATATCCTTTGTTTTGAATTGATTTATTATCTGATATTTTTAAACAGTATAAATAAATAAAAGAAATTGGACATAAAGTTTATAATTACATTAGTTAGTAATTTTGGAAATTTATTAAATATTATTAATTATTCTACCAAAACACACCGTATCAGGAAAAAAAAAACAACAAAAAAAACCAAAAAAACAAAAAGCAACACTACCAATATATATAAGATTAGCTTAATTTTATGACATACGCAAATCCGTTAAAAAATAACCGACAACCTAACTGAGGAAGGGATTTTATCAGTGTAACGCCGGAATGAAGAAAGAAAAAAAGGATTTGTACCTATGTTTCATTGACTATGCGAAGGCATTCGACAAGATACGACACAAAGAATTGATGGAGATGCTCGGCAACCGAGATATTTTCGGCAAAGACATAAGAGTGATCAAGAACCTCTACTGGCAGCAAACGGTATGTATACGGACAGGTAACGATCTCAGTAGAGTTACAAAGATAGAAAGAGGCGTAAGACAAGGATGTGTCTTTTCACCAGATTTGTTCATCCTGTACAGCGAGAATATCTTGAGGACCCTAGATGACACTCCAGGATTTATTGTTGGTGGACACAACTTGAATAACATAAGGTACTCAGACGATACAGTGCTGATTGCGGACACGGAAAGGAAACTACAAAACCTCATACAGAAGGTAGCGGTGGAGAGTGACAATAAAGGACTACAAATAAACTTTACGAAAACTGAGTGCATGGTCATCAGCAAAAGGTACAACCCACAATGCCAAATAAATGTGGGAGATACCAGAATCAAGCAAGTACAAAAATTTAAATACCTAGGAAGTGTCCTAACTGGAGATGGAAAATGCGACATGGAGATCCGAAGGCGAATTGGCATGGCAAAAGACGCCTTCCAGAAGCTCAGCAAATTACTAACACACAGGAAAATCTCACTGGAAACGAAGAAAAGAGTGATGGACTGCTACGTGATGTCAGTTCTTCAATACGGCAGCGAAGGCTGGACAATATCATCGAAAATGAGGACAAAACTGGAAGCAGCGGAAATATGGTTCTACAGAAGGATGCTACGGATATCGTGGACTGAGCACGCAAGCAACAATGAGGTGTTGGAAAGAATGGCAACAAAAAGGAAATTGATACTGAGCATCAGGAAGAGACAACTGAAGTTCCTGGGACACGCAATAAGGAAGGTGAGCCTGGAGAACCTGATACTGACTGGCCAAATAGAAGGAAAGAGAGACAGGGGAAGGCAACGGATAACATATTTGTAGGTGTTGATCAGGTGGATGACGGAACGGGGGTTGCCAGGAGTAACAGGAGCAGACATACTAGGAGCCACAAAGGGTAGGGAGACGTGGAGAACCATGATCGCCTACGTCCTGAAAGGACAGGGCACAAAGAAGAAGAAGAAGAAGAAGAAGAAGAAGAAGAAGAAGAAGAAGAAGAAGAAGAACGCCGGCTGCAGTTGATTGTTCTGTGGTCAGTTCTCTACAGATTAACTTTACGTTCTGGTCGTTAATCTTTGAATTTTACTTGCAGATCTCGTAAAAAATCATTTATGTTGTTGCATAAAGAGTACTAATTTTGTTTTTGTTTTGGAATAACCGATATTCATTTTTGTCTTACCTCAGACAAATATCTGGTTTCTATTTAAAGTATAAGCCTCCACAATTATTTAACACTTTCACTCACTCTTACTCTGATGTTATTTATCTATCACGTTTTATTCATATCTGTCTTATACTATTCAAATGTTTGTATGTATGTATGTATGTATGTATGTATGTATGTATGTATGTACACACCCGATCAGAAATTTAAGACCACTTAAAAATCTTTAAAAAGAAATTTTTTTACAGATAGATTTTAAACTCCTTCCACTTAATGTTACCAATACTACAATCTAAAAGGTTATGGAAACAAAAAGCTACATTCCAAACATTTTATTTAGAAATTTACATTTTTATAAAATGAGGCGATTTACACATGATCAAAATTATAAGACCAGAGACAAAAATTCTACGAAATTGTACAAAAAGTGTATGAAAATATTCAACAACCAAATTTAATAATGAAGTCTACCTCCACTGCTTTTGATGACTTCAAAAATTCTGTCGGGCATGCTAGAAATAAGCGTTTCCATTAAGGTGCGGGGATGTTGCTCCAGCTTCTGAAGATGGTTTCACAAAGTTCATTTTTTTTTTAATATTGTTTGCCATTTCGATAAACATTTCTTGTCATCCATCCCCAAACATGTTCAATTGGGTTCAAGTCCGGTGAGCATGCAGGATGTCCCAAGAAATAGACCCATTTTCTTGTAGAAAGGTGAAAGTCCGTCTTGCAACATGGATTGCAGCATTATCCTGTCGGAATAACCATCCATCCCCACGCAAACGATGGCCCTCCGTCATCAAAGATGCTTTTTGTATCATGTTAACACAACCAGCCGCTCTCTGACGACCCTGCATCACATGGAGCGCCATCGTCTCTCTGTAAGAAAAGGCACCACATACCATTAGGGACCCTCCACCACTATGACGTGCGGAGAAAATTTCAGGAGGCATGTTTTTGTTATACCAATATCGTTGGAAGCCATCAGGACTATCGAGATTGAATTTTTTCTCATCAGAAAACAGGACTTTCTTCCACTTCTCAACGTCCCATGTTTGGTATTCACGACCAGACTTTAAGCGGCCCAACTCGTAACGTGGAAGCAACCGAGGAATTTGTTTACGCTTTTTATTTACCATGCCTTTTTGTCTTAAGTGTCGTCTGATGGTTACGGGACTGCAATCAGCATCTGTGACTGCCTTAATTTTACTAGAAGAAAAGTCCTCCGTCTTTCATAACAACCCGTCTTATTCTCCTACTCAATGTAGGAGAGATTTTTTGGAGCCTACCAGAGTATTTTGCTTTTCCATAATTCTCACTGTTCTTTAGAAAGTTGCAAATCACAGTTTTACTGCGATTTACCTTAGCTGCGATCGCCCACTGTGACAAATCTTGCTTATAGAATTCTAGAATTCGAGAACGCTCAACTTTGGTAAGTTTGCTTGCTTTAGGCATGGTAACACCTTTACGCAGTGATTGCTAATCTCTAACTGAACTAAAAACATTGGAATTGCCATAGATCTAACAATTTATATCCCTGGTTTTATAATTTTGATCATGTGTAAATCGCCTCATTTTATAAAAATGTAAATTTCTAAATAAAATGTTTGGAATGTAGCTTCACGTTTTTCATACCTGTTTCATTATATCCAACACTATCTATCTATCTATCTATCTATCTATCTATCTATCTATCTATCTATCTATCTATCTATCATGATTTTTTCATACCTGTTTCATTATATCCAACACTATCTATCTATCTATCTATCTATCTATCTATCTATCTATCTATCTATCTATCTATCTATCATGATTTTTTCATACCTGTTTCATTATATCCAACACTATCTATCTATCTATCTATCTATCTATCTATCTATCTATCTATCTATCTATCTATCTATCATGATTTTTTCATACCTGTTTCATTATATCCAACACTATCTATCTATCTATCTATCTATCTATCTATCTATCTATCTATCTATCTATCTATCTATCTATCTATTTTTTCTATCTATTTCATTGATTTTTTATCCAATACCTGTTTCATTATATCCAACACTATCTATCTATCTATCTATCTATCTATCTATCTATCTATCTATCTATCTATCATGATTTTTTCATACCTGTTTCATTATATCCAACACTATCTATCTATCTATCTATCTATCTATCTATCTATCTATCTATCTATCATGATTTTTTCATACCTGTTTCATTATATCCAACACTATCTATCTATCTATCTATCTATCTATCTATCTATCTATCTATCTATCTATCTATCTATCTATCTATCATGATTTTTTCATACCTGTTTCATTATATCCAACACTATCTATCTATCTATCTATCTATCTATCTATCTATCTATCTATCTATCTATTTATCTATCATTTGATTTTTTCATACCTGTTTTTTCATTATATCCAACACTATCTATCTATCTATCTATCTATCTATCTATCTATCTATCTATCTATCTATCTATCTATCATGATTTTTTCATACCTGTTTCATTATATTTTTTCAACACTACTATCTATCTATCTATCACTATCTATCTATCTATCTATCTATCTATCTATCTATCTATCTATCTAGCTAGCTAGCTAGCTAGCTATCATGAGTTTTCATACCTGTTCATTATCTATCTATCTATCTATCTATCTATCTATCTATCTATCTATCTATCTATCTATCTATCTCTCTCTCTCTCTCTCTCTCTCTATATATATATATATATATATATATATATATATCTTGGTGTACATCACACTGGAACATGATATCCACTGTTTTTTACTTGCATTTATTTCGGAATATATCAGACAAACATTTGTTACTCGTATCATGATAAATACGACTGACCCACCATTTATTGTTTTAATGCTTTTCAATTAATTTAATTATAAAGATATTCAAAACGCCAGACCAGAAAATAACAGACGGTTATGAATTCATTTCGTTTTTTCTCACTTCTTATTTTACGTCCTCCATTTCTTTGTTTGTAAACATATTTTTGATTTTTATATTTTCCTTTCTCATTCTCCTCATCCATAAACATTTTTAGGGTTCGATAAACATTGGAACGTTGCCATAGTAATATATTTAAAGTTCCTCATTGAACCAGAACGAAGAAAAAAGTGTGGGTGTGTGTCAGATAGAGAGGGGGAGAGAGTGAGAGAAAGAGAGAAAGTGAGAGAGAGACGGAAAGGGAGAGAGGAAACAGAGTGATATAAATGAAGAGAACAGTAGATTGAAATGAACGGTTGAGTAAAAGAAACTGTATTGAGCCTTAAAAGATAGGCTAAAAAGAAAAGGCTAAAACAAATGCAGTCTCTAGGATGAGAATGAAAAACGAAGGAAGGAAGGAAGGAAGGAAGGAAGGAAGGAAAGATAAAAGAAAAAATTAAAAAGAAACAATGAGTGGAAGAAATGAATAAATATTGTAAAGAAAAAACAAGTAAAACAAAGAGGATTAAACGTAAAAAAACAATGAATGTGAAAGAGTGGAAGAGGGAGAATAGTTTAAAAAAGTAAAAGAAAAAGAAAGGAAGTAGCAAAGAGAATAAAAATGAAAGCAAAATGAATAAATGTGGTAAGTGTCACGTTTGTAACTCGGACCTTCCATCAGCAAGGACAAATTCATTCGGACATCGTTTTTTTTTGTTTACCTTTCTACCTCTCATCTCACTGCGACGTCTTTCTTGTTACTGTCTTTTATTCTATTTTATTTTGTTTTCCCTTCTCTTTCATTATTGTGCTTTCTAACATAAATTATGCTTCCTTTTGTTTTAATTTCCTGTCCTTTATCACGCCCTACCTTTTTTTATCCACTTTCGGCAACGTGATAAGGCGAGATTGTTTTTTGGCGGGATCTTCAAATTCTTCCTGTTGGTCCCCGTATCCATACGCACGTGTCGCCTCTCCGCCGTTTCATATAACTTTGGTATGTTATTTCATTCTTCTTAGCCCTTACATCTCCTTTGTATTGTAAACGCATTATTGTGGCACAACGAATAGTTGTTGCATCTTTATCTCTGTGTTACTAGTCTTTCTAGCCCCCAAAAATATATTTTAGGAAAGAAATAAAGACCCTTTGTCCAGAATTTGCTCAGCTGCATAGTCATGCTTTTACCATGTCCAGTGTTGTAATTGCCTATTTCTTGATATAAACGCTGAGCTGCTTTTCCAAATTTATTGCCTTGTTAAATTTAAAAACACTTTTACTGCTATATCAGGCCTCCTCATGGCTGCCGGTAGAAGTGATTAGGCCTTCATTTTCTTCTTTGTTCTTGCTTGCTTCCTTGCTCGTTTCTAGCTTTTCTTTTCTCACTTTTATTTCTGTCTTGATCGTCGCAGTGGACTCATCTTTGTTTTGTTCATGTTTTTGCAGATTTTTTACCTAATTCGAGGAATAAAATCTTTCGTTTTTCAAGGAAATTTGTCTGTGTGTTCTTGCAAATTTGAGTTTAAACTGGCTGTCTAAAGCAAGATGCTTTTCGGCATTTTGTCCAGGGCAGCACAGTAAGAAGACGAAAAGAAAAAACAAATAAGAGAAAAACGATTCAACGCAAAAATAGAAAAAGAGAAGGTATAAATAAGAGTGAATAAACGAAATTTACGTAAAATAGAACTTGAATCGGAAGGAGAGAGATAGAAAGATGAATAAAGGGAGTAGTAAATCGAAGAGAAGGAACTAGTAAAAGAAGAAAGAGGGCTGAACACAGAGAGAAGTAGGAAAAGAAATGCAAAGACACATAAAGAAAACGAGGATGAAGGAGAGAGAATCGAAGAAATAGCAAAAGAGTAAACAACAAGAGAGAAAAAGAAAGACGGTGAGCACAAAGGAGAAGTTGAAAGACAAGTAGTGAAGAAGAGAAGAGAGAGTAGAAGGAAAAGAGAACAAAGGAAGAAAGTTAGAAAAAGAGACAGAGACACTTGAAATAATAATAAAATGGTAAGCAGAAAATTTCGCCACGGTATGAATTGCCAGAGTTTTGTTGTCAGTTCTTCAATATGGCAGTGAATGCTGGACAATATCATCAAAGATAAAGAAAAAACTTGAAGCAATTGAAATGTGGTTCTACAAAAGGATGCTGCGAATATTATGGATCGAGCATGTGAGCAATGATGCGGTCTTAGAAATGATGGAAACGAAAAGGAAATTAATACTGTGCACCAGGAAGAGACAGCTGAAGTTCCTGGGACACGCAATGAGGAAAGAGGTCATGGAGAATTTGATACTAACAGGCCAGATAGAAGGAAAAAGAGACAGGGGAAAGCAACGGAAAACATATTTGAAGGACCTGATCAGGTGGATGATGGAACGAGGGTTGCATGGTGCAACAGGAGAAAGCGGGCTAAGAGCCACCAGGGAGAGGGAGACGTGGAAAGCCATGATCACCTACGTCCTGAAGAGACAGGGAACATAAAAGAAGAAGAAATAAGACTATATTAAAAAAAAGGATATTGAAAAGCAAAAAAGTAAAACAATAATTAAAAAATCCATTTTTACTCATTTCCCCCCGAGAAAGAAAATAAAACCACTAAAACAAAAGATGTTACTATTAAAAAGAAAAGATAATAAATGAACAAGAATTAAGAAAACAAACAATAGCGATTGACATTGCATTTAAATTTTTGAAGGTCAAATTTGTCCAGAAAGCAAGAAGTCGGAAAAGAGTCTACAAGCGAGAAGTACGAGAGAAGAAACTGGTAGCAAAGGATTTACGGTTACACCCAGCCATTCAAAATTGTAAAATGATGAAACCTTTCCGCTAATCCAGTACCCCGCTTAAATTCATAAAGTCTAGGTACTACATAGAAAAGTCCATCAGAACAATTACCATGAAACTATTTATAGAAAAGAATCCTGAAACAATCCTGCACATATGTAAATCAACCATCCGCCTCTGTATCTCATACTGCTGCTATATCTGATCGGGTGCTCCTGCTATACACCTAGGGGTCCTTGACAAAATCTAATAGAGAATCTGTAAATGTGATCGATCAGCTCAGATACAGTCACTTTCTCAAAGGCGCAATGTGGCTTCCCTGTGTCTCTTCTACAAAAACTTTCACGGCTTCTGATCCAACAAACTTAGCTTACTGGTGCCCCTATATATGAATTTACTCGGGCCACAAAATTAGCACCTAGGTCCCACCATTTTACTGTGAAAAAAAAAATGTAAACGCAAATTCTACTCAACAGCTTCTTTTCTTGCACTTCCCGCCTGTGGAATTCCGTTTCGTTTACTTGCTTCCCCGACAGTTACGATCTCCAAAAACTTAAATGTAAAGTCAATAGTCATCTCCTATCTCCCTAACCTGCATCCTCTTTCTCGTGCTCCTTTCTCCGTTTACTCGACTCTCATCAGTATTCTTATCCTTATTTTACTCACTTTCTGAGGCCTTCTGCAACTTCTCACTCCTTCTCATAACTTTCCTCCTAAGTAACCCCCTGCACAACACTGGCAGTAAAATGCCTGCTTGGGGCGACACGGTTATTAAAAAAAATCACAGAGAAGCAACATTACGGTGGTGGGAAAGTAACTGACGTCGACATGCCAGATAAAACTGCAAATTCGTTTTTGGATTTTATCACGAATCTCTAAATGTATAGAAGGAGAACCGGACCATATGTGCAAGTAATATTCAAAGCAAAGTACAAAAGGTAGATTTATAAGCATATAAGACAGATTCTGCTTAGAAAAATTGTATAGCCTCCCTATCCTTGTGAAAAAAGCGACTTTCACAAGAGGCAACAAAACTTTTAGAAAATGATGTTAATGTAAGAGTTAAACCGAAATAGGCACATCTCAAAACATTGTAAGCATTTTCCACGTTTCTCATCGCAGCAAAATTACGGATAATGATATTTGATGATTTTGTGAATTTTTGTGGAGGAGGCACCACTGATCTAAGTTCTTCGAAGCAGAAGCCATGAACATATTTGTAGAATAGACAGAAGGAAGCCCCATCACGCCGATGAGAAAGTGGCTGGAGTCGTGCTGCCAGGTCGGGACCTATCACATTACAGATTTTTCTTTGAAGCATGTCGAGAAAACTGAGACGAACAGCAGGGGCGACTGACCAAGTTTTATTTTCAGATCATATTTTGTATTCATATCAATCGTGCAAAATACACGTATTGATTTACATCATTGTTAGTTTTGATTGAAAAGGCTGAATTGATGTTTTTTTCTTTTTTCAACATCACTATGTTCCATTTTCATTTCATACAAAATTAGTAGTTGTGTTTGTTCCGAAAACAACGCATTTTAAAAGAGAAATAAAATATGTTTTCGAGGAACAGACCATCTTTTTGTTTTTTAATAATCATTTTACCCTAAACAAGGATTGGTCCTGAGCATGACGGTAAACTGCATCTGGCAGCAAGGCCTTTAATTGGGAGGTTGTGAGGAGCATGGAACCACCTCTTAATTGTTGTTGTTCCCAGGTCCACCCTGACCCGGAGGCGGTAGCACCTATTAGGGTCCCAGCTATGGGCAAATAATTAACCCCCCAAACTGTGGTCAGAACACTATGAAAGTATAAAAATACATTTTTATAGAAATATATACATAAAAATAGACTTTCTTTTATAGAAAAATATACAAATTTTCATTAAAATCTGACCAAATCAACCTTCTCACTATGACTGAACATTCAAAAATACCTTTAACCCCCAGCTTTTTGGCATTAAATAACTTACAGAGGTTGATATGCCGTTAAACAAAACTTAAACTGAAACTCAAACCTTAAGCAAGGCAGACATATCACATGTGAGCAGGGAGGGTTATAGTGCGTGAATAATGTTTCAGAGGATGTTGAAAAAAGATAAGAGATTGATGGGAATCAAGGAGACAAAAGATGGCAATCGACACTGCATTTAAATGTTTGGAGATTGTAGGAAACAAGCAAATGGAAGTGAGTCCCACAAACGGGAACTGCGTGAAAAGAAACTATAAGAGTAGAAGTGGTTGTTACATTTAAAAAGTGGGACCTTGATGCCAGTCTAGTGGCACGAGTAAATACATGTGGTCGGGGAACCAGGGACAAAAGCTCATCCGAGCAGTTGTCATGAAAGTACTTGTAGAATGGACAGAGGAAAGCCACATCACGTGCGTGAGAAAGTGACTGAAGGTAGGCTGCCAAGTCAGGATCGATTACGTTGCTGATCCTCCTTTGGATTTTGTCGGGAACCTTAAGAGCACCCGACCAGATATGGCAGCAGTACTCTATGCACGTACGAATGGTGGATCTATAAATGTGCAAAATGTATTCTGACAGGAAAACTTCCTGGCCCGACACAGTGAACCAACGCTCCCAGCAGCAGATGCAGCTATGGATTTAATGTCAGTCAGTTAAGTACCATACGTGATACACGCTTGGGCGATCATGTCTCGAAAGAGACATGACTGACTGGGCAGAAGATTATCACACAGTAGGTTGCCATTGCTTTCTGCGGTAGACTGGTTGCCAGCCAATGCTATAGAACCCAATCTGTCCTATTATTTGACTCGTAGCTATAGTGGGAAGATATGCATTATGTTATTACGTAGTAATTAGTGAGGGATCAGTTTATCACTTCATAATAATAGAAAACCGGTCCCCCACTTTATGACCAGTAGAAGCCTTAATCATGTTTCTAACTATTATATTCAGTCAGTCAGTTGAGTGCCATGCGTGATACACGCTTGGGCGATCATGTCTCGAAAGAGACATGACTGACTGGGCAGAAGATTATCACACAGTAGGTTGTCATTGATTTCTGCGGTAGACTAGTTGCCGACCAAGGCTATAGAACCCAATCTGTCCTGTTATTTAACCCATAACTGGAAGGAAGAGACGGATTAATACCTTTTCCAAGGTATTTGCGCGTAAGTGAATAAAATGAATTCAGCTGGAATTCGAACTCGGCTCCCCGATTTCTCGTTCCGAGCCGATATCCCACTTTTTTCCCCACTTGAGAGAGATGTGACACAAGGTTTTTTTTAACGTGGGGAACCTGAGCGCGTATGCCCAGATACTGGTCAAAACATTACCTATCCACCGCGGTGGATAGGATTAGAACCGGTCTAATCTGGTCTTAAACTGGTCTTATTTGGTCATTTCGGACCCAGCCGGAGGGCCGGAGCCCAAGTCATTTGAGAGAGTTATGCTAAGGAGGCGCAGCGTGTCGCTCTCTAGGACAGGGGTTTTCAAACTGTTTGACTTACGGACCCTTTTATATTTCAAGTTTTAGTCTAGGCACCCACTATAAACGCTTATGAAATTTATACATAAATTTTTACTAAAAATAACCTAGAGTTTGGCATTAACGTAGTAAAATCTGGTTTTAAGCTTACTTTAAATTGATAAATTTAAATTTTCATTTGATAACATTAATAAGTAAGAATAAATATCCAAACATTGAAAATTTATACTTTGAATTTCACGTGATGAGTTAATCCACGGACCCCCTATCTTATCCTTGCGGAGCCCCCGGTGGTCCGCAGACCACAGTTTAAAAGCCCCAGCTCTAGGAGACTAACATCATCCATTCTGACGGTAGGCAGGGCTTTTTCTTAAATTTGTTTGGATTTGAAAAATATTGCGTCATCCGTGATTGCATCAGATTTTTATCACGCACAAACACTATTGTCTCGATTGCTGATTAGTTGTCTTACGGCTATTGTTTGCGATGGACGTTACACAAATGAAACGCACGAAAATTTTAACGCAGTTTGAAGACACTGGCAAGCCTTACAGAGATCGCGGATATTGTTGGTGTCAGCCTTTTAACTGTCATGAAGGCGAAGAAGCAAACTGGATTCATCAGTCCAAAACATGAAGGAAAATGCAGTTTGGAGCAAAAAAAAAAAAATAAAAAATAAAAAATAAAAAAACAACAAAAAAACGCCAAGAGACGACGTATACGTGATCAGAGAAAGTGTGAAAGATCCTAGGAAGACATTATTCGTTTTGTTTCATTTAATTTGCATAAGAGTGTAAATAGATAGATGTTCAATCCAAACAAAATAAAATATCGGCCGATGTAATATTTCATATGTTAAAATCAACTGTAGGAATAAAAAACAAAGAAACCTGTACTGTTTTATATATTAAAAAACGTCTTGTATGTAGAATAGGATGTACGTTGTGGTACAGTGGATATCGGCTCAGAACGAGAAATCGGGGGAGCCGAGTTCGAATTCCAGTTGAATCCATTGTGTTCGCTTACGCGCAAATACCCTTGGGAAAGGTATTAATCCGTCTTTTTCTTCCAGTTATTGGTTAAATAGCAGGACAGATTGGGTTCTATAGCATTGGTCGGCAACCAGTCTACCGCAGAAAGCAATGACAATCTACTGCGGGATAATATTCTGCCCAGTCAGTCATGTCTCTTTCGGGAAAATGATCGCCCAAGTGTGTTTCACGTATAGCACTTAACTGACTGACTGTATGTAGAATATACGTTGACAAACGCGTATTACCAAAAATATAAACGATTCATTTCTGCTAACGAATTTTTTTCTTCATTCTATTTAGTTCTTTCAGAAACGAGGACGGCCATAGCTATCCACAAATTTGTCTGGTAGTTCTAAATATCTATTTCCCCTTTAAAACTATTAAATATCTACCCAAGAATACTCGCAGATCCTCATTAAATATATATGTAGATGATACCATAGTCCATCGGTACATGTCCAGAATATGTTGATTACCAGTATCTGGCAACTGAACTCTTTTCTGGTGCAAATCTCACTGTTCAATGGGGGACTGGCTGATATCAGGCAATACATGCAAAACTAAAATCGTAACATTTCATCACTGAGCAGCCGCTAAACTGTTCCATCCTGATCAGATGTCGTACCCTCAAAGAGGCTCTTTGCCTCAAGCGCCTAATAGGGTTAAAGCTCACTACCGAGCTGAAATGGAACGCGCATATTTGTGATATTGTAAAAGGAATGGCCGATTTCATTTATCACTACAGAAATACTTAACTACTGGAGTATTGCTGTATGGGATGGGACTGTCCAGCCCTCACCGATCAGCCTCGACAGGGTTCAAGAGCGCTTAGACGGCTTTGTGGATGAATAAATATTCTCCTTATGGCCAGTCTTTCCCTTCTATATAGCTACAGCAGGAGATCGCACGAGTTACATCCCTTAGTGTCAGTAAGGATGAATTAAATTCCTTACTTTTATTAATGGATGTAAATCGTCCGAACATCTGCTATAGTAAGAGCTCGGACCTTCAGAGCTAAGACGCGCCATGTCGTGTTTATGTTGGCAAACCGTCCACATTCTCTTTGTGTTACCTTAATAAAAATCAAGTTTGTCACAGACAGCTTCTTTCCCAGTACCGTTAATTTATTGAATAAACTTCTCATAGAATGCTATAATCTTCGTCTCTTTAAGTCCGGGGTCAAGCGATATCTGTCCTACCCGTCTTCGTAATACTTCCTTACTTCACCCTTTCTCCTGTATTAAAATCATACTCTGAGTGGCTCTTGGGTCTTGTATTAGAGGAACTTTTTTAATACTAAGTTCAATACTACTTTCGTTGTTTCTAACGACTTCTTTTTCAACTATTTGCACACACCAAGATAGATCATTTAATGACGTATTTACACAAAATAGGACTATACAATAAAACTTACTTAAAATAAATGTGTACAACGAATCTAATGCGTACAAACCCTTTCTCCTGTATTAAAATCATACTCTGAGTGGGTCTTGGGTTTTGTATTAGAGGAACTTTTTTAATACTAAGTTCAATACTACTTTCGTTGTTTCTAACGACTTCTTTTTCAACTATTTGCACACACCAAGATAGATCATTTAATGACGTATTTACACAAAATAGGACTATACAATAAAACTTACTTAAAATAAATGTGTACAACGAATCTAATGCGTACAACCACTATAACGCGTGCAACAACTTCAAAACAAATGAACTATATTAAAAACAAATATGATCCCAAAATTCAAAAACTGACCCTTAAATGACCATAATGGTTGATTGGTCGTTAAACCTAAACCAAACCAAAACGAACTACTTCTTTTGCAGAGGTTCTGAAACGCATATTTTCCTATTTTGACGCGAGGTCCGATTTTTATGTCACCCATTCCGTAGGCTGTTACTATTGAAGTCAGGTCGCTAAATTTCTGCAACTACCATACATTGGCGTCCCCAATACGTTACTCGCAATGGAGTTCTGCTCATTTTGCTAGCAACTATATATTCTATATTCTCATTGTTAACTGTTAGCTGCCTTATCAGATAGTTTTCTTTATGGATCTAACATGAACACAGTACTTATTTTACTTTATAGATTTAATAATTTTCACATATTATATCAGTTGTTGCTACAAGCATTAAAGTAAAATAGATATATTATCGGGGAAGTAGTTGTTGGCCTCGACAATGATAGCGCCCTGCTTGGTTAGAATCAGTACCGCCGCGAGCAACATCTAGATTGACTCAACAATTCGATTTATGAATGACAATCTCGTTCGCAGGTAAAGCGTTGCCGGTCCCATGATGCACAGGACATGCCCTGGACAGGCAAAGTGTTGAATTGCATTTGTCGTCTTTACTCCCTGTTTCGTCTTCTATCCTCTACCATATGATTTCACTTGTACTTGTTTCTCACGAAGACTTCTTAAGCAGCCTGTCACCAGTTGCTGCGATCACCCGCAAGTTGCTCCCAGATATCTCCATCAATTACTATGTACTGTAAGTCGCATTTGCAGACATCGTTAAAACGCAGTGCAGAAAGGCCTATTTGGTGTTGTCCTGGGGTCTGCTCGCCGCAAATAACATCCTTTAGTATGCGAGCATTTTCTATTATCTCAATATGACTCAAGAACTACAGTCGTCGCTAGCAGAAGGGGGACGTTTATTTAAGGATCCCGTTCTGATCCTTATTGCAGCATTAGTGATTTTGTATCTCAAAAGGAAGCAGTATCGATAAAGCATATTGAATCTAGAGTGAAATAAGAAAGTGAAAAATCTGATACGAGTGTACTTGTGTTATAAAAAGATGGAGGCAAAATATTTAAGGTTTATATATATATATATATATATATATATATATATATATATATATATACCCCAGGGCCTTCGCCATTTGGAACAAAACAATGTCGCTGATGTGACGTAGAATCTCTATTAGAGATCCTATGTCGAAATGTACATCCGACACCTTTGAATTTTGAAAATTTTCTCTAATTTATATATATATATATATATATATATATATATATATATGTAACTTTTTTTATTTTAATAAAAAGGATATATAATATACATGCTAAAAGGTCCGCCTCCTTCTTCAGAGTTAGAATTACCGACTGACGCCAATTCGGTCGGGTTTCAATCCTGGGTTAAAAAACAATCGGAGTCTAACCGTACTGATGAGCTGTGATACAGCGGAACAGATCTGTCTGCGGATGACTATATATATATATATATATATATATATAAATATATAGCGTTTTTTATTTTAATAAAAAGAATATATATATTCTTTTTCACTGGTCACCGACATAATTATTTCAAAAATATAAAATAATAAGGCACTGTTGAAGAGCAAACGTGCGGCAAAAGCTTTCATAACTGGTAGTAAAGAGAATGAACTGAGCCGACTCTGCTTTGTTATTGTTTCTCTAATGAACTGAGCCAACGCTGCCTCGCTATAGTCTCTCTCGCTATCAACCATACTAGGAAAGGTAATATATATATATATATATATATATATTGATTGAGTGATTGATTGAGCACTCTGGAAGAATGGTAGGCTTTGAAAAAACAGTAGCTACTCTAGCATCTACTGATCGTTCATTCAGTCATGAATTAGAACACTCTCAATACTGGCGTATGAAGACATGGTATATGACACGCTAAAAGCCTGCCTCCTTTTACCGAGCGCTCATATCTCAGAGGTAGAATCGCCGACTGACGCCGATTTCAATCCTGCGTAAAAAGCAATCAGATGTCTAACCGTACTTATGAACTTTGATACAGCGAAACAGATCTGTCTGCGGATAACTATATATATATATATATGTCTCTTCTTTCCCTCTCTCTTCCTCTCTCTCTCTCTCTCTCTATATATATATATATATATATATATATATATAAATTTAGTATATCGAGGCAGCAAGTAATTTTCTAAACATATGCTATTAAATATAAGAGACAATGAATGTCTATTATGTTTAATCATGAGCCGTTCTAAACGTCGTATTTTTGCTTTAATTTCAATTGAAAATAAAGACAAAAATTCTCCAACATTTGGATAATTATGTATTGGTTTTCTTCTAAGCTTTCGGCTCACATGAGCCATCTTCAGAGATGTAGTTTAAACTGAAATATTATAAAATCCACCATCACCGACGATTTTATTTTGTGTTGACATAAAACTCCGCTTGGCAACGGCAATAGTTACCAAAATAGTTTTATTAAAATTATACAAGGCAAGGAAGCAAAGGCAATTTTACAAGGCAAGGAAGCAAAGATGAACTCAGCCGAATAACCCTCAATGTTTTTCTATCTTTCATTGGTAATTATTAAATATTTATAAATTTATTTGATGCCCATGTTATTGTGCAATATTAACAAAAGGACCATTATATTTTCATTTAAAATTATTCACTTTGCGATAAATACTAAAAAATAGTGTGAAATACATCATTTTTAAAACACTGGGGTGACTTATTATGGCCGGTAGTGTCTATGCAGTTTATTATAATAGAGAGGATAAATGTCCTTATTAAAATGATTTTATTTTGATTCTTTCTAATTGCAGAATTGATAAAGATTCTTTTTTCTTTTATATGTTCTGTCTCTTTAGGGTATGAATCTCCAAATTTTTCTTTACTTTGCCTTTTTGCTGTCTCACCTAATTTCTTTTCTAGCAACCTTTGGCATAAGCTCGGTAGGTAAGTAGGTAGGTTGGTAGGTAGGTTGGTAGGTTGGTAGGTTGGTAGGTAGGTTGGTAGGTTGGTTGGTAGGTTGGTAGGTATGTACTGCTATTCCTTTGTTTTTTTTACCTTTAGTATCTCCTCTGATATATATAAGTGACATTTTTTAAGTGACATTTTTATAAGTGACATTTTTTTAAGCTTTGTAGTTGCTCAAATGTTCAGTCCATGACATTCTCAGTATCCATCTGTAGAACCATATTATTGTTGCTTCTAACCTTTTCATTCCTAACAAAATTCTTCAGTATTTACTGCCATGTAAGAAGATTGATATTACGTCACAATTCAGTATTCTTTTCCTTGTTCCTAACGAAATTTTCCTTCTTAATAATTTACTTAACGACATTGCTTAACTTCGGTGATATAATCGTAAGCGACACAATAAACTTCCCTGCAATTCAAACAAAATAATTTATTTATTTACGTTACAGTAAGGATCAACCTGTATAAAGCTCGGGAGCCACTCGAGATAGAGGGTTACATTATATGAATAGGAGAGGAAGGTAACTGTTAACCCTCTACTTAAACAGCTAAAGATTGTAGTGATCAGGAAAACATTCTTTTTGGAGTCGGTTCCACAGAGAAGTGGTTCGTGTGAAACTTACTTCTCACTGATGAAATACTGAGGGATTTTAGGTGGTTTTCTACAATGTAAGAGGCATTGTGAGTCTTTGTCATGAAGATTAAAATTGGCAAAACAAAAAAATGTAGTTACTCCAAGCACTTTCCATGAATGTTCCGATAGAGCAGTGTGAAACTTTACACATACACGTACACTGGGTCGAATCCATTAGTAAGAAAGAAGTTTCATACTGACAACTACTTCCCAAGAATAGACAAATTGTGGAACAAACTCCGGCGAGAATTGCCGAAGTCCATTAAAGGCTGTAGAAAAATTAAGAAGATTTAAGTAATATCACTAAAAAACTCATTTTTGTGTAAAAAGTAGGATCCAATTTCCATTTCCATATTCATATTTATTAAACAATCAGCGACGTTATGTAAGAACGGCCTTAAGGCCTTTGAAAAATCGGAAAAACTGTGTTTGTCATCTGCTAAAAATTTTGAGAGATCGCTCCAGAAAATGATCAACTATATTTTTCCTCGTAAAAATAATATTTAAAATAATTATTTATCAGTAAACTTTTGAGTTTAATAAATTAACTTTTAACTTCTTCAAACTTATCTATTTTCTATAAATTTTTGTCGCATAAATTCTGAAAGTTTATTTTTCAGTTTTTTAGTAAACCTTTCACCGTGGTTCGTTGTTGTGTACAAACTGAATTCTCACACCTTTGGTATAATTAATTGCTCAACTTTTCACACATTTTATCAAGTTATTTCTTGCAACAACAACGCGATTTCAAAGTAAAGTAACCAACACGCAAAATCATACGAACAAAGTTATATCAACAAAAATATTAGTGGTAGTAATAAACATTTTTGATTTGATAAGTGTCGGAAAATTACACGTATTCATAAAACAGTAAATATTTGAATCTCTCCCTAAGTATGCATTTTATGTTTTTCTATTATACTAACGCAATAATTTCTGTTATATTCTAAAGGACAAAACAAAATATTTTTGTGAGACTTTGTTTCGCGAGAATTTATATAAATCATTTCTTTCGACTTGGAAAAAAATCAATAATAATATTTATTTGAATTTGAAAAGACGTATTTGAAGATTGTTTTTTGTCTTCACCTTTTGCACGCTTATTCCTTTAATGGATGTTTCTAATATCACACCAATCTTGACTTCTTCAAGTCTTGGATTAACCGTTATTTTTCCTACATAGCCTCATACATAACTGCACTACTTACATCCTTCTCTTATGTGCATAAAAAATAATTCAGTAACCCTCTATCTTGTGTTTCTCTTGGGCCTTGTATTAGACAAACAAATGGTAAGAAAATTAAAAGAATTCTTTTGAATACTATTAATCTCAAAAAAGAATTCGATTACCTATTTGTTTTTTTTAAATAATTATCCCTATATAAATCTTAAGAGCCACTGAAGTTAGGGCGTTTCTGAATTAATTTTTATTTCCTTTTTTTTTTTTTAGTCGTTTCACCCCAAGCAAGGCGGTACTGCCACTGATGTGCAGGAGGCTACATAAGAGAGTTTAAGTTTTAGGCAGAAAGAGAGTGAGGAGAAAGACGAACCAATTACATGAGGGTGTCAGAAGTTAAGTCACTGGTGCCCCCCTCCACAAGAATTTACTCGTGCAACCAGACTGGCAATAAGGTTCCCACCCTTTTACAGTTAATTCTATTAAATGCGGCCGCCACTTCTTCTCCAATAGATTATTTTCTCGTAATTTCGCCTGTGGAACTCACTTCCGTATACTTGTTTCCCTGACGGCTACAATCTCTCACAATTTAAATGTAATGTCAATTGCCATGTCTTACCCACTTGACTCCAGTCTTTCGCCATCACCCCGTGTATCTTGTTCTTTTCCTTTCTCACTCTACCCTCACAACTGTCTTCATACCGGTATTTCCATCCTTCTTTTGCCCTTTCTCCGACACTCCCTATAACCGGTACGACTTTCTCTTCGCTCTCCTCCTATTTAAACTTACCTCTTCTCCTGTATACCCCTCTGCGCACCAGTGCCGGTACTGCCTTGCTTGGGGTGAAATGATAAAAAAAGTATCCATTATTGTTACCTTCAGAATTTCTACCGTGATGTACTGATGGTGTAATGGATAGCGACCCGGATTGAGAATTCAGAGATACGAATTCGAATTTAGGCCGTGATCATTAGAATCTCTTATACCCCAAATGCCCTTTGGAAAAAGTATAAATCCATCTGCTATCCCCCAACTATAGATTAAATACAAAGAATTATCTAGTAAAATAATTGTTATCTCTAAATAAATTTGTAATGCTTTATTAACTTGCAAAATAAGAATTGTTATTCCTATCAAGAAGATTGTAAAATATGTAATACAATTGAGCGATTGTATATTCAATAACAAACTGAGTATGTTAAAAAAAATCTATGACTTCCCAACAAAATTTCAGTGAAACAATTTGTAATATTTGAATATAGCAGTGATTTGAATCGAATTTAATAACAAAAACGTTCATCCAAGAAGCGTTAAACTCCGATGACCTTCAATTTATCAGAATGCTAAAGAGTTTTACTCGTCATATGAGTAACTTAATAGACTTCGGAGTACTTAGGATCGACCTAGAAGGTACCTTCATATACACCAAGTGTAAAATCGGGCCTCAAATTATGTTGGGTGATTTAATATAACGAAGGGAGTGAAACTATCTTAACTTACGATATACACACACGAGACCTACGAGGTTGCGAAAAAGAATTCCTCGAAAGAAGATCGATCAGTCAAAGAAGGACCTGAAACTACATACCATCGGTATGGTCTAGGGTAACTGAATAAATAATAATTTTACGACTGAAAAATGTACTCTAGTATTCTTATAATTGGGTTTTTGAGTTTGAGTTTTGTTTAAAGGCCTATCAACCTCTGTGGGTTATTTAATGTCAAAAAGGTAGGGGTTTTAAGATATTTTCTCAGTGTACAGTCACAGTGAGAAGTTTGATTTTGTCAGATCTTTTTGAAAAATTTTTTTTATTACTTTTTATTTTTTTCAAAAATATTTTATGGTAACAATCTTTTTCCTTGAGAAATGTATTGTTGGTAATATTTTTAATTAAAAAACCTATATATATATATTTTTTAATAAAAGTCTGTTTTTATACTATCATAGAGTTTGACGTCAGTTTGAAGGTCAAATTATTTGCTCATACCTGGGACCCTAACAGGTGCTACAACCCCGGGTCAGGGTGGACCTGGAAACAACAGCAATTAAGAGGTAGTTCCATACTCCTCACAACCTCCCAAGCAGAGGCCTTGCTGCTGGATGCAGTTTATTGACATACCCAGGACCCAAGTATTCTGATAAGACTTTATTATAATTCCAGCATCTCCACAATATATTATCAAAATATATGGAAGTATAAAATAATAAATACACACACAAAAAAAGACAGAGAATGTTTTTATATATTGCCTACTCAAAGGCGATGAATGGGTGGTAAGTGCAGTCAAGGAAAAGATAAAAAATATTTATTTGATGATTCTCAAAATAATATAGAAAGAAGATCAGCATGTTGAGTATTACGAGTAAATTTCTTTGAAAACATCAAATTATGAAACAAAGAACATTCCTAAAATAATTCTGATATTCCCGTGCGTTTGTAGTTTTAGCAAAAAGCTTCGAGATTAGCGTCATTAAATGGAAAAGATAAAAATTACTAATGCTTTTCATTCTTTCTATTTTGATCGTCAAAATAAATATATCTTGTGTTTCAAAAACAAGAACGATAACAATTAGTTAAGAATATCTATCTCTGTAAAATATCTATCTATCTATCTATCTATCTATCTATCTATCTATCTATCAATCTATCTATCTATCTATCTATCTTATTAATAGGTCTTTTCATATCTATCTATCTATCTATCTATCTATCTATCTATCTATCTATCTATCTATCTATCTTTTCATATCTATCTATCTATCTATCTATCTATCTATCTATCTATCTATCTATCTTATTAATCGGTCTTTTCATATCTATCTATCTATCTATCTATCTATCTATCTATCTATCTATCTATCTATCTATCTATCTATCCTAATCTACAAAATATCTATCTATTTGAGTCTACGAAATATTTATCTCAGTCTCCCAAATATCTCTATACTAATGTAAGTTTACGAAATACCTATTTCAGTCTTTAAATATCTATCTATCTATCTATCTATCTATCTATCTATCTATCTATCTATCTATCTATCTATCTGTTTCAGGTTGCGAAATATCTATTTCCTTATTGAAATATTTATCTATCTACAAAATATCTATATATATACTAATTATCTATCTACGAAATACCTATCTACTCGCACACACACACACACACACACACACACACACACACACACACACACACACATATATATATATATATATATATATATATATACAAAATATCTATATACGAAATATCTGCCAGTCTGTATATATGCAAAATATCTACCTATGAAAATATTTATAGTTCTACGAAATATCTATTTACGAAATTGCCTACAAAACACACACAAAAAGGCATACTCACACCTACACGCAAACGTACATACACACACACATACGTTCTCTCTCTCTCTCTCTCTCTCTCTCTATATATATATATATATATATATATATATATTTATCAGTTAATATAGTGTTAATTGTGCAGACGTATACAAGTATTGTAACAGTTTATTTCATTGCTGCATTTCCGCACATATATGATAATGCGCGGTCATTTGCACATGCGCGTTACTCTCAGTGTACATTAAATGCGAATCCAAATGAAAGACGCATGGAAATAGTTACTGCTTCTAATACCAAAAAAAAAAAAAAAAGAAACAAAAGGAAATAAAAAGCAACGAAAAAGAACAGTAATGTTTACATCAATTTTTTATTGATTAGAATGAAAAATCGCTTTATTTTTAACACAAATATCTATATTATGCAAGTCAATTTTAAAGAGAATTAAAGAAAATTTTAGGAGAAAATTTTAGATGATAGAAAAACGCCGACGCAAAACAAAAGCTAATTTTGAATGCTTTGTGATCCTTTGAATATTAAAGAACGTCAACATACCCGTATACGCATATATATATATATATATATATATATATATATATATATATATATATATATATAAACATAAATATGTCTGTGTGTGTAAATTTTCAGATAGAGTAGAAGAAATGGAAATAAAGCAGGCAATAAGAAAACTGTATTTGGCCGGCGATATATATATATATATGTATGTATTAAAAATACCGATCTATCTATCTATCTATCTATCTATCTATCTATCTATCTATCTATTTCCATCTATCTCTTTCTATCTAAATATATTCCTATCTATCTATCTATCTATCTATCTATCTATCTATCTACCTATCTATCTATCTGTTTCTATCTATCAATATTGCCATGCATATATCTCTATTCCCATATATCTATCTCTGTTCTTATCTATCTCTATCTATGAGTCTGTTTATCTCTATTCGTATCTATCTTTCTATCTCTATGAACCTAGCTCTCTCTATTCCTATATCTATCTATTTCTATCTGCCTATATTCCTATCTATCTATCTATCTATCTATCTATCTATCTATCTATCTTCATGTGTGCATATATCTCTGTTCCCATGTATCAATGTCTGTTCTTATTTATCACTATCTATGAATCTGTTTATTTCTATTCGTATCTATCTATCTATCTATCTATCTATCTATCTATCTATCTATCTATCTATCTGTTGTTCTCTCTCTTTCTCTTTATTTTGCCGGAAGCTTCAGTATGAACATTTTAAAGTGTTTGGGAGTCAATCAGTGGTAAGTGCAAAGGATTTGGAAAGTCAGCGTAAAGGCTAAAAATATAATACTTTGTCTATCTTGTCTAGTCCTGGGTATGACGATAAAGTTCATCCGGCAGCGATGCATCTGATTAGGAGATTGGAGGTTTACAAGAGCGTGAAAGTATCTCTTAATTGCTGTCGTTTCTAGAGCCATTCTGATTCGGGGTGGTCGAACCTGTTATGGTCCAAGCTATTGGCAAATAGTAAACACTCCACTCCCCCTCCAAAATAATATGAAAGTTTGAAAGTACATTTTTATAGTAAAAACTCGAGCAATTTATATAATAAATACCAACAATACCTTTTTATAGTGAAGTTAACAACAATGTATTTTATGTGTAGTTCGAGACATACAATTGCGTTCAAAATGTTCAGATTTCCGTATTGAATAACCATAGAGGTTGGTATTCCGCTAAACAAATACAACCAACCAATCTACCCGGTCATTCATGTGCCGACTTATTTGCCACTTCTGTGGTGGGTGGGAATCCTCATCTCTCACTTGCGTCTCTGTCCTTGGGCAGAGTGCAGATCCGTTGTTCTCTGTCTGCAGAGAACCAGTGCCGTTTACGAATTTATAAGTCTTTTGAAGAATTCTGTTCCTCAACTATCCAAATCCGTAAACAATTACATTGGCTCTACCACCACAGAATTGACGAGAAGATTGACCTTACACCTTTCCCACAACAATTCCAACCGATCTCATTTAAACGCAGATCGAGATCTTCCAGGACCTATCCGTGATATCCTCGTTGATAATGCATACATAATACAATAGCATCATCCACATGCAAAAAAAAAGATTAACAAATCATAGAGGAATTACTAATAAAAAAGAGAAATTGTACACTTAATAACATCAATTATGAACAATGTAGTTGCTGTGTTTAGAACTTAACATATGCAAGACTCTATACGCATAAACTTTCCACATGTTTTTTTATAAGTAAAACAATATTAATTCTTGATAATGGCTAAAAGTATAACCAAAACCGCTCGAAAGTACAAAAGCTTTAAACGATTCTTTTAAAATTTGAGTTCCAAAAAGAAAAAATTATACGATCACATTAAAAATTATATAAAAAAAACTTAATGATAATACCTTGTCTGTCATTTTCAATGAAACCTGTATAAAAGAGAAATTGTTGCCCAAATACACAATATATATATATATATATATATATATATATATATATATATATATAGCGTTAGAACATATACAAACTACTACAAAACTGTACATTTTGTTTCGACATTTTAATTGAGTCTTCATGATGCTAAGTATAAGTTTCCGTCTTGTTTCCATTCTGTCGAAAACCTAAATCTGCTTGTTATTTATTTTAACCGTCCCCCCCCCCCCCCCCAAGCAAGTCGGTACAGCCACTGGTGCGCAGGGGACTACATAAGAGAAAACTGAAAGTTTAAGCAGGGGGAAAGCAAAGAGAAAGACGAACTAGTTACAGGGGATGTCTGAGAAAGAGCAAGAGAAGGATTGGAATACCAGTGTGAAGACAGTTGAGGGTAGAGTGAGAAAGGAAAAGAACAAGATACTCGAGGAGATGGGGAAAGGACGAGGGAAGGACTGGAGTCAAGTGGACAAGAGATGGGAATTGGCATTGCATTTAAATTCTTGGAGACTGTAGCCGTTAGCGAAGTAAATTTACGGAAGAGAGTTCAACAGGCGGGATGTGCGAGAAAGGAAGCTATTAGAGTAGAAGTGACGACTGCATTTAGTTGATTTAACAGGAAAAGGGTGTGACCTTGTTACCAGTCTGGTTGCTTGAGTAAGTTCTTGTGGAGGGGGCATCAGTGAACTAAGCTCTTAGTGTATACAATCCTCAACGATAGAAGTTTGACTGAGCTCTTGGGTTAGGAGCCAGTCTAAGAGAAGGACAAGTGAATTCGAAACCGTGGTTATGGTAAAAAGAGACCACCGGAAGATCTTTCCTAAAATATTCATGGCAGTTCACAGGTAAGAAAAAAAATATAAGCTGTGGGAATCATGAACGCCTACGTATGCAACCTCTCAATGAATTGAGAGCGGACACAAGAAAGAAAAAACAAAAAAAACAAAAAAAACTAAAGGACTCTCTACACAATCTATTAAAGGAAAGTGAGAAGATAGGACTAATCTCAACTGTAAAAAGACATGACGTATTGTTGCCAGCAAACGAAAAAGCTTAAAAACTTTTCGTGAGAGATTAAAAAAGTCAGTCTGTCAGTTAAGTGCCATACGTGAAACACGCTTGGGCGATCATGTCTCGAAAGAGGCATGACTGACTGGGCAGAAAATTATCCTGCAGTAGGTTGCCATTGCTTTCTGCGGTAGACTGGTTGCCAGCCAAGGCTATAGAACCCAATCTGTCCTGTTATTTAACCCATAACTGGAAGGACGAGACGGATCAATACCTTTCCCAAGGGTACCAGTGCTTAAGTGAATGCAAGGAATTTAGCTGAAATTTGAACTCGGGTCCCCGATTCCTCGTTCCGAGCCGATATCCACTGCACCACAACGCACAAAATCAGACAAATACAAAAGTTTAAGAATCTATGAAACATTATAAAAGGTGACACCAAAATACGAAAATGCGTTGAATTAGAAAAAATATTGATTATGCAATCCGTAAGATGCAAACACACACACAACAAAACAGATAAATTCATAGAAAACGGAACTTATCTCCTTGCACTGCTAAAAGAAATCACTTGATTATCACGTGACAGGCAAAATACCACGGCCAGTGTAAACAGCAGGCGTTAAAATTCATATATCTCCTATTTTTACACTTATAGTTCTTTCATCTTCACACATGATATGCTAACCACTTATTAACAAGGGAATAATCAGTTGAATGTTCCTATTTAATTAGGAAAGTAAACACATCGAAGAGTTGGTAAAGCTATTTTAAAAATGCGGCAAAGTTGTTATTTATATTATTTTTTTCAAAGTAAATCAATTCGTGTGGTATTTTTAGTCAAATCGATCAATTTTATGGAAGTATTTCAGAACAAAATGTCCATTTTACTGTGTGTACTGATGTATCTTAATACTGTTACATGATGAAGCGACTTATGTTACTTTTCCAAGATCATTCATCAGAATTTCACATTCTTGTTAATTGAGATCTATATATCTATCAATTAATCTTTCAATCTATCTCAGTTTGTTTATAATCTAAGTCTGTTGATTATTGGAGTTTCTTTCCGTATCTATCTATCTATCTATCTATCTATCTATCTATCTATCTATCTAAATTTTTTCGTTTATCTATCTATCTATCTATCTATCTATCTATCTATCTATCTATCTATCTTTTTTTTTCTTTTAATCATTTCACCCCAAGCAAGGCATTCCACTGCCACTATTGCGCAGGGGTTTACATAGGGGAAGGTGGTGAGAAAGAGTGATTAGATATAGGAAATGTCAGAAGGAGGGTGATAGACGGGTAAGGATGTAGATGGGAAAAGTGTTTGAGAGAATGGATGCGAGTTGGTGTGACCTTACATTTAATTTCGTGGAGATTGTAGTTGTCGGGGAAGCAAGTATGTGGAAGGGAATTTCACAGGCGCGAAGTGCGAGAAAAGAAGCTGTTGGAGTAGAAATTGCGGTTACATTTTATCGGTTTCACTGTAAAAAGGTGGTACCTAGTTGCCAATCTAGTATCTCGTGCAAATTCGCACCTAAAGGGTACCAGTGATCTAAAATAATCGAAGCAGAAGCCGTGAAAGTATTTATAGTAGAGACACGGGGAAGATACGTCACGCCGGTGATAAAGTGACTGCAGGCAATCTGCCAAGTCGGTATCGATCACGTTACAGATTCTCCGTTGTATTTTGTCAAGAATCTCGAGGAGAATAGCAGGGGCACCCGACCAGATGTGGCAGCAGTATTCAATACACGGGATGATGGTAGATTTATATATGTGCAGGATAGATTCAGACGGGAAAAGCTTCCAGGCCCTGCACAGGGAACCGACTTTCATAGCAGCGGATTTAGCAATGGATTCAATATAGTCTTTCCACATGAGGTCCACTGAGAGTGTGATGCCAAGGAGGCGTAGTGTTTTACTCTCTGGGAGATAAGCCTGTTCCATACTAATGGGAGGTATGTGCGATTGTCTATGATGGGTAATTGATAGCAGCTTCGTTTTGGAAGCATTATAATTTACGAGAAATTTCTTACCACAGTCCACTACGGATTGATGGTCTTTTCAAGCTTGGCAGCGAGGTTCACTTTGTCGCCCACACTAGATTTTTGATCGAGGCGAGAGTAAACTGTGGTGTCATCGGCGTACATGCCTACATGCGATCTTATGGCATCGGGGAAATCATTAATGAAGATCAAAAAGAGCGTAGGACCTAGGATAGAGCGTTCGTATGGTAGTTCTGGGAGGCATGCCCGTTTAATACCACCTTCAATGTGCGGTCAGAGAGGAAAGACTGGATTAGATCAAATAAATGTCCAGTTCTACCATAGCTACGCAGTTTGCGTAGAAGGCCAGCGTACCAGACTCTGTCGAACGCTTTAGAGATATCCAAGGTAACGGTTCGGGCTTCGCCATTCTTGTCGAGTGCCTGGTATATATACTCGATGATGGTCGTTTTCATATCAACAGTAGACCTGGTGAAGCGGAAACCATACTGTTTGTCCAAGAGAAGCCTGTGGGCTGTGAGATGCTGAACCACCTCGGCGTTGATAATGGCTTCGAACACTTTGCCAAAGATCAGAAGAAGGCTGATAGGGCGGTAATTTGCGGGGTCCAAGTGTTCTCCAGTGTTCTTCTATCCGAATTTGTTCGTTTCTTATCTATCTATCTATCTATCTATCTATCTATCTATCTATCTATCTATCTATCTATCTATCTGAAATTGTTCGTTTATCTATCTATCTATCTATCTATCTATCTATCTATCTATCTATCACCTCTTGTTCATTATCTTTGTTCATTATCCATCTAATTTTGTTTATTATCCATTTATCTAATGTTTTTAATTATCCATATAATTTTTTCATTATCTATCTATCTATCTCTCTATCTATCTATCTATCTATCTATCTATCTATCTATCTATCTATCTATGTCTCATTCGATTTTATGTACAATTACATTCTAAGTTATTTATTTTACGTTACAATACTATTATTTTCCAAAAATGTTTATACGAGACTTAGCTAAACATATCCTAATTTTTTATTTTCGTCAAAAGATATAACAGTTGCCTGCTCATATTAATAAAATATTGACCGCCAATTTATTAATTTTTCTTGATTCTGAATTTTAATTATCCTGTTGAATTTTTGTTCTTTGAAATATCAACCAATACTAAAATCAATATCTACATCTCAATTAAGATCGATATTATGCGATTGTATTTATAAAATCGACGAAATTTGTAATACTTTTCCAATATCAATCATCAGTATTTCACATTCTTTTAGATAATGTTTCAAATATGTCGCCGAACTAATCGATTTTAATCAAGTCTGTCGCTTTCTGAGTAACTAATTTTGCTCCTGCGATCATTACGCATATGCTGATCGATATGTTAGTTTTATTGATACTTGACGAAATCTTGTATATTTTTGCCGTTTGGTTAAGTTTAAAACATTGTTTGTGTTTGCAGTTCTATAGTTTTATTTTTATGGATGACGTTCACAACAACTACTTCACAAAAGGAAGTTCTTGACTGCCATTTCTGTTTGGATCAAGATAAATCTACAGGCGTAGTCTTGTACATAATTATTTTCATCGATCGATATGCATTTTTATTCTTGCGCTGAGAGCATTGATTTTAGAATATTGATCAGTGTTGCACAATTATTTTTTATACAACTATTTTCTTACGAGTTGTGAAGTAAATCATAATTCCTCTTAGCAACATAAATAATCCAAGTGTTATTTTGATATTGAACATATATCTTTTCTTATATATATATATATATATATATATATATATATATATATATATATGTTAGGAAATCTTAGGGAAAGTTATGAAATGGTATTAACCGTCAGATTTATTGAAATTTATTTGTTTGAATATTATTTTTAATAGATAATCGTATCTGAGTCTGTTTTCCTATAATTAAACAGTACATTTTAATGTGATTGATCCCGACTTGGCAGCTCAGATACAGTCACTTTCTCACCGGCGTAATGTGGCTCACTGGTGCCCCTTATGTATGAATTTACTCGAGCCATTAAATTAGCAAATAGGTCCCAACATTTTAATGTGAAACCAATTAAATATAAATGCAGATTCTACTCCACCAGCTTCTTTTCTCGCACTTCCTGTCTGTGGAATTTCCTTCTGTTTACTTGCTTTTTCGACAGCTACAATCTTCAAGAATTTAAATGTAAAGTCAATAGTCATCTCCTATCTCGCTGACTTGCATCCTCTCTCTCTGTCTCTCATGCTCTTTTCTCCGCCCTCTCCACTTTCATCACACCAGTATCTTCACCCTTCTTTTACCCACTTCCTGATACTCCTTATCACCGGTCACTCTTTCTCACAACTTTCCTTATATGTAACACCCTGCGCACCAGTGGCAGTAAACTGTCTTGCTTTGGGCCGATATGATTATAAAAAAATAATATATATATATCCACCAGCCTGAATATTCAAGAATTCCTATGAGGAAAATACGTATTTTCTGTGGTCGAGTGGTAAGATACGTTAGATCCAATAACAGCTTCTCACCACAGGATCGAATTCTGCTGGAAGATAGATATTTTTACAGCTATAGGCTGTGCTAGCCAATACTAAAATACTTCTCGAAATTTCAAGGTGTTTCTATGATTACTTTGCCAATCTCCTGTACATGTGTATGAATATTTATGCATGTACTAGCAGTATAGCCCGGCGTTGCTCGGGTGTAATGAAAGCTTTAAAACTAATCCATGGTCCTGGAGCTCAAACATTTTGGACGTTGGCACGAAAGACTAAAAAAGCAATAGTTGTTTCCAGTTAAAGTGAAACCGCAGACTGAAAGAAAAATGAATGGATGTAAGTCAAATTTTGATTTTTTGGTCAGTCAGTTAAGTGCCATACGTGATACACGCTTGGGCGATCATGTCTCGAAAGAGACATGACTGACTGGGCAGGAGATTATCCCGCAGTAGGTTGCCATTGCTTTCTACCGTAGGGTGGTTGCCGACCAAGGCTAGAGAACCCAGTCTGTCCTGCTATTTAACTCATAACTGGAAGGAAGAGATGGATTAGTACCTTTCCCAAGGGTATTTGCGCGTAAGTGAATGCAATGAATTCAACTGGAATTTGAACTCGGCTCCCCGATTTTTCGTTCCGAGCCGTTATCCACTGCACCACAACGCACATATCGATATCAAATATGTTGTTTTCGTCGTAAACTGAATTTTGAAGGTTAAATAAGTCCTCTGAGTAAATGGTATCATGGCTGAGAGTAAGAACTACAATTATCTACTTATCTACTTAGAGCCAAACCCGAGGCAAAAACTAAAATAAAAGGTCTGCAAAAATACAGACATACAGGCAGATAAACAGACACACACACAAACATCTTGTCCTTTATAAAAATATATTATCGATTTTCTGCACTATTGTAAGAACTGCAACGTTGAAACTTCTGAATATCGTTTCTTATGTCTTTGTCTATGAGTGTATCAAATTTTATTAAAATCGGACCACTCCTTCTATAAGCTGATTTTTACGATTATCGATTTTCGATATTTATCGGGGGACCCTCGACACAAAACCTAGCTTGGAGTTGCATGTAAATGATCGTATCACATGGTGAAAGAAAGTTCTCAATGGAAAGTTTGCGTTAGAGAGTTCTGGAATGGCAAAAAAAACATCTGGGTTTAACAAAGAGGAAAAAGTGAGAAAATGCACAGAGGGAAGAAATTGGTGGGCAGACAAGAGAAGCTGCAAAGAAATCGAAATTGCAATATATATATATATATTATATTGAGCCTGGTCAGTACTTAGATGAGTGAAAGCTTGGGAATAGCAAGTTCTTTAAGTTTGGATGTGCAAGTTATATAAATCATAACTGTTATAAATGAGTAATCGTAGATGATTTGGTTATATTTAATCAGGTGCAAATACCCGCCCTAAAGGTATGAATCCATCTCTTCTCCTCCTCCAAGCATGACGGAATGGACCCTATAGTCTTGAATGGTACCCAGTTTAGAAGAAAGAAATCTATGAATTCAAATCTGCCTGGTTCGGGTTAGAAAAAGGTTTCTTTTTGGAGCAAAAAGCCAACACGCAGCTAAGAAATGAATAACTTCTCTAACAATTGCATGTAACTGCAGCATCATCTGGCACGCT
This sequence comes from Ascarosepion bandense, assembly GCA_037127315.1. Classification (NCBI taxonomy): domain Eukaryota; kingdom Metazoa; phylum Mollusca; class Cephalopoda; order Sepiida; family Sepiidae; genus Ascarosepion; species Ascarosepion bandense. Next base: position 8,443,229 of record JBBBDQ010000327.1, on the reverse strand, counting down.
TTAAACAGAACCCCAGGACAGAACACAGTGCTATGATGGACAGTGTGTATTGTAAGATACAGGCAAGTGATCACTTTAGGCAATTTGCTTGCTAAAGCTGTTCAGTAAAAATTAAGTCTCACCTGAAAAGGATACATAGAGATGATAGCAAAATTGTGATATTAATAGTAAGTGTGATTTAACGTGGCTTCGGTATAAAATAGTCTTTCAGTAGCATGTAGGTCTACTAATATATATAGTCATCCACAGACAGATTTGTTTTGCAGATTACCAGTACGTTTAGACACCTCAATGCTTCTAGCCAGGATGAAAACCCGAACAATTTGAAATCGCTCTGAGCCATGGGGGCTGGGTATAGGAAGGCGGACTTTAGTGTGTAAGATGCAATGTAAACACACGCCAGTAGCCGAGAGTTTTAACGTAGATGCGTGAGTAGCTACTGTATTTTCAAAGTTTAGCATTCCTCTATAGTGCTCAAACAGCGTGTGAGAGCGTAAATATGTGTAAATTATTTAATCAAATATATATATATATATATATATATATATATATATATATATATATATATATATAACTGTGAATTTATCTTTGAACACGTCTCGAAAACCCACCGAGTATAAACGCGGAGGGGAAAAAATGGAAACAAAAAAGAAATGAACTAAGCACTTGAACATTAGTCAAAGTACTAGTCGGAAAAAAAAAACCCGAGACGAGGAACCTAACACGTAAAGCGATCAGTACACTAGCAGAACAAATAAATAAGTAAGTAGCTAACCTAGACCATCCATTTGGTGAAACCTTGGTAGGTCCGTTGGCTCTAGGTTAGCTACTTACTTACTTATATATATATATATATATATATATATATATATATAATTTAATCAAATACGCTTATATATATATAAAAGCATATTTGATTAAATAATTTACACATTATGTTTTCTTCTTGGTATCTCCTCAGGGTAGGCGATCGTGGCCTTCGACGTCTCCCTATCGCTGGTGGCTCTTAGTACGCTTTCTTCTGTTACCCCTCCCAAGCCCCACTCTGCCATCTACTTGCTCAGCTCCGTCAAGTATTTCCTCCGTCTCTCTTTGCCTTTATATGACCTGTGAGTATCAGATTCTCCAATCCGTTCTTCCTCATTACATGTCCCAGAGACTGTAGCTCTCTTTTCATGATGTTCAGTAATAGTTTCATTTTCATTTCTATCCTTTCCAAAACCTCACATGCTCGATCCATGATATCCGCAGCATCCTTCTGTATAACCACATTTCAGTTGCTTCGTGTTTTTCCTTCATCTTTGATGAGATTGTCAAGCATTCGCTGCTATATTTCAGAACAGACATCATGCAGCAATCCAGTAATCTCTTCTTTGTTTTTAGCGAAACATTGTTGTCTCTCAATACGCTACTCAGCTTCTGGAATGCATTCTTAGCCATGCCAATTCGCCCTCGGATCTCTATGTCACACTTTCCGTCTCCTATATTTAGTTTACTCCTTACATAGTCACGAATTTGTTTCCTGGTATGGTGATTAAAAATAGAAGAAATAGGTATTTTCATTAGTTTTATTTTCTTGTAACGACATTTTTTTTCTTGATAAATTGCTTAATTTTTTTAGAAGGTATCTTTTACTGTGTCAATGGAAATAGTCATAGAGATAAACTAGCGAGGTTTTGTCTGTAGAAAATATACATTTAAAGTATTGGCACAACAAACAGAAAGATTGTCAGTGGACTAAAAGCAAACTTAAAAGGAAAGAGAAAAGGAAAATTTACTAACAGCAAAATCATAAAAATCTATACATGAACGGAGAAAAAAATCTAAGAAAAAAAAAATCTAAGAAAGATGAAAAGGCAAATACGGAACAAAAAGCAGTAACCAACAATGTTATATATTTAGCTTATTAAGACAAAGCAAAAACAGCATCTTACCTCAACAGAGACAAACTTCGGATCGCGACTTACGTGTCACGCTCACGCTCACACACACACACACACACACACACACACACACACACACACACACACACACTATATATATATATATATATATATATATATATATATATATATGTATTATTAAACAGTTATCAAATTCCACAGCGCTTAGTTTTGTAAACTCTTCTATAGCACAAATTGTTAGACAGACCAAATCTCTCTATCACTCTTTCTATCATATATATATATATATTTATATATATATAAGAAACATTAATTCCGTACTGATCATGGTTTGCCTGAAATTGGCCTATATTTTCGATTTAAGATGAAATAACGTGTCTGCCTTAATTTTTCTTATATTTGCTCTATATGTATTTATATGCATATATATTTAGAGCTCTCTTAGAGAGTTATCCTACCACTGTATGTACAGGATACGCCTTTGGATTCTTCTATACCCACACCGCATGTTGATATATATATATATATATATATATATATATATACATATATATATAAGTGTGTGTGTGTGTGTGTGTGTGTGTGTGTGTGTGTGTAGACGCGCAGATACACATCAATATATAAATATTATTCAGGTGTGAATAGAACAGTGCTCCATGCTCTATAACAGTAAAATATATATTAATAAATATACTTATTATCATACTCATCAGGAATGTAGGATAATATGTATATTTATTATTATAGTTGTTTTTAATCCTGTTATGAATGACGGTAAAAACATTCATTTCAGGAATTTATAGAAACATCGTACAGATGCAAGCTGGGATTTATTCCTTACCAATGAAGCGCTTTCCTGTCTCCTTTGCCATATTTTTCTTGAAGTCATGACGCTACAGTCACATGATAGTATCCATTTTGGATATTAACACTATTCTTACTTTGTGAATGTTTTGCCTCTTTATTCTTGCTTTGCATTATTTTGGCTCGCATATATACATATCCAATCTAAACTTATTTATAAATGGAACTTTGTCTGTGTGTGTGTGTGTCTGTGTGTGTGTAACCGTTACCTATAGACTCCGAAACGGCTGAACCGATTTTCTTGAAAAATTACACAGATGTACTATAAGCGTCTGCGAGTGTTCGTAGCTAGGTTTTGTGTCGAGGTACCCCCGATAAATATCGAAAATCGATAATTGAAAAAATCGGGTTATAGAAGGAATGGTCCGATTTTGATCAAATTTGATACACTCAGAGACAAAGACATAAGAAACGATATTCAGAAGTTTCAAGGTTGTAGTTCTTACAATAGTGCAGAAAATTGATAATATATATGTATAAATCGATACCAGGAAATCAAACTTTGATTTACATTCGTTCATTTCTCTTTCAGTCTACGGTTTCACTTTAACTGGAAACAACTTTTGCTTTTTAGTCTTTCGTGCCAACGTCAAAAGAGTCTGAGCTCCAGGACCATGGATTAGTTTTAAAGCTTTCATTACACCCGAGCAACGCCGGGCTATACTGCTCGTGTGCACATATGTATATATGGATATAAGTTAGTATAAATGGATGGGTTAGTGTTATGGGGTCACACAAACACCAGTATCCAGGGAATTAGAAATTCCTTGACAGGCCAACCTCTTCACGACGGTCTGAGCAATCCCAGACAGATCTGACGTCAATGCCTGAGTCCTGACTCTCTTTTTCATCTTTCTCTTTTCCTTCTTCTTATTTTAATTTTTAAGTTTTAATTTTATTTTTATTTTTATCCTTCTCTTCAGTTAAAGAAAATGCTTAATCCGGCAAAATTTTTTGTACCAAAAGGAAGGAATATTGTAAGCTCTGATAAAATGAGCTAATTAAGCTCATAGAAATGAATTATAATTTATAACCAATTGAAATGACGTGTTTAGTTTTCCTTTATAAATATCATATTGTTCTGGATAACATCCATTGATTTATCTATAGAGATATAACACTTAATATTTTATATTAAATTGATCTCGTTGGATTATCCTCACCGTTTAAGAACTGGACATCTATACCTATATATATATATATATATATATATATATATATATATATCCACACTGATGAGCTGTGATGCAGCGAAACAGGCCTCTATGCGGATAATAATTAATGACGATACAGCACTGTAGAGGAGGGTACGTTTTACAAACAGTAGCCACTTAGTGCTTTATGCAATGTTCTTAGGTTTCGAATTGAACGCTCTTGACTGATAGCGGTTGTTTGCATTCTGTAAATAAAACGCTATAAATTCTTTCTCTTTCGTGCGTCGATAGCTAAGGGGTAAGATGTCAAACTGATGATAAATCAGTCGAGTTTCAATCCCGGTTGAAGCTAACAGTTATTTGACCACACTGATTAACTGCGAAACAAGATTGTATGCAGATGATTATATATATATATATATATATAATGTGCTTAACATTATTTTTCTTATTTTTGTTATTGTTTATTGGAAACTTTGCCAATTCCATCGTTTATTGGGCATATTTCTCAATTACACTTAACCATAGCGATTGCCCTACAACGTTAATCGTAACTTGCTTCCTCCGATATATATATATATATATATATATATATATATATCCTTTTTACATAATCTTTTTTTCTTGCCCGTTTTTTTCGATAAATGCTCCTGCTATTTAATCAGTTCATGCATATTACCTTCATAAACGCTTTTTGCCTTTTCCCGCAATATGGTGTTCACTAAAATTAATACTGATTTCGGTATTTCCCAGAATTAATTCTGGAAATATTCTTATCAGAAATTACGCTTGAATGAATAAGAAACAAACCGAAAACAATTCCACTTAACTTTTATGAGATTCGCGACTGAGATTTTAGTGTAAGCCTTTCTCATAAATTAGTATGTCTTTGTAGTTTGTGTCCTCTCCTGTTTTCAATGTTCAACGAGACGAACATGTCCTCTTTAAGAGTACACATTAACATTCAACTGCATTTATTTAACAAATGAATAAATATTATTATTAATGTTGAATATCTAAAACTTTTTATGCAATCTACCAAATACAATCGATCGTATTCAATCTATCTCCTAATTTTTATATATATATATATATATATATATATATATATAAATATATATATATATTAAACAAGTTGTGTTAAACGATAAAGACAAAAAAATTCATATTTTCATATTTTTTATTAGACTTTTTATTTCCAAATTATGTACAATATAATTCGGAAATTAAAAATCTAATCAGAAAATATGAAAAAATTCAACAATATTATATTAGACTATGTTCTCGCTATTATTTAGCACAACTTGTTTAAAAGAAAAGATGCTGCCAAAATATACGTCATTTATATATATATATATATATATATATATATATATATATCCAGGTGAAGAGAATCAACAGTTTTACAATTCCTAGTTCTCCGGCATTTCCTCTTTTAAAAAAGTGCTCAATACAATAAATATTGTAGAGCATAAGATAATCATGTCATTAAATATGTTTTTTTTAACTAAAAATACATTGCGACACGAAAATTTTCATGTTTCGAGATTTCTATCTCATTTTGAGGAAATCAAAGTTGTTAAAATGATTTTCATGAAAATAGATCAAAGTTGTTAAAATGATTTTCATGAAAATATAAGAAAAGATATATTTTCAATTTATAAATATGGGAACATATGAAAATTTATGTATATGTTCAGTATACCTAATCAGACTAGAGATTCATTTTGCGTTTGAGAAAAAGTTTATATTTTTGGGGAGTACATGATTTTTTCTGTCAATATTAACGGCCAAATTGTCAACCTAACTTATAAAACCCCTGTCTAGACCCTATTTACATTGATGTATCCATTATTTTAACAATATTTTTTTCAGCTTTCTCCATATCCCAACATTTTCTAAAAAAAAAAAAAAAAAAAAAAGAAAAAGAAAAGAAATGAAGAAAAAAGAAAACATTTTATATTTTTTATCTAACTTAAAGGGACTTTGGGTAAATATACTATTTTTATTTCGATTCAGAATGCATTTTATTCTTATTTTTCAAAACCTCTGCACATTGATATTGAATTACTTTTAAAGCATTCTCCCATGGAGAAATGTAGTGATTTTCCTCTTTTTTCTTTGGAAGCTTATATATTATAATGTCCTATATCAGCCCGTCAAAAGACCTGGGTTGGTTTGTTGTATCTTATGACATATCAACCTGGTTATATTATTTAATGCCAAATTGAAATTGTTGTATCATTATATTTCAATCTTAAAGTGATTACCTGTTTCGCTGATAGATATTGGTAATTTAAAATGGAGTCAATAGATAAATATTATATTATTATATTTGATTCTATATTTCAATGGTGGCCATATATACTTGTGTTAACATGTATTGACTTGCCTCAGAAGTAAGTAAAAACTGTGAGTCTATAAACATTTCTTTAAATTCGAAATAAGTAAATATTGGTAATTTATATTTGAGTCTATAGGCAGAAATGGTCGTTTTATTTGAAACTGTAAGCATTTAATTAGTTTAGAGATAGACAAGTATCGTTTATACATGAGTCAAGATGTAAATACACTTCGATTATACGTGTCTCGATTAAAATAAATATTGAACTTGAATCTATATGCATTTATTTTGTACGAAGTAAAATTGGTAATTTATATTTGATTTTATAAGTATTTATTTGGAATGAAAATAAGCAAATATTGGTGGTTCGTCTTTGAGTCTATAGGTAAAATTCAAACTTATACCTGTCTATTTTTGTTTAATTGGTTCGTAGTTGGGTAAATATTGGTTGGGTATGCCTGTTTTGAGAAATACTAACTTATTTCGTGGGAATTAGTCATATACATTTTATTTTTAAGCATTTATTTAGTAAAAGGCAACAAGGTAAGCATAGTTTTTTGTATTTGATGATAAAGACAAACATTCCTTGTTTATAATTGAGTCTCTGCGTTCAATTGGTCCGGAGTTGGGTAAAGAAATTGTCGTTTATATTTGATATTTTAAATATTTAGCTGTTAAGTGGTCCCTTTTAATGTGTTCTTACCCATCTGAGGGAATGCAGTCTTCAGAAAAATCAGGCAATACAAAAAAAAAAAAAAAAGAAAAAAAAAAGGAATATTTACGATTCGGATATAGGATAAGCAAAGAGATTTTAGAATTATTAGTTGTTTGTAAACTTTGCACCGTCTTTGTGAAACGATTACGTGAACATTGATCTAAACTTATTTATAAATGAAACGATGTGTGTGTGTGTGTGTATCTGTGTGTGTGTCTGTGTGTGTGTCTGTGTGTGTGTATCCGTTACCTATAGACTCTGAAACGGCTGAACCGATTTTCTTGAAAATTTACACAGTTGTACTATAAGCATCTGCGAGTGTTTTTAGGTAGTTTTTGTGTCGAGGTACCCCCGATAAATATCGAAAATCGATAATCGAATAAATCGGGTTATAGAAGGAGTGGTCCGATTTTAATAAAATTTGATACACTCATAGACAAAGACATAAGAAACGATATTCAGAAGTTTCAAAGTTACAGTTCTTACAATAGTGCAGAAAATCGATTATATATATATATATATGTATTTTTTCAGTCCTTTTATTTTAATTTCGGGTTTGGCTCTAAGTAGGTATAATTGTAGTTCTGAGTCTCAGCCATGATACCATTTACTCAGAGGACTTATTTAGCCTTCAAAATTCAGTTTACGACGAAAAAACTTATTTGATATCGATACCAGGAAATCAAAATTTGACTTACAAGCATTCATTTTTCTTTCAGTCTACGGTTTCGCTTTCACTGGAAACAACTATTGCTTTTTAGTCTTTCCTGCCAACGTCCAAAGAGTCTGAGCTCCAGGACCATGGATTAGTTTTAAAGCTTTCATTACACCCGAGCAACGCCGGGCTATACTGCTAGTCGAAAATAATTATTAGAAAAAATTATTCGAAAAAAACAGTTATTTGAATTGTAAATTGTTTGAATGAATATTAATCGAAAGGACACTTATACCAAATGTTAATTATTCAAAATGCAAAATTTTTTATTACAATAAAAATGTTAAAATTAAAAAAAAGAAATACACAAATCATAATTGTTCGAAATGTAAATATCATTAACAAAATAATTTAGTAAGAAAACTCCTTATAACTATAAGTTATATAAGCAGTCAGTTAAGTGCCATACGTGATACACGCTTGGGCGATCATGTCTCGAAAGAGACATGACTGACTGGGCAGAAGATTATCCCGCAGTAGGTTGTCATTGCTTTCTGCGGTAGACTGGTTGCCGACCAAGGCTATAGAACCCAATCTGTCCTGTTATTTAACCCATAACTGGAAGGAATAGACGGATTAATACCTTTCCGAAGGGTATTTGCGCGTAAATGGATTCAACTGGAATTCGAACTCGGCTCCCCGATTTCTCGTTCCGCGCCGATATCCAATGCACCACACCTGCACGCAAATAGTCGACTGCTGAAAAGGATTCGTTGAAGGATGCCATTAACTTTTTAAGTTTTCTATTCACATCGCGGTATTTCTTTCCGCTCTTGATAATTTGACAACCTGCACTTATTTTTGCAATATGGATTACTTGCATGTTCTGTTCTCTTTTAAAAGCGTCTAAGAATTTCCATATTTTGGGATGATGGGATGATACTTGCTGCAAAAAGCCTATGCCATTCTTCAAGGGTGTTATTTTGTCTCGGTTCGGAATGAAAATTTGGAAAGCCGAGTTCGATATTACAGTTGAATTCGTTGCATTCACTCACACGCAAATACCCTTGAAAATGTATTAATCCGTTTCTCCAGCTGTGAGTTAAATATCAGGAAAGATTGGGTTATATAGCCTTGGTTGGCAATTAGTCTACCGCAGAAAGAAACGGCAACCCCCTGCGGAAAAATCTGCCTAGTCAGTCATAAACTCAAAAGAGACATGATTTCCCAAGCGTGTATCACGTAGGACAATTATCTTAACTGAATTCAGCATTGACTTTCTTAAAGCAAAGCCACATTCTTTTTTCAAATATTGGTGTTTCGAATAATTATCATTTAGTATAATTGTTAATTCGATTAATTTTCATATTTTCATTCAAACAATTTACAATTCGAATAAATGTTTTTTAAATAGTTGTTTTCGAACATTTTTCTTGATATGAGTGAAACATAAAAAGTTTTTCTTTTTCAGCGAGGAAAATGTCGGTATGCAATAGCTATTGATTAAAGTAGTGGTAAGAATAAGACACCTTGATAAAAAAGTAAAAAATATTCTACTAGATAGCATATTACTGACAACTTGCGAGATTTGAACGTTAAACTGGGCTTTTTGCGAGACGATTTCTTAAAGAAAACCGAACGATATTAATAAATAAATAGAATTACAGAAACGACTTTAAAGTTACCATGACAATTAGAAATGTCCAAGTTAAATAAATCGAAAGAGGCAACAATATGAACCACTTATGACAGAATTATTGATGTCCGACGAGTCATAATTTATAGAAAATCAATTTAAAATTCGAATAAATTTTTTTACAAACATTTGCTTTCGAACAATTTTCTTGATACGAGTGAAACATATAAAGTTTTTGTTTCCAGCAATAAAAATGGTGATATGCAATGATCAGTGACTAAAATCGTGGCAAGAATGAGACAACCATGGTAAAAACATAAGAAATATTCCACTAGAGAGCATGTTACTGACAGCTTGCGAGATTTGTTCGTTAGTTTGAACTTTTTGTCAGACGATGTCTTAAAGAAAACTGAACGATATTCATAAATAAATATAATTACAGAATCGACTTAAAAATTACCATGACAAATAGAATTATCCAAGTTAAATAAATCGAAAAAGACGACAATATCAACCTTTATGACAGAATTATTGATGTCCGACGTGGCGTAATTTATAGAAAAATCAGCGCACCCAGTTTCTTCTTGTTTTCGTCATAGTTACGCGGCAAAAGTTATACGATAGATTGATTGAAATGACAGAAAGCGAAACAGTAAACACAGTTCTCTTATTCACAACGCAATTTACAGAAAGTGTCTGTAATTCTACTCTCATAAGTCCCTCTGCAGACAATCAAGCGTAAATAATGTTTTATTTATAGCAGGGAATAGTATGAAATAATTTAGTTACAGTTAATGGGGCCCAAGAAGCCAAAGGCGAAAATAAAAGCGCGCACAGGGAGGAATTTTCGTAATTGAATCTTTGTTTTCAATTCAACGGGATTAGGTCGTTATCAATTGTTAACTCACACACGAAAGGGACTTTCCGATATGAAGCGGAGTTGGGAGAGGGGGAACTGTAGTTTTTCACTAAAATATTACTTTTATCAGTTTATTGTCTAAAGATAGAAAAATAAGATAAAAACTGTTATACAAACGTTTACTGGGGAAAAAAACGGCCTGCATCCGGATAAAAATTAATTTAAACAAAATACAATAATAGAATGGCGTAAGAATAATAGAAATGGGCGTAAGAAAAGGATGCGTCTTCTCACTGGTATCATTCAATCAACTTCCATAAAAAATGCCCCTCCCCCCACTAAAAATATATTAGAATCTTTAAAGACTAAAAATGGGGTATTACAACCATATCTGGACAGAAATTACCAATTACCCACTTTCCAGCCTTGAAAGAATTCAAATCGTTTACGCAGGCGTGTGGGTAATAAGTTATTTTCAAGTCTGCAACCACTTTCACACAGACGAAATTTATCAAACCTCTTGATAGTCTACAACTTTCAACATAACAGATGGTCAGACGAGCCAAATTCCTTTCTTCCACCGGTTCAAACCTTTACAGTTTTATTCTCCATGTCATTAATCCCGGATCAAATTATTCCTGTTCCCTTCATTTTCCATTGGTAAGAAGGAAGTTCCAATCAGACATCTTCTTCCGGAGAACCACTATTTTGTAGAACATTACTCCTGAGGGGCTGCCTTTCTGATCACTACAATGTCAACCTTTGTGGATATCGGTTCGGAAAGAGAAATCAGCGAGCCGAGTTGGATTCCAGTTGAATTCGATAGATTCACCTTGGGAAAGGTATTAATCCATCACTTCTCCTTCCAGCTATGATTAAATAGAAGAACAGAGTGGGTTCTGTAGCTTTGGCTGGCAACCAGTTTACCGCAGAAAGCAATGGCAACCTACTGCGGGATAATCTTCTGCCCAGTCAGTCATGTCTCTTACGAGACATGATCGCCCAAGCGTGTATCACGCATGGCACTCAACTGACTGACTGAATATAATAGTTAGAAACATGATTAAGGCTTCTACTGGTCATAAAGTGGGGGATCGGTTTTCTATTATTATGAAGTGATAAATTGATCCCTCACTAATTACTACGTAATAACATAATACATATCTTCCCACTCTAGCTACGAGTCAAATAATAGGACAGATTGGGTTCTGTAGCCTTGGTCGGCAACCAGTCTACCACAAAAAGTAATGGGAACCTACTGCGGAAAAAATCTTCTGTCCAATCAGTTATGTTTCGTTAGAGGCATGGTCACCCAAACGTGTATCACGTATAGCACTTAACTGGCTGAACGCACAATATCAACCACTTCACGTCTAGAATCAACTGGCATCTATCTGATCTAGTTTACCTATCCGCAAAATCTGCATTTACTTCCACCTGTTATGTCCATAGAAACGCCTCACTCAGTATCTCTCTATATTGAGTGTCCCATGAGCCTTGTCTACCCATCGGCAAAATCTGCACTTACTTCCTCCTGTTACGTCCATACAAACGCCTCACTCACTATTATATTGAGTGACCCATGAGCTTTGTATCAGGGAAAAATCTCGTTAAAAACGGATTTACAATTGGCGTACATATAAGATACGCATGTGATTCTGTATTTGTAGCAGACACAGAAAATAACTGCGGGAACTCTTTGACAAAATACTCAAAGAAAAAAGAAAGAAAGGCCTGATCATCAATTGCAAGGAGACAGAATGTATGGTTGTTAACAACATGAGAGCTACGATTTAGAAACGTCAGTACAAGTAAGTACAGAATTTTAACCATTTGATTATTTGAGGAAGTTTTAGAGAACATAGAACACAGAAGAATACTTAGCATCATAAACAGAGTTGAAATTTCTAAGGTACGTAATAAGGAAAGAGGGCTTAGAAAATTTGACACTCGCAGGACTTAGTGAAGTCAAAAGAGACAGAGGGAACATAACCTACCTAATGAGAATGGCAGAACAGGTCTTAGGATATATAGCACAAAAATAAAATTTATTAAGAGCTACAAACGTCAGAAAATTGTGGAAAGTTATAATAACACACGTCTTGAAGAGACACGGTACAAAGAAGAAGAAGAAAAAAGAAAAGGAAAAAGAAGAAGAAAAAGAAAAAGAGAAAACGGGAAAGAAGAGGAAGCAGAAAAAGAAAAAGAAGAAGAAAGCGAAAGAGAAAAAGAAAAAGAAGCAAAAGACGAAGAAGAAGAAAAGGAAACAGAAGAAGAAGAAGAAGAGGAAAAGAAGAAGAAAAGAAAAAGAAGAAAAAGAAAAAGACCGACTGGGCAGATGATTATCCCGCAGTAGGTTGCCATTGCTTTCTGCGGCAACCTGGTTGCCAGCCAAGGCTATAGAGCCCAATTTGTCTTGTTATTTAAAATATCACTGGAGGGAAGAGACGGATTAATACTTTTCCCAAGGATATTTGTGCGTAACTGAATGCAAGGATTTTAACTGGACGTCGAACTCTGCTCCACGATTTGTTGTTTGTAAGGACAAAAAATATTGCTTATACGTACAAAGGATAGGAAGTCCTGAAGCGAGACGACATATAAAAGAAAATAAGAGGGCTGGGTGCCCCGTAAAAAAAGCGGTAAATTCAGAAAGGCGTGAGACAATATTTGAAAATTACTGACAACTGATGTGACTGCAAAAACCAGAAGAATTTCTGCCCATTTCGTCAATCACAACGTCGGATGTTCTTTGAAAAGCATGATAGCTTGACGCTCAAAATCTGTGAGTAGTTTCGCCAAACGAAAATGACAGACTGAAAGACGAAAGTTATCTGCAAATAACCTTTAAATGACGAGACACAAGGTCAAACAGCAATTAATCAATCATAAAAGAATCAAATCAGAGTTAAGTAATTACGCGAGAGACGAGTGATTATTCAAGGTCATGAATATTCAAGAAATTTAGTCAAAGTTATTCAAGGTCAATTATTTCTGAAAGATAAAACAGTGATAATGAATTTGCCGTGTTTTTATTTTGTACGATGTAAGTTACGACACAGAAATCAGTCTTTTTGCTCGGGCAACAACTTTTGAGTAGGTCCTTTATAATTCTTCTAGAACTTTTTACACCAGGCATTGGTTTGTTTAGTTTTATGATTTCAGATCATTTATACTCATAACAAACTCATTATTTCTCATAAAATATTTAAAAAAAAAACATTTAAATGGCGGCTCGTTCGAAAGGTAGGCCGAAAAGTTGAGTAGGAATCAGTCTTGGAGCGAAATAGGAGAATGTGCCAAGATTCTTCCTGTCTTATTTTTTTTTCACGTGTTAGCGCATCGTCGTTGTCGTCTTCCTGCGGCCTCGGCCAAGATAGAACTCACTACACCCCTCCAGTATTCCCTGTGCATTTGGAACCCCGGCGCAGTTTATAGCGAAATTCATAATCTTGTCAAATAGCTGAATACTTGACGCTTCGCCAGTTCTACCAAGGGTGTTTTTATTGTGACACCAACACTAGATGGGTTGCCTCCAGGTCCCATCCTAATATTTAACCCATAACTGGAGGGAAGGGACGGATTAATACCTTTCCCAAGGGTCTCAGTCCTTAAGTGAATGAAGGGTACTCAACTGGAATTCGAACTCGGCTCGCCAATTTCTCTTTCCAAGCCGACACCCACTGCACCACAACGCACATCCGTCACTGAACGCTTACAGCGCCTGGTATTCCCTAGCGTTCACCCATCTAAGTACTGACCAGGCTCAACGTTGCTTAACTTTGGTGATCAAACGAGAATCGGTGTATTCAACGTGATATGATAGATGCACAGTAGTGTGAGGGTGCGTGCACGAATAAGACAAATATTTAAATTCTAAAAATTTCAACGAATTAACATATTATAGTATCTGTCCTTATAACAGAATTAAGTACCCGGACTCATAAAACATCGTTGAACATACATGTGCACATTTACCTGTTATCACGCAGAGAAAAAATCACGTAGAATCATACACACGGATACTTAATATCCACAGTTACATTTAGACATGTCCGAAAAATAATTGGCGAAATTTCTTGACCTTGACTCACGCGTAATTACTTAACTCTGATTTGATTCTTTTATGATTGACTACCAGGATAGCCCGGCGTTGCTCGGGTGTAATGAAAGCTTTAAAACTAATCCATGGTTCTGGAGCTCAGACTCTTTGGACGTTAGCACGAAAGACTAAAAAGCAATAGTTGTTTCCAGTTAAAGCGAAACCGTAGACTGAAAGAAAAATGAATGCTTGTAAGTCAAATTTTGATTTCCTGGTATCGATATCAAATAAGTTTTTTCGTCGTAAACTGAATTTTGAAGGCTAAATAAGTCCTCTGAGTAAATGGTATCATGGCTGAGACTAAGAACTACTATTATACCTACTTAGAACCAAACCCGAAGCAAAAACTAGAATAAAAGGGCTGAAAAAATACAGACACGCAGGCAGATAAACAGACACACACACAAACATTTTGACTTATTATCGATTTTCTGCACTATTGTAAGAACTGCAACTTTGAAACTTCTGAATATCGTTTTTTATGTCTTTGTCTCTGAGTGTATTAAATTTGATTAAAATCGGACCACTCCTTCTATAACCCGATTTTTTCGAATATCGATTTTTTATATTTATCGGGGGTACCTTGACACAAAACCTAGCTAAGAACACTCGCAGACGCTTATAGTACAAATGCGTAAATTTTCAAGAAAATCTGATCAGCCGTTTCGGAGTCTATAGGTAACGGATACACCCCCCCCCCACACACAAGGACACACACACACACAGTTCCATTTATAAATAAGTTTAGATTAATTGCTGATCGATTTTCTGACTGGTCATTTAAGGGTTGTTTTTTTTTTTAACGCTAATGCATACATGGAAATTTCCCGCACGTGTAATATTATCTTCATCATACTCGTTGGCACACACATCTTCTTCTTCTATGTGCCCTATCCTTTCAGGACGTAGGAGACCATGGTTCTCCACGTATCCCTATCCCTGGTGGCTCTTAGTATGTTTTCTCCTGTTGCACCTTGCAACCTCCGTTCCGTCATCCACCTGATCAGGTTCTGCAAAAGGTTAACCGTCCAAGAGCCGATGTCTCAACGCGATATGGCTGTAAGGGACAGTTTAAGTTCCAGTAATTCGGACGAAAAAAATGAGTTTTACTTTGTTCAAGGCTCGATTGCCACTTGAGGTACAAAGATTTATTAAGAGATAGTCATTACGGATTATAGGGTGTGGGGAGATAACGTTTAACCCTAGAATTAAACAGGTTTCGCTTATTCGATCTCATTTTTCATTATCTCACTTTGAAATTTTACCATCTCTTTTGATGCTAAGTGTTACGAGGATGCATTTAAATATAAAAATATTAATAATGTCTAACAAATTGTAGTTATTAACAAACATATCTTTGTAGAAATTAGAGAAGAAATATGAGCAATATCTCAGGTGAGTTTCAAGATCCCCTTAAAAATGTTGATGATAGTTATGAGAGTGTTACGCTTGATTATGTAAATATGTTCAATGCAACGTAAATTATCTATCTATCTATCTATCTATCTATCTATCTATCTATCTATAAAAGGCAGTCTGTGTGTCTGTGTGTGACTGTTCCCTAGGAACGCCTACATTTTTTAAGCTACGCCATTCAAACTTTCTAGGACACATATCTACAGGGAAGCCAGATCGACACATAATTTTTGAGTTTAAGTTCAGCAATTTTCCCTTTCGCACTTTTTGGCCAATGGAGCTGATTGTTTACATTTACTCCGTAAAATATCTAAGATCTAAGATGGTTGCTGAATTACGTCACAGAAATCAAATCACACGTGTCAAACGCGACTAAAATATTTTTTATTAAAAAAAAAAAATGAGCCTTTTATTCCAACGTTTTAAAAATTATTTTGGTCAACAAAAAAATGTGAATATTTTTCCCTGTAATTTTGAAACAAAAGAAATATTTTAAAAAAAAGTTTTTTTTTTCAAACGAAAACAAAATATGTAAAAAATAAGTGGCATCTTCTCTCACTACTAAAATGTTCTGAGTTGCACGGGCAACGCCGGGCTATGATGCTAGTTATCTATAAATGAACAAAAATGACATAAACATATTTGATTAGCATCATATCATAAATATGTCTTAATAAATTATTATTTTATTTTACAAGTTAAAAATATGGGCCCAAAGAAATTTTACAACTAACATCATTCTTTTAGCCATGAATTATGCTAACTTTTCGACTGTTTTAAATTTAACATTACTTTTTGCTTCCCAAATATTTTCTTGCTTCAATATTGTTTTCAATTATCATATAAATCTCTTTCAATAATATTTTTTACAGTTTTTCAAACCAGAATAGGTAAAGCATGAAACATTTAAAATGTAAGAATTCTTGAGATAGTAATGATTTACTGATAGCGATCTTACATATTAACCCATAGCTTTGGGAGAAGAGGTGAATTTATACCTTTCCGCAGAGATATTTGTGCGTAAGTTAATATAACGAAGCTGATTGGAATTGGAACTAGGTTTTCCGAATTTTCTTTACATCACTCACACTTCCAAGCATGAAGCACCTGACTTTCCCAAACGGTTACCCATTTAAGTTAAGTACTGACCAGGCTTATCGTTGCTTAAGTTTGGTGATCTTCAGAAAACAGGTGTTTTAATGTGATATGGCCGTAGCCTTTTAATAATGGTAACGATATTTTCTATTAGGGTTATGTTGAACGAGGCTTGTAGACGTTTTATTGATGTCTTTTCTTTATAGCCTTATTTTAGCAAGAGGAGAAATAAACAGACTTACAGAACGAGAAGCTGCATTGAATTTGAAGAATAAGTCATTTATATTAAAGCTACTTTGCTGTGATCATTATCACTTTAAAATAGTACTTGTCCAATAATTTATATAATTTGTTGCCGTTATGTTAACATCGTTATCACATTTGAAGAGCCCTAAAATTTTACAACTTAGATAAAAGGGATGAAGTTGAACTAATTGATAGAGAATACCACTAGAAACTACGTAAACTTAAGGAATCAGCGCATATTCTAGGCCATAAAAATCTCCTAAGCCTACTAAGCATAGAAATGAATACAATATGGGAACTATTAATACGGAGTGGTAGAGAAAATCATTAGCGGCAAAGATTGCAAAATGAGCTCTAATAAAAAATGCTAGAAAAAATCATTAGCATTAAAAGATTGCAATATGAGCTCTGAAGAAAAAATGGTTACTGAGACATTAAGTTTATAAGTCCCAAAAATTAATGTACTCATATCATCAAGGACACATGGTACATTTGGTTAGTTGAGTGAATTGACCCAAAGAGTTGTAAGTTCAATACCAGTCTATAGCAGTGATGAACAAATAACTTAGAGAGTTAAGTTAAAGGGAGATAACTACATGGTTCCAGAAGTGCCATCGCACATGGAATGGGAATGATATACCAAAGTTTATACAAATATAATAAAGGGTTCGGTTCGAAATCTTCAAGTACCCGAAGATGGCCAGAGCATGCAAACAGCAATAATGATGAGGACAATAGTCAGAACAATGTAAATTGTATCAGACGAAGGAATATTGACATCGTCCCACTGTTGTCATTTAGTGCATATTGGTTGTCAGTTTCTATAAGTGTTGTAGAACCAATACTCACCTCAAGATGGACTCACCCACTGCTATATTAATAGGTGTGTGATAGCAGTAAGTGTGTGAGAAGTGAGAAGCAGACAAATTTTTTGTTTTTTTTAATCATATCACCCCGAGCAAGGCGGTAACGCCACTGATGTGCAGGGGGCTACGTAAGAGTGACAAGATTGGAAAACAGAAAAAAGGAAATCACATCCTAAGCAGAGAACAAGGGATGATCCTCTTCACCTGTTCAATAGACGTGGGTGGAGTGTGAACCGGGCGATAGTTTAGTCTATCTACGACAATTGAAAAAAAAAAGGAAAAGGAGTGAAAAGATTGTAAAAGAGAAAACCGGAAGCCACATCCAAAACAGGGAACAAGGGATGACCCTGTTCACTTGTTTAATAGACGAGGGTGGAGTGAACCGGGCGATAGTTTAGTCTATCTACGACAATTGAAAAAAAAAAGGAAAAGGAGTGAAAAGATTGTAAAAGAGAAAACCGGAAGCCACATCCAAAACAGGGAACAAGGGATGAGCCTCTTCACTTGTTTAATAGACGTGGGTGGAGTGTGAACCGGACGATAGTTTAGTCTATCTACTACAATTGAAAAAAAAGGAAAAGGAGTGAAAAGATTGTAAAAGAGAAAACCGGAAACCACATCCTAAACAGGGAACAAGGGATGAGCCTCTTCACTTGTTTAATAGCCGTGGGTGGAGTGTGAACCGGGCGATAGTTTAGTCTATCTACGACAATTGAAAAAAAAGGAAAAGGAGTGAAAAGATTGTAAAAGAGAAAACCGGAAACCACATCCTAAACAGGGAACAAGGGATGAGCCTCTTCACTTGTTTAATAGACGTGTGTGGTGTGTGAACCGGGCGATAGTTTAGTCTATCTACTACAATTGAAAAAAAAAAAGGAAAAGGAGTGAAAAGATTGTAAAAGAGAAAACCGGAAACCATATCCTAAACAGGGAACAAGGGATGAGCCTCTTCACTTGTTTAATAGACGTGGGTGGAGTGTGAACCGGGCGATAGTTGAGTCGATCTACTCCAATTAGTCTATCAACTCCAATTAGTCTATCTACTTCAATTAGTCTACCTACTCCAATGACCGCGGTCTACTACCAAGGACTATACTGGATTCATAAGCTCTACTTATTTGGACCTTCTTCTTTGTAACCTTTTCTTTAAATACATCTTTCTTCAACTTACACCTCGTGTTCCGTGTTATATTTCCGTGGACCCACTTTTGGCTCCACATCAATAAGAAACCAGCATATCACATCCGACCAATATATAAATGCATAAAAGACCGACTTTTAGGTTCAACTTTCATGTACTGCTTTTGATATCAAATTTCTCTTGGTGATATTTACTTAAAGGTAACAATTTGGTTGTTTTCATGCCTGCGATCGATATTCTAAATATTCTGAATTTTCTCTATTTGTTTACATTAGCAAAGTTAGCCTTAAATATTTTCCTTTTGGTGAATCTATTTTACTTGCTTATTGCTCCTTTATTTTTGTTTAAATCTCTTCTTGTGAAATTCTTAAAGCCAAATGCTTGTCATCTTGTCAAGGTTACAATTTCTTTTATTTTTCGATTGTTCTGTTCTCTGCATTGTAACGATTTCTCAATTTTCAAAATCGTGTTCACATGATTCAATAAACTTACAATATTTTATTTCTCTTTTTATAAATTAAATCATTCTTTCTACACATGATAATCTGTATATCGCAAAATAAATATCCATAGCGATACTTTTATATATTTATTTACCATGTATTCATTTTTAATATATTTACTTTCAATATATTTATTTACATACATATATTAACCAAATGTTTATTTATATTAACCGGCATTAACAAATAAAGTGTCTACAATGCAATATCATGTACGTAAGGAAAACATCTCGACATCTGAAATTCGCAGATCTATGAACACAAAAGAGACTTAAATTTGGATAAAGGTCTAACTCCTTTGTATTATATAGAAACAACGTAGTAGACAAGTCTATCTTGCTAGTTCAATTAAAGAGGACCTTTTAAGGGAAAGTACTTTGAAAACATTTTGATAGCAGTACTACCAATTATAAACACTTGTTTAAAACTTTGCATTACTTCAGCATCATTTTACAAATCTATACTCCATTAATCCAAATCATGTCTACCAACAGATATAAATAGATGATATAGTAATACTTCCACATATTATTCTATATAATTTATAACATTATAATAATGCTCTCCATATGCAATTTATTCTGTTACATATATTAATATATTTTAATGAATAATATACTATAATAATGTTTCTATATTATTCCTTAATAATATATTTTAAGATGTCATAATATCATAGATATTACATTCGTAAATTCAATGTTAATTCTAACCATATGCCATGCGCCGATGGCTTAGGGAGTAGAGACTCAGACTGATACCAAATCGGTCGAGTTTCGATCCCGGCCAGAAGTAAGTGGATATGTCTAGCTACACTGATGAGCTGTGATACAGCGAAACGGGCTTGTATGTGCACGACTAATATATATATATATATATATATATAAACTTGTATATAAATTTGTACCCAGAGAATAAATTAATAGCTTTAAATAAAACAGACGTCCTTATGATCATCCCAACCCGAGGAACCTTTCGGCCAACACTTCTTCAAGGGCTTACGTTGGCTCAATTACAAATGCTTAATAAAGGACAAAAACAAAGAGTTACTTACAACACTGGGGGCAAGATGGAAGTCGTTTAAAAATAAACTTTAATCAATAAATATTAAAACGTAAGCGGGGTGTAAACATACAATTCCACAAGAGTGAAAAAAAAAAAAAGAAAAATTGTTACACTCACAAACCCTTACGATAAT
This sequence comes from Ascarosepion bandense, assembly GCA_037127315.1. NCBI lineage: Eukaryota > Metazoa > Mollusca > Cephalopoda > Sepiida > Sepiidae > Ascarosepion > Ascarosepion bandense. The sequence goes on along the minus strand of JBBBDQ010000327.1, from coordinate 8,422,531 downwards.
CGTAAGCAGCGAATGTATGCATGTATATGTATACGTTTTTAATACTTCTGAATTTTATTCGAAATATTTAAGTATTTTCATAATATATTAATATATTTTTTACATATTTTTCTTTAAATTAATACTTATATATTTCAATAAAAGTTTTCTACTGCTAAAATTCTATTACTCTAAACGCTTATTGTCCTGGGTATGACGGTAAACTGCATCCAGCAGCAAGGCCTCCGATTGAGAGGTTGTGAGAAGCATGGAACCACCTCTTAATTGCTGTTGTCCCCAGGTCCGCCCTGACCCGGAGTGTTAGCACCTGTTAGGGTCCCAGCTATGGGCAAACAGGGGTCAAATCTACTGTGAAAGTATAAAAATATACTTTTATAGAAAAATATGCAATTTTTAAGGAAAAATATTACCAACATTACATTTTTGATGAAAAAAAATTATTACCATAACACATTTTTGAAGGAACAAAAATGATTGCCATAATACATTTTCGAAGGAAAAATTACTACCAGCAATACATTTTTAAAAACAAAGCTAGAAGACATCTTCAGTTTTCGATAATAAAAAAGTAAAATAAAAGCAACTTTTTCACCGAAATCTGACTAAATCAAACTTCTCACGATAACTGAACAGTAAAAAAATCTAACCGCAAATAACTTATTATTTAAAAAAACTATTTATTTGTTTATGTCTAAAAAGTTTCACATGATATTTGTATACACTATTTCGCTACAAATTTAAACAGAAATATATTTCGTTTTATCATTCACGCAAGCACAAACTAACGTCAGCGACTTATAACCATACACATTCATACATTTAACTGCTCATGATTTTGTCACATATTTTTAAAGATACACCATCATCTTAATAAGTCGTCTTGCGGCCATTGGCCGAGATAGAACTCACTACACCCTTCCAGTATTCTATGTGCATTTGGAACCCTGGTGCAGTTTATAGCAAAATTCATAATCTTTTCAAATAGCTGAATACTTGATGCTTCACCAGGGCTACCAAGGGTGTTTTATTGTGACACCAACACTGGATGGGTTGCCTCCAAGCCCCATCCCGTTATTTAATCCATAACTGGAGGGAAGTGACGTATTAATACCTTTCCCAAGGGTACCAGTGCTTAAGTGAATGCAGGGTACTCAACTGGAATTCGAACTCGGCTCACCGATTTCTCTTTCTAAGCCGACATCCACTGCACCACAACGCACCTCCGTCACTGAACGCTTACAGCGCCTGGACTTCCCAAGCGGTCACCCATCTAAATAATGACCAGGCTCACGTTGCTTAACCTCGGTGATCGGACGAGAACCGGTGTATTCAACGCGATATCTTAATACACTTGACACGTGCGAAATACATATACATATAATACGCACACATACACATAAACAGACAAGCGTTCCTATACATACATACACTTAGATCTAAAATAAGTGCCTATTGCTCTATTATACATGACACGGATCTGACTTATGAAATCAAGCCCAGATCAACATTCCAGTATAATTAAGTTTGCGCCTTCTTTTCTGTATGAGCTTAAAAAAGTGAAACATGTTAAACACACTTTTCTAACCAGTTTTTTTTACTATTCTATCATCATGTTAGCTTCGAATCCATATATTCAACTCATCGCATGAATATATTTACACTATGTTTATTTACAATATACAGTAACTATTAATTAGGTACCGCTCATCATTTTTGATATTTAAATTTAAATTGAATTTTAAAAAATAAAAACGTTTCTCCGCTGAATTTTGTCAAGGACCCTGAGGTGGATAGCAGGGGCACCCGATCAGATGTGGCAGCAGTATTCAATACACGGGCGGGTGGTAGATTTATATATGTGCAGGATGGACTCAGATGGGAAAAACTTCCTGGCCCTACACAGTGAACCGACCTTCTTAGCAGCGGATTTAGCAATACATTCGATATAATCATTTCACTCGAGGTCTGCTGTGAGATTTAATCCGAGGAGACGCAGTGTTTTGCTTTCAGGGAGACTAGCCTGATCCATGCTAATGGGTGGGTAGAAGCGATTGTCTGTGATGGTTAATAGCTAGCAGCTTTGTTTTGGAAGCATTAGAATTCACGAGCCATTTCTTACCCCTCCAGTTCACCACTAATTGGAGATCCTTTTCAAGCTCAGCAGCGAGGTTCGCTTTGTCAGCTTCATCAGCTTTTTGATCGAGGCGAGAGTAAACGGTGGTGTCGTAAGCATATATACCTACTAGAGATCTAACTACATCGGGGAGATCGTTATTGAAGAACAAGGAAAGCGTAGGACTTAGAATAGTGTCTTGAGGGAATCAATAAACATGGATAGAAGAACGTGTACACAAGCCGCTCGAAGATTAAATGAAGTGTTATGTGTGGATCTTTGTGGGTCGCAAACGACACAAGAGCCTAGTATAGATGAGTTTGAATACTTCCTTGCATTTAGGAAAATAGCTTCAGAGGAGACATTTAAATTGTGGTAATAACTGACATCTTTAACCAATGTGTAAACATCTGCAATAACTAATGTTAATGCGTTAAGTGACTCAGTGACACTGGTTCAAATTCTGGCGGAATTTTTTTCGTGTAGTTTCGTACAACTTCGAAAAGACAGGAATTGATCTCTTTTTTTTAACCCATAACTGGGAGAAGAAAAGATGACAGGAGAACATGACAGGAGAAACAAAAATCTGATCTCATAACTGTGGCAAACGGAAACCACTCTGCTGTCTTTCTAAGAGTGATTATGACAATAACAGATAATAAAGAAAATAAGTCAGTGGGGACCCATTATACCTTACGTCCGTGAAAAAAAAAAAATGATACCATCTCTACCATTCACCTGGTATCGACTCCCAGGTATTCATTCCGCGCTTAATACGTGCCAACTTTACCCTGACATGACATCATAAATAAAGTCTTACGGTAACATAAAGTTGAAACAGAAGATTCCGTACGATTAACGAAGTTATGCAACATCAAGCTTGGAGAGTACTTAGGTGGGTGACCGCTGGGGAATACCAGGAGCCTTAAACTTGCATGTGTAAATGGTGTAATGGATTATGAGTCGGAATTGTTAATCGGAGAGCTGAGGTCAATTTTCTGTTGTGTTCGTTATATTCACATACGAGCAAAATACCATTGAGAAACGTATAAATCCACGTTGTGTCCCCCATACCTATGGGTTAATTAGTAATACTTGTATCACCAAACCATTAAAAATTATTATAATCTCAATATATTTTCTGGATTTATCGCGCGAACGAGATGGATACCGTCGCACATTCATCGCCTACGCTACCGCCGCCGCCGCCGTTCTCGCACGCTGTAGGCGACTTCGTCGCTGTCGCGGTCACTGTACCCGCCGCTCTTTGTGGTAGGTGACGGTGTGGCGACAGTTTTTAGCCGCGTTTTGCGGGCGGTGAATGTCCCGATCGCGGGCAGCTTCCTGACTGGTGATGCCGACAATTTTGCCGCCGTCTAAGTGGGACGGTAGTTCTCAAACCCAAACACCTCGTACACATTTTAAACCGCACAAAAATCATGAAGAACAAACTCTGATCGGGGGATCACTCGGCTAATCCGTCGATGGAGAGTGCAGCCAGTCGCGAGAAATGATGCAAATTGCAGGACTCAATGTACACCGACACCTCAAACGCACGTTGCAGCCTCAAGATACCCTGTTAGCGTTATCTAGCTAACAGAGTATGTAAGCTTTGCAAGGCCAATGAATGCTGAATCTTCACTTATAAGGAAACGGTTTATATTAGCAGTAATGATGCAAAGAACAGATACTACACTTTTATCGTTGTTCCATGCCCAAGGAGTGAATAAAAGCGTAATTCGAGTAATTGGCTGTTCGATCAATGGATACTGAATGTTTCATTATAAGTCAGTCAGTTAAAGTGCCATACGTGATACACGCTTTGGGCGATCATGTTTTGGAAGAGACATGCGTGACTAGACAGATGATTATCCCGCAGTAGGTTGCCATTGCTTTCTGCGGTAGACTGGTTGCCAGTCATGGCTATAGAACCCAATCTGTCGTATTATTTAACCCATGACTGGAGGGAAGAGACGAATTAATACCTTTCGCAAGGGTATTTGTGCGTAAGTGAACGCAAGGAATTCAACTGGAATTCGAACTCGGCTCCCTGATTTGTTGTTCCGATCTGATATCCATTGCACTACAACGCCGGGTAATATTACCATTCTTTTTCTTTTTTCTTTTCCTATTCGTCTTCAACTTCTCTGTGCCACACCCCTTTAAGTTATAGACAATCATGATTCTCCAAAGTTTAATGTGGCTTAGCACCTTTTCTCTCCCGTTTCGTCGTTTATCCACACATGCTAGCCGCTGCCTTTCCCTGTCTCTCATGTTCGTAATGTGCCCCGTGAAGGCGACATTTTTTTATTTTTCTTTCATCATTACATAATTTCAGTTATCTCTTTCAGATTATGAATATAAGTTTCCTTTTTGTTACTATTTTCTTTAAGACTTCCTCATTGCTTATTTCCTGTGTTTAAGAAATTCTCAGTATCCATTTGTAGAATCGAATTTCAGTTGCCCCCATAGGCCATCGATGACCGCTCGCCATCAGCGAGTTGTTGTTGATGCTTCTATAACTTTTTTACATGTATTTTACAGGTGTTGACACTACGCAAACCCGTTTATCCTTCGGGCGTAGTAACAGTCACTTAAGACCCATACATGATACACGCATGAGCGATCATGTCCCTTTCGATCCTTGACTGACTAGGCAGAAGATTTTCCCGCAATAGATTGCCATTTCTTTCTGCGGTAGACTGGTGGTCAACAAAAGTCTATAGAACTCAATCTGTCCTTCTATTTAATCAATAGATGGAGGGAGAAGAGACGGATTCATACTTTTCCTGTTGCTATTTGCGATTAAGTGAATACAACGAATTCAACTGGAATTTGAACTCGGCTCTTCGAGTTTCCTTTTTTCACTCTACCACAATGTTCATCCAATAAAGAATGGATATCATATAGAAATCCAGCAGTATTTTTTTTGTTTCAGTGCCACTTATTTCTTAGTAACTATGTCTCCCACTTAATTGAAGTAGAATTAGTTAAGTAACAGGATTAGTAACTAAGATAACCCTGTTTGTATTTAAATTTTTAAATCAACACGTAGCAGATCGAACAAAGATCAGATGTGCTATTTTTTAGGCAATATGACCACTTATATAAAAGAGAAATTCCCATGTTTGCTAGTGGTTAGGGTTCTATGTTCTTACCACAGCATGGAGCACTTATTAAACTCACTACCCTGTCGAATTTCTCTTATAGCGAAATAAGCTTGCCCAAAGTGCCCAGTGTGTTCCTAGATGCTTGGTGAATGATTACACGATATTCTGTTTTAGCCTTATTAAAAACTACATATATGGTCGTAATGGAATGATCATTTGCATGGTTATTGAAAAGGTGTTATATAGATGTCTTGTTAGGTGTTCACGTGTAATTGTGGAAGCGTTACACAACATTCTCTTTGTTGTCGTGTTATCGGCTATGTAGATGATCAATGTGGAACGATTATTCCCATGCTTGTTAGAATGATGATAAAAAATTATTCTAACGAAACCCAAACATTGTGATGTGTTGTACAACATAAACACCTTTACAAAAAATACAAATAAAAATAAAAAAAATTAAAAGAAGTAAAAATAAAAATAAATAAATAGATAAATACGGCCAGAGAAAAAATGATCACAAATTAGAATAATCACGAATATAATTCTTTTTAGATATAGAAGATTCCTTTTTAAATGTGTCAAAAATAATATTAAGATACTAAGTGAAAGATTTTGTTTGTTTGCTGTTTTTGCTTAGTGGTACATCAACACCTCTACTGAGTCATTGAATGTGCAAATCTAAACATTTTGTACTCAGTTTCACCTTTACTTTTGGAGATAATAATGGTTTTGATGACAGAAATTTTACTAATTAACACGTATCTGAGGTGGGGAGGTGGATTCATACCTATCTCAACAGTTTTTGCGCCTGTGGATATAACGATCCCAACTGGTACTGGAAGTCGGCTTTCTGTTTAACAATTCCGAGTCATTATCGATTACACCACCCACACATCTAAGCTTACAGGGCCCTGTATTCCTTGGCGGTCACTCATCTAGATACTAACTATGCTGAGACTTTACTTAATTTCGGTGATCGTACGGTGTTTCAACTTGAATTGGTGGTAAGCTGCCTTCGTAGCTGTCCGTAGCTTGACCCAGCAGCTGAATTTTGATCAGAAGCTGTTACAATATAGCATCTAATCTGAACTGGTTTATTCAGGAACACTGGTTTAAGCCCATTGAAAAGGAAGAAAACGATACTGAAAATATATTTATCATGTAAAATAAATTTGTGTCATTAGTTTACGCAGTATTTGCTGTGTTTATGTATAAGGCAGAGAAAAAGACGAAATAAATATTCATTTACCGTATTTACATTATTCGGACTATTGTCCTCATCTTTGTTGCCAGTTATACGATGTTACGGTCGTTGAACGCTTCGGCCTTCTTCAGGTGCTAGGAAGTTCGAACCGAACCCATTTTTTTTTTACAATCACTGGGGTATATCATTCTCATTCCTTGCGTAAAGGGTCGATTGGAAGTCATGAGTTATCTCCCTTTAACCCTGCAAGTTACGTGTTCACCACTGCTGTAGCCTGGTATTGGGTTCACAATTCTGAGAGTCAAGTCAGGTACTTACCAACATTTATATCCACTGGTCCGAATAATGTAAATACTGCAAATACTTCCTCATTTCAGAAATATAGACAAATACTAAAGGATGTGCGTTGTGGTCCAGTGGATATCGGCGCGGAACGAAAAATCGGGGGAGCTGAATTGATTGCATTCACTTACGCGCAAATACCCTTAGGAAAGGTATTAATCCGTCTATTTCTTCCAGTTATGGATTAAATAGCAGGACAGATAGGGTTCTATAGCCTTGGTCGGCGGCAATCAGTCTACCGCAGAAAGCAATGACAACCTACTGCGGGATAATCTTCTGCCCAGTCAGTCATGTCTCTTTCGAGACATGATCGCCCAAGCGTGTATGACGTATGGCACTTAACTGACTGACTGACTAAATATTCATTCGCTAAGTGGCGGCATATTCACGATTTTTAATAGACTAAATGTAACCCAGAATTTGTTAAGGAAGCACTTCGCCTGCATACGGATAAAACATTAACTGCGTAATTACACACACAAAAAAAGAAATTGACATTTGGTGATTGTTCAGTAACCGATGTTTTGTCTTAAGAGAGAGGAGAGGGAGGGACGGAGATAGAGAAGAAGGAGAGAAAGAAAGGGGAGATAGAGAAGAAGGAGAGATAGAGCGAGAGATAAGGAGAGAATGAGAGATATGGGCAATAAATAAAGAAATATTCAATGAGAAAATGATGACATAAAACTCTCACATATCGAAGGTACGTAGCGATCGTCAATAGCGCACAGATTTATACAGGTGAGAATTTTAGCTTAAATGTCTTGACGTATTATATACCCCTGGAAGCGATGACTATGGGGATAAAACACTCATTGTCACAAAAGAAAATTAGGATTACGTGAAATAAATAAAAAAAAACATGTGTATATCCTATTTTGAGAGAATATTTGAAATGTGGTGTCGGTATTTGGAATAAAAGATGGCGGCAGCCTGATAAAGTAATGATTCCTTTAGCGTACTCAAAGTGATTATTAGCGTTCTATAATTCAGGCCATTACTGATTTGCATGGTATATATATGTAACAGAATTCGCTGGCAGTTTTCGGAAATATGCGCAGAGGATATATATCTGACTTACGATAAGACAATTTTGGCGGGTTCATTAAATTATCATATTGACAGACGCTTCAATAATGGAAATCTAACGAATATGTCGCCAAGAAGATGACAGCGCTTAGTGTGTGTTCGTTATCTACCAATGGGCTAGGAAACCAAACACGACGATAAGCAGTTTGAAGGAATTTGCTGCATGTAATAGACAGTGAATTACATTTCCGAAAACGCGGAAATGTAGGGTTCGGATTTACACACATGACTACAAAGATACAATCTTGCTATACGTGCAGGTGGTGGAGCCCAGCAGACTACAAACAAAGAAATAACGTGCTGAAACAAATAATGTCAGTCAGTTAAGTGCCATAAGTTTGGGCGATCATGTCTGTTTTCGATCAATAACTGACTAGGTAGAAGATTTTCCCGCACTAGGTTGCCATTTCTTTCTGCGGTAGACTGTTAGCCAATGAAGTCTAAAGAACCCAATCTGGCTTGCTATTTCACCTGTAGCTGGAGGGAGAATACGAATTCAAAACTTTCCCAATGCTATTTGCTCGTGGTCCGGGGTATGACCTTAAACTGCATCCGGCAGCAAGGCCTCTGATTTGGAGGTTGTGAGGAGCATGGAACCACGTCTTAATTCCTGTTGTTCCCAGGTCCACCCTGACCCAGAGTGGTAGCACCTGTTAGGGTCCCAGCTATGTGTAAATAGTTAACCCCCAAACTGGGGTCAAAATGCTATGAAAGTATTTACCAACAAAACTTTTTTTGAATGAAAAATATTACCAACAGAACCTTTTTGAATAAAAAATGTTACGAACTTTTTGAATGAAAAAAATATTACCAACAAAACTTATGTGAATGAAAAATATATTAACAACAAAACTTTTTTTGTTTGAAAAATATATTACCAACAAATTATTTTTAAAGTTTAACAACCCATCAACCATTTTGATCATTTAAGGGTCATTAAATGACCAAAATGGTTGATGGGTCTTTAAACTTAAACCAAACCAAACCAAACCAAACCAAACTATTTGCTCGTAAGTGAAGGCAGCGAATTCTATTAGGTTTCGATACATTTACTTACGCGAAAATAATATTGATACTATGATAGAGAGAGACAGAGACAGAGAGAGAGAAACAAGGAGAGAGTGAGAGGTTAGAGACAAAGAAAGAGAGAGTGGCGCGATAGAGAGAGACAGAGAGAGTGGGGAGATAGAGAGAGAGTGAGTGAGAGAGCGGTAAGATAGAGATAGAGAGATAGAAAGAGAGAGAGAAACATGGAGAATGTGAGAGGACAGAGACAAAGAAAGAGAGAGTGGCGCGATAGAGAGAGACAGAGAGAGTGGGAAGATAGAGAGAGAGTGAGTGAGAGAGCGGTAAGATTGAGATAGAGAGATAGAAAGAGAGAGAGAGAGAGAGAGAGAGAGAGAGAGAGTGAGAGAGAGAACTAACCAACACGAGAATCAGACAAAAAAAAAATAACAGAAAAGAAATAGCAATTCTAAATTAGTCTGTGTAGAAATAGATTAATCCAATGTTAAAATTCTTAATTTCTGTAAAATATGAGTATATATGAGACGTGAAATCATTAACCCCCCCCCCCCCCGACACACACACACATACTGATATTTGCTCATCTTTAAACGAAATATATCTAGTTAAAATGGCTAGATGTTACCGTAAATTCTATGCTAACAGTTTCTTTTCTCGCATACCTCGGTTGCTGAACCAATTCGGGCTTCATGATTTCCAGCTGATCTTCACAAAAATTAAACACAATGTCAATCGCCATCTTCTGTGCTTCTGATAACTCTTCTTTTGTTACAGTTCCTTAGCAACGTTTGTAACTCTTCCACATCCAGTAACCCACTGTGTCTCAGTGGCTTTACTTTCTTGTTTGGGGTGGAATCAACATATATATGCTCTAGAAAAAATTTGGAATATTCTACAAATCCATGGGTAATAAATATTTCGCAGATAAGCAAAGCACCCGCACCTCAGACCCAAAAAATCGTCACATACAGACGCTCAAATATCTATTAATGATATGGGCACGCGAGCGTCTGTATATGACGATTTTCTGGGTCTGAGGAGCGGGTGCTTTGCTTATCAGCGAAATATTTATTACCCATGGATTTGTAGAGAATCCCAAATTTTTCTAGATTATATTACTCTCTTAAATTTAATAAAAATATTAACATTGGGTTCTTTTGAATTTGTCTCTATTTCTAATTTACCTGACAAAAATACCAAATATTCTACATTATATATATATATATATATATATATATATATATATATATATATATATATATATTTGTGGTACAGAACTTCAGTATTGCATTAAGAGTTATAATTTTTACGTTAGAGGACATAATGAGGATAACTTATAAAAAGAAAACAACTGGTTTCGCTCCCAATTATCAAAGTATTTTATTAGGAGAACTTAACATAAAATATAAGAATTGTGAAAACTGAAATGGTCCATGATGGGAAAGGGGAATTATTTTTTTTTAATCGTATCACCCCTAGCAAGGCGATAAGACCACTGATGTGTAGGGGGCTACATAAGTGTAAAAAGATTAATTAGAAAAGAGTGAAAAGGAAGACGAACCAGTTAGAAAGGAGCAATAGAAAGCTGTGAATACAGGTGTGATGACAGTTTCAAAGGTGGAGAGAAAGGAAAGGATAAACGGGGTGGACAAAGAACTAGAGTCAAGTGGTCAATAAATGAGTATTGACATTGCATTTAAATTCCTGGAGGTTGTAGCCGTCAGGAAAGCAAGAATATGGGAGCGACTTCCACAGGCGAGTAGTGCGAGAGAAGAAGCTGCAGGAGTAGAATTGTCGTCTTCATTTGGTTAATCTAATTGTGAATGGGTGGGACCCAGTTGCCAATCTGGTTGCACGAGTAAACACCTGTTGAGGAGGCACCAGTGACAAGTTCGTTCGAGCAGAAGCCATGAAAGTATTTACAGAACAGACAAAGGGAGGCCACATTTCGTCGGTGGGGAAGTGGCTGTAGTCGAGCTGCCAAGTCGGTACCTATCACATTACTGATTCTCCTTTGGAGCCTGTCGAGAACACTGAGATGAACGGCAGGGGCGCCTGACCATATATGGCAGCAGTATTCCATGCACGAAGGAATGGTTGATTTGTATATATACAGGATGGATACAGGCGGGAAAAACATCCTGGCCCGACACAGTGACCCAACCTTCTTAGCAGTGGATTTAACTATGGACTCCATGTAGTGGTTCCATTTGAGATCAGAAGAGAGGGTAAGGCCGAGGAAGCGCAGTGTATTGCTCTCAGAGAGACTCGCTTGGTCCATGCTTATGGGAGGCAGAAGAGGTTGCCTCTGATGATTGACAGACAAGAGCTTGGTCTTAGACGCATTGAAATTGACAAGCCACTTCTTGCTCCAATTTACCACAGAGTGTAGATCTTGTTCAAGGTCAGCAGCGAGATTATGTTGTCCGCCACGACGGATTTCTTACTCTTGCGGGATTAAATTGTGGTGTCATCTGCGTAGATGCCTACTTGGTTCTTGATCTCATCTGGGAGGTCATTGATGAAAATAAGGAAGAGCGTCGGGCCCAGGGACACCAGCATTTGTGTTGTATGATGAAGAGGCATGCCCATTCAAAACAACCTCCATTTTGCGGTTATTTAAAAAAGATTGGATTAGATCAAGCAAGCGTCCGGTAATACCGTAACCCCGTAGCTTGCATAGAAGGCCAGAGTGCCAAACCCTGTCAAAAGACTAGGGGATGTCCAGAGCAACAGCACGAGCCTCGCCTGACGCATCAAGGGCCTGGAGTATGTACTCCGTAACGGTTGTTAGTATGCCGGCCGAAGACCTGGCAAAGCAGAAGCCATACTGCCTGACAGAGTAGAGTTTGTGGGCAGTAAGCTGTTGAACTATTTCAACATTAATTATGGCTTGGAACACTTTCCCGAAAATTGGTAGAAGACTGATAGGGCAATAGTTGGATGGGTCCGAGGGTTCACCACAGTTCTTAAATTCAAGAACGACTGAGGAGAACTTCCAGCATGCAGGAAAGCAGGAAGCAGAAAGCAATAGTTATACAGTTTAGAGCGGACAGGGGAGAGTTCAGGAGCACACCTCTTAAGGACTATCACCGGGATTCCATCGCCACCGCTCACCTTATGGGGTCAAGTTTTGAAATTACTCGGGATTCTACTGTCGGGGTAATATATACATCGTACAGTTTAGCCTCAGTTCTAATCGGAAAGTCGGGTGAGGGTACTCCAAATGAGTCAAATGTGGAGTTGGATGAGAATCTGCAAGCAAAGCACTGAGCTTTGTCCGTAGATGGCGTGAGAACCTCAAATTCATTGATTAAAGGAGGGATTGTGGATTTGCTATTGTTCAGCACCCGTTTGCATAACCGCCAATAGTCCTTGGAGCCGAACTTGCGGTAAGCTATGCACTGTCTCATTCTCTCAGCAAACAACCGCTTGGCGTCATTCAGGATTCTCTTGCACTCATTACGAGCAGCCGTGAATAGGCGCCTATTGTGATCAGATGAATAGTTGGAATAGTCGGATTAGTCGGAAGTAATTGTTCTTGCGGGCAATGGCGGCCGAACAGGCAGGAGAGAACCAAGGAGAGAAATGAAGTTTTAGACAATAATTCCTGGTAGGTATGAAGGCATCAATGCCAGCTTTTAGAGAGGAGTGTCCAGCTAAAGTAGCTGGAGTAGAAATTGCGGTTACATTTCATCGGTTTCACTGTAAAAGGGTGGGACCTAGTTGCCAATCTAGTATCTCGTACAAATTCACATCTGGGGGGCTATATATTCTAGAGTATATATATATATATATATATATATATATATATATATATATATACTATAGAATGTATGCATGTATGTATATATGTATTTATGTAGGAATTTTTGTTTTTATCGTTGCTGATGAAGCGAGACTTTTCTCGCTGAAATAGCTATTCAACGAAATGTAATTTTCGGAATTTATTGATATAATATACATATTTAGCACTGGAAAATAGATAAGACTATTTACATCAGCCTATCGACCTGGATAATTTTTAATATCGATAAAATTAATAATAATAGGATCTGGTTTTTGGGATTTTACCTATATACACTTTCTTTCTTGGATTAAAAGATATATATATATATATATATATATATATATATATATATATAAGTCTGCCGTCATCTACCGAGTGCCCATAGCCCAGTAGTAGAATCGCCGACTGACCCCAGTTCGGTCAGGTTTCAATTCTGGGCTAAAAGCAATCGGAGTCTAACAGTATTGATGAGCTGTGTTACAGCAAAACAGATCTGTCTGCGGATGACTATATATATATATATATGGAATATTTATGTTATGGAATGTTTTGCAAAACAAGGGTTTCAATATAAGAGAGCTGGACAGAAATTGGTATATATATATATATATATTTCTGGCCAGCTCCCTTATATTGAAACGCTTTGTTTTGCAAAACATTCCATAACTACAACGGATAAAAAATATCTAGAACAAAACGCATTCGTGCGTGTTTTTAAAAATAACCACCATAGCGAAACGCAGATTTTAACACGGTTACAAAAAGTTTCTTTTTGTAATTTCCCCCTGAAGATGATCTTGGAAAAGATCCAAAGTACTTGTGTTAGAAAAAACTACTTTCCTTGAAGAATTTTTTAACATCAAGAAACTGATTTGACAACAGGAAAGAATCAGTATAAAATTTGACACAATATATCTATATTATACGCAATCTATATCTAGAAAAGGGAGGATGGTGAACGTTGTGTAAGTATCTGTTTGTTTGATAGATTTGACTTAGCGTCTGCATTTTGCGATCTAGCTCAACTCGAGTTGCGCTCAGATGTAGATCAAAATTTCAGAACACAAAGAACGACACCTTGAAATTTTTCAGAAAGCCAAAATTAGGTATAGAAAAATATATATTATCACCACACAAAGCCAGGGATCAGTTTATCTATGGATTATAATATAGAATCGATCACCCCACTTTATATTATCTATATCTATATATGTTGACCCTCCCCCTCCCACCCTAATTCAATAGAGACATTCTACATTGTTATCTATCTATATCTATAAAAGTGACGAGGGTGGTCGTTGTGTAAGCATTTGTTTGTTTGATAGATTCGACTTAGCGTTTGCATTTTGTGGTCTAGATCGACGGGAGTTGCGCTCAAATGTACATAGAAATTTTATAACGATAACGACACCTTAAAATTTTTCTGAAAGCCAACATTAGTTGTAGAAAAATATCTATTATCACCTCACAAAATCAGGGATCAGTTTATGTATGGATTATAATATAGAATCGATCACCCCACTTGATATTATCTATATCTATATATGTTGCCCCTCCCCCTCTCCCCCTAATTCTATAGAGACATTCTACATTGTTATCTATATCTATAAAAATGACAAGGGTGGACTTTGTGTAAGTATTTGCTATGAAAATTCATCATATGCTTTTTTATTCTTATTATTCCTTAAACTACCCGAGTAAAACCGGGTTTAATCTGCTAGTATATCTATATTATCCAATGAATCATTGTTTGCTTTTGATTCTATTGGCTGTTCAGTACAGTAGGGTCAGTTGGGCATCGTCTCTGAGAAAAGGAGCACAATGATGCCATGTTTTAATGCTTATTATTTGTACCAAAAGATCCAAGAGTATTTGTGTGTCAACCTGGGTACGGTATCGATGATTCGAAAAGAATTGGTTGAGTCAAATAATGATTATGAAGATATTTGAAATGATGGCGACGTTATGTCCAATAGAGAATCAGACATAAAAGGGACGCTTACGCCAAGTACCTTCAGGAGATAGTTCTGCACCACTGGGTCAAGAAGGTAGCTGCTGGAAGACTCTATGTCTGGCAACAGTACTTTACACCATTACATACAAGCATGAGAACGCTGTCATGGCTGCCAGACTAATTCTCCAACCGCATCACACCTTACATCTGGCCACTTAACACCTCAGACAGCAACCGTCTTTTTTTAAGTGTAAGGAGCAGTCGAGCGAGAGACCAACAAAAACCCTGGTAATACTAAAGACGAACTAAAGCATTTACCAACTTAAACAGGGAAAACGTGCAGAAAAAATGTAGGAGATTCCAAAGTCGTCTAGAGTCCGTGATTTAAAACAATGAAAAATTTATGTGATGAATTTACTCTTTAGTATTTCAAGAAATTTTTGTGCAATTTTTGGTAAATATGTCTGTTACAATGATATATCAGTGTTATTTTCATTTTGGCGTAATTTAGACGACAATTTATCCATTGCATCCTATATAGATGTGTGTGTGTGTGTGTGAGTAAGTGAGTGACGTATGTGTGAGTAAGTGAGTGAGTGAAGTGTTTTCAATACAAATGCTTTTGATTATTTGGTCAGATTTTGCGAACTGCATCAGCCTGGGAAACTTTCGCACATCCTACAGTCTCTACACACTGACTCTTCTCATATATATATATATATATATATATATATATATATATAGCAGCTAATGAGCCAGACGAACCTACTTAGGTTTCACCTAAACGGATCGTCAGCTTTCCCTGACGATCCGTTTAGGTGAAACCTAGGTAGGTTCGTCTGGCTCATTAGCTGCTATTTAGTTTGCTCTACTTTTGTATTGGGCGCTTTCTGTTAGATGTTTACTCGTGTCGGTTTTTTTTTTTTGCTTCGTGCTGATTTCGGTCCGAACACTTTTGACTGACTTTCATGCCCTAAGCTCTTTCTTTTTTTACAAACATTTTTCCCTTTATTCGATAGTTTTCGAGGAAGGTTTTCGAGACGGGTATAATCACAATCTCGTTTATTTATATATATATATATATATATATATATATATATATATATCTGTGTGTGTGTGTGTGTGTGTGTGTGTGTGTGCACTCTGTTAATTGGTATCTCTCTATCTCATCCTGTTCACGTTTATCCTAAGGAAATTCCTTAGTTCGGAGAGCGACAAGTGCTCATTGATTTTCGAACAAATAAATTAACTTTCTTTTCTGTTAAGTTGTCAAACACATATATCGTAGGAAATTAAATCAAGTAGCATTTCAGTATTAATTCTAGGGACCATCCAGTTTTTCACCAATTTGTCTTGATGGAAATTTGTAGTTCTCACGGGGACAAAAACAGCTCCAATTCTTATCTTCAACTTTGGGAATTTCAAGTTAGAAACCCAGAATAAGAAAATGTTACTATTTTCTTTTTTTTAATATCAAAGTGTATTTCGCTTATTTTTTAATGCGAATGTAATTTCGAAAATATATTAAAAACTATTAATTTTCTCCTTGAGATATTGCTTTCATCTATATTGATAAAAATGATTTCCTAAGTAATTTCCAGGTTTAAAAATAGTCAGTAAAGATTTTATTAATAATAAAGTACCTTTTGAAGTTTGCTTTTTATCACTCTTATTGCATACTTAAGCTACAATATCTTTAATCTAAATATGTCGCTTTTTAATTTATCTTTCACAACTGTTTACGCAAAAGGAAATTGCATTATAAAACTTAAAAAGGAAAGATTGTCTATTTTTAAAGACAACAAAGTTGTTTTACGTGTATGAAGTGTAGAATAATTGTTTAGCATAAACATAAAGTTCTATAAAATGAACTTCAACTGAATAACAGTGAAACATTTAAAATTTTCAGTCTGAACTTCTACGATGAGGAGTTATCTGTATTTACACTCTTTATATTTGGACTACTGTCCTTATTTTTGTTGTCGTTATCCTAACGTTTCGGACGTTCCACCCTTCCTCAGGGCAACCGACAGTTGATTTTGAATTGACCGATTTAATCTACGGGTGTAGGCTGTTCCCGTTCCACTGCCCGTGTCTAATGGATATTTCGTCTAGTTTTTATTTTTGGTACTGCTCAGTTATTGCTCTTCCATTCGACATCAGGAAAATATTCAGGAATAGTTCTACTCTAAGGAGAAACCTCTGCTGGTTAATAACTGACACGGTGGAGAAAAAGACCAAGTATTGAGTGTACGTTATTCCTTACAGTTGTGACAGAGAATATAAAGGTGAAACAAGCCGCCACTTAAACGCAAGGCTTGGGTAACTTCAAAAAGCTGTAGTGAGAGGAGTAAGACCATGAAATCGTGCATGGTTGATCATATATGGATGAAAATGTGTAGTTATCAGCCCTAAGGGAATAAAGTGAAAATACTGAACAAGTATGTACATTGGGGAGTTAGATATCTGAAAGAAGCAGCACATATGCTAGACTAAGAATAGGCATAGCATAGAAATAAATACAATATGGGAGCCGCTAATCAAAATATAACGGGCAGCAGTGATTTAGTGGATTAAATCGGTGATTCGTGAATTTGGTGATATAGTGATTGTGAGTTCAATCCCTGGTTTGGGCAGGATGTACTTGAATTTAATGGATACAAGCGAGAAAAAAACTGAGCAGTAATTAAATGAGTACTAGATATGGGCAGTGTAACGAGAATATGTATTATATTTCCGTGACTCACGAAAATATGAAATTGGTCAAAGGTAGGAATATAAAGGGTGACAAACAAAAATGTGTTTACGTCAAATGCAGCCGGCATTAACGGAATGTAATGTATTTCTGTAACCAACAGAAATGTGGCCAGAAACAGCAACATACAAAAGCGTATTTACGCAAAAAACATCCGGTTCAGAAAATATAAATAATCGCAAACAAAAGCAATAACAGGCAAAAATTATTAGTAAATATATATATATATTTCAGCATACAGTGTGGGTATAGAAGAATCCAAAAGAGTATCCTGTACATACAGTGGTAGGATAACTCTTTAAGAGAGCTCTAAATATATATGTATATAAATACATATCGTGCAAATATAAGAATAATTAAGTCAGACACGTTATTCCATGTTAAATCGGAAGTTAGGGCCTGTTTCAGGCGAATCATCATCAGCTTCCGTCTTTATTTTACAGAGGATTTTACACGAATCATGTAAAATCCTTTGTAAAATAAAGACGGAAGCTGATGATGGTTCGACTGAAATAGGCCAAAACTTCCGATTTACCATGAAATAATGTGTCTGCCTTAATTTTTCTTATATATATATATATATATATATATATATATATATAGAGAGAGAGAGAGAGAGAGAGTGAGAAAGAAAGAGAGCTACATTCAAGTATAAGTTCTATTCTAATAGTTTGTTTTCTTGGACTTATCCCTTGTAGAACTCACTTCCGATTTCTTCTTTCCAGTAATTTACGATCTTCAAAAATTCTACATTTAATCGCCATCTTGTTTCTTTCTGAATGATGTCCTTTTATTGTCCTTTCGCCTGACTAATTTTTTTTTATATTCTTCCCCTCTCAGTAACGTCTGGTTTCTTAGTGACATTATTGCCTTGCTTGGGGTGAAATCATATATATATTTGCACGTGTGTCCGTTTGGGCGTTAATAGTTGACGTTTTCTGCAGTAAGCCTGCATGATAATGACCCGTATTTCTGGATCGCTTAGAGAAGGTCACAATTATTGGCTTGGGAGGGAACTGAACTTTTACTTATCTAAGATCTACAACATAATTAAAATTATTATGACGTAAGCATACCTATGGATAAACTTTAGTTTTATGCAACATTCAGATACAATGGAAAAATAAATTATTTTTAGACATTTACAAAGATCAGATATCCTACTCAGACTATAACCACTAATGACTGCTTTATCTCCTTCTCTCTTTCTCTCCCTCAATAAATCTGTTTATGTCTTTTTTTTTTTATCATTTCCTCACAAGGGTGATGATGGGGAAGCAAAGGGTTACAAGCAGTGAAAGTGAAAAAGAATTTTTTTTTTTAATCATTTCACCCCGAGCAAGGCAGAAACGCCACTGATGTGCAGGGGGTTACATAAATGTAAAAAGATTAATTAGAAAAGAGTGAGGAGTACAAACTAGTTAGAAAGGAACAATAGAAAGCTGAGAAAGCAGGTGCAATGACAGATACATAGGCGGAGAGAAAGTGAAGGTTATACAGGGGAGGGGAGGGGAGAGAGCTAGAGTCCAGTGGTTAGTAGATGAGTATTAACTTTGCATTTAAATTTCTGGAGGTTGTAGCCGTCAGGAAAGCAAGAATACGGGAGTGAGTTCCACAGGCGGGAAGTGCGAGAGAGGAAGCTGCAGGAGTAGAATTGTCGTCTGCATTTGGCTAACCTGACTGTGAATGGGTGGGACCCAGTTGCACGGGTAAACACCTGTTGAGGAGGCACCAGTGACTTAAGCTCATCCGAGCAGAAGCCATGAAAGTATTTATAGAAGAGACAGAGGGAGGCCATATTTCGACGGTGGGAAAGTGGCTGCAGTCGAGTCGCCAGATCAGTACCTATCACATTACAGACTCTCCTTTGGAGCTTGTCAAGAACACTGAGGAGAACGGCAGGGGCACCTGACCATAAATGGCAGCAGTACTCCATGCACGGACGGCTGGTTGACTTGTATATATGCAGAATGGATTCAGGTGGAAAAAACATCCTGGATCGACATAGTGACCCAATCTTCTTAGCAGTAGATTTTGCTATGGATTCAATATAGTGGTTCCATTTGAGGTCTGAGGACAGGGTAAGTCCGGGGAGGCGTAGTGTATTACTCTCTTGGAGAATCATCTGGTCCATGCTTATGGGAGGCAGAAGAGGTTGCCTGTAATGGTTGACAGACAAGAGCTTGGTCTTAGAGGAATTGAAGTTGACAAGCCACTTCTTGCCCCAGTTCACCACAGAGTGTAGATCCCGCTCAAGGTCAGCAGCGAGATTATGTCTGCCCGCCACGACAGGTTTCTCCGAGAAATGGAGAGGACAAAAGATGAAGGGACTTCATGAAAACAGAAGATAGCGATTGACTTGACATTTTAATTCTTGAAGATGGCAGCTCTCAGTGAAGCCAAAAATTGGAAGGGAGTTCTATGGGTGAGAAATACGAGGAATAAACTGTCAGAGTAGAAGTTGCGGTTGAATCTATCTAGTTCAACAGTAAAAGAGTTTTATATATAAGAGAAAATAAAATAAAAGAGGTTTTATATAATTCTCAATGTGGTAGAACGCTGAAATTCAAATAGACGAGGCAGAAATGAAAGCAGTTCTCATGAAAATATTAGTAGAAAACACAGATGAATGCCACGTATTGTCAGTGAGGAAATCGAGATGCCGTGTTTCTATAAATATTTTTATGTTCATTGTTCTGATAAGCTTTCCTGTTTGGTACCTCGACTTTAAAAATGTAAACACAGTACTTGATTGGCAGATAGGTCTCATATTTTCTTGAAATTGCTAGATGAAAGATGTATGAGAATGATTCTTTTCACCTTCACTACTTTTCTGGCTTTTTGCTTTCCTGTCAATTACGATGGATGTGCCTTGTAATGAAGTGGATATATGTTTGGATTGATTGGGAGGTTGTGAGGAGCATGAAGCACCTCTAAATTGCAGTTGTTCCTAGGTCCACTCTAACCCGCAGTGGTAGCACCTGTTAGGATCCCAGCTATGGGTAACTAGTTAACCTCCAGACTGAATTCAAAACACTATGAAAGTATAGAAATAGACTTTTATAGAAAAGGAAGGAAAAATATTACTAACAACACATTTTTTAAAAAAGAAATATTAACAACAAGACAATTTTCAAGGAAAATAATACCAACAATATATTTTTGAAGGAAAAAAAATGATTGCTATGATAATTTTTTAAAGAAAAGAAATATTACCAGGAATACATTTTTTAATACAAAACTAGAAGACATCTTCAGTTTTCTAAAAAAAAAACAACATTTTTATCAAATCTGACTAAATCAACTTTCTCACTATAACCGAACGTTGAAAAATTACCTTAAAAATCCACCTTATTGGCATTAAATAATCCACAGAGATTGATATGCCGTTAAACAAAGTCAAACTCAAACTCAAGCTTAAACACTTCTCTCTGTTTCTATCTCTCTAGTTATCTTTCTTTCTTTTCTCTCTCTCTCTCTCTCTATATATATATATATATAAAACATACTTCAATGCCTATAATCGATGGGAAAGGTCATAGTTATTATACTTACCCCCTACACCATAGTAGCAGCAGTTCCCAGACCAATCCCTCATGCCACAATATTAATTGAACATAAAACCCACTACCACCATTCCTTCTCGGCCTACAGCCATGTGCGACACAAAAAATGGACCTGTCTAATTTTCTCTGTACAACTCCACTCTGTTAAAAAAAATTTAAATGTTCTATGTTCACTGAACATTAAATGTTCATCCTTTGATAATGGCTTATGCAAGCTGAAAGCTCAGACCTGATAAAAAAAATCAACAATTATTGTGATTTCTTGTCGTCTTTTCAAGCTAATCAGATCATACGAACGGATCTTACACAAAATAAATAGACAGAACTTGTCTATATTATTCAAAGAAACCTGTATTAATGAAAAAATGCTGCCAAAATACACACGCAATATACATTATGGGTTCTGTAGCCTTGGCTGGCTACCGCAGAAAGCAATGACTACCTACTACGAGATAATTATTTACCCAGTCAGCCATATCTCTTTCGCGTGTATCACGTATGACACTTAACTGACTGAATGAGGAAGGAGGGCTTAGAGAATTTGATGCTCATCGAACAGACAGAAGAGCAGAGAGACAAAGTAAAGCAACGCATGACATACTTGACCGGGTAGATGGTGGAGCGGGGATTGAGTGGGATAACAGGAGAAAGGATATTAAGAACCACAAGGGATAGGAAAATGTGGAAGACCATGACCGTCTGCGTCCTGAAGAGACACATCACACAGAAGAAGAAGAAGAAGAAGTGCCCCATATCTTATGTTGTGGAGTAGTTTTCGCATTGAAGGTTATAATCGTGCTATGTCGCTTGCTAATGGACTTAACGTACCTAAAATATTAGGAAATTGGTAATCTTTCACTGTAAGCTGACTCCTTAGCATTCGACTAACTGCTGACTAATATCAACTGCCTAGTAGCTCTCATCATCATCATCATTATTTATCCATCACACCCAGATGGTGCATAGGGCAGCAACTTTTTGTTGCTGTTTCTCTAACAAACTATTTTTTTACGGGTCAGGGTTGTTAGCCCTGCATCCAACCCCCAAACCTGGAGGCCCAGTGGACCATTCATGGTCCTTACGTTTACAGCACCTGGTATTCCCATTAAGTACTGACCAGGCTCGATGTTGTTTAACTTCGGTAATCGGACGGGAACCGGTGTATTCAACACGATATAGACGCCTGGTAGTTCTACTGAACTCCAATAGAACTCTCTAGAACTTCTAAGAACTTTCCAAGAACTTCACGAGTTAACTTCCTGTTAACTCTTATTAATATAGGAGGGAGAATCCATTATCTGAGGAATAAGTGTGTTTCACCATAACACTTTATGCCTTGTGCCACACCTAAGGTATTCTTAGAAAATCACTTTCGCCTTTATCGGTTACAGTCATAGTCTATTTCTCTTAGGGATCAAATGATTAGAAACTCGGATGTTTAATGCTGAGATTATGGTAAGCCAATATGCTTGTGTACAAGATTCTTTCATTAGAGCCTTCTTTTCCCCAAGCAGTCAGTATATTCTTGCGACTCTACAAACAATAATAACTTTGGGATAACAGTGTATTCAGATTTGCATCTGACTTTACTCGGCCCTATATCGTAGCTGGGTACGGCGCGTGCTCGCCTCCGGCATTTGCATGCGGTATTCTCACTCAAGTAAAAGCCAAACTTTCCAGCGATATTATTCAAAAGAGGCACGTCATCTCCATTCGAAAGATTTCCAAAACACGACTTACATTACCTTCCAACAGTTATACACTAATTTCAGTTTCAATCTGTATGAATATAAAATTAACACACACGCGCCATCACATCGACCTGCCTATCTAGCTATAAGTGTGTATTACTATTATTGTGGCAGTTGGATCTCAAATTCGCACTGTATAATGTTCGCTATGTCTTCCTATATGGCAGCCAATGCGAGTCGATTTATTTAAAGATGAAGGAGAGACTCGCAACAGCAGAGATGTGGTTCTACAGAAGGAAGCTGAGGATGCCATGCACCAAACATTCGAGCAACGATAAGGTTTTACAGGGTATGCAAGCGAAAAGTAAAATTATACAGGGAGAACCCCCCATAAATATTGCAAGAAATCTTACAAACATTCAGTTATTTTCAAGAAACTTGGTGGATTTTGTGATGGAAAAACACACCTATTCCTCAGATAATGGATTCCCCCTCCTATATTAATAAGAATTAACTGGAAGTTAACGGAAAAAAGCTCCCAGGCATTCGCCTGATTGCTCTATGACACTGTCGTGGTTCCGCCGAAGGGTAGATCCACGACTGGGGAAAGATAGACAGAGATTTTTTGGCCCGGCGATATGGCCGGGAATACCCACTATAAAATGACCATGTGTCACATCTGGCCTTGCGTGGGAAGGCTATAAATACAAAAAGCTCTTAGGCATTCGCCTGACTGCTCTATGACACTGTCAGCTCTCTGCTTCCGAGCAGAGAGCACAAACCCAGTCGTGGTTCCGCCGAAGGGTAGAAACACGACTGGGGAAAAACAGACAGAGATTTTTTGGCCCGGCTATATGGCCGGGAATACCCACTATAAAATGACCATGTGTAACATCTGGCCTTGCGTGGGAAGGCTAGTATATACGGAAAAGCTCTTAGGCATTCGCCTGACTGCTCTATGACACTGTCAGCTCTCTGCTTCCGAGCAGAGAGCACAAACCCAGTCGTGGTTCCGCCGAAGGGTAGAAACACGACTGGGGAAAAATAGACAGAGATTTTTTGGCCCGGCTATATGGCCGGGAATACCCACTATAAAATGACCATGTGTAACATCTGGCCTTGCGTGGGAAGGCTAGTATATACGGAAAAGCTCTTAGGCATTCGCCTGACTTTTCTATGACACTGTCAACACTCTGCCTTCGGGTAGAGGGCCCTCTCTGCTTCCGAGCAGAGAGCACAAACCCAGTTGTGGTTCCGCCGAAGGGTAGAACCACGACTGGGGAAAAATAGACAGAGATTTTTTGGCCCGGCTATATGGCCGGGAATACCCACTATAAAATGACCATGTATCACATCTGGCCTTGCGTGGGAAGGCTAGTAAATACAGAAAAATTCTTAGGAGTTCTTGAGAAGTTCTTAGGAGTTCTTGGGAAGTTCATCGGAGTTCTTTAGAGTTATATTGGAGTTCAGTAGAACTAATAGGCAGTTGATATTAGTCGGCAGTTAGCCGAATACTAAGGAGTCAGCTTACAGTGGAAGATTACCAAGTTCGTAACATTTTAGGTGCGTTAGGATGTGTGTTGTGGTGCATTGGATATCGGTTCGGAACGAGAAATCGGGGAGCCGAGTTCGAATTCCAGCCGAATTCATTGCATTCACTTACGCACAAATACCCTTGGGAAAGGTATTAATCCGCCTATTCCTTCCAGTTATGGGTTAAATAACAAGACAGATTCGGTTTTATAGCCTTGGTCGGCAACCAGTCTACCGCAGAAAGCAATGGCAACCTACTGCGGGATAATCTTCTGTCCAGTCAGTCATGTCTCTTTCGAGACATGATCGCCCAAGCGTGTATCACGTATGGCACTTAACTGACTGAAGTCTATTAGCAACCGACATCGCATGATTTTATCTTTCAGTGCGAAAACTACTCCACAACAGATTTACACTTCATTTTGTGTAGAATCATTAAATTGCTTTGCGTAAAAGTCATGATCTTTCCAAAATGGGCTCTGCGGCATTGGAGGCAAACTTGAAGACGTCGCGAAAAAATGTCATATTACTAGGACACGTTCATCTTTGGGGATTTCCCTTTTTTGCTGTCTTCAATCCACCAAATGTTTGAGGGTTGTTCTGGTACACATTATCCTTGAGATACCGCCACAAATCAAAATCAGGGCGGGGTCAACTCCGGTAAGTGCGGTGCCTACTCAACGTCAACGTCACACTTCCTGCTGAACAGTCTCTCCTGAAATCGCTCTCTCAGTCAGGGAGTCATTTGATGTGTGAGGGTGGCCCCGTTTGCTGAAACCACTGTTCATTTCAATCTATCCCTCTACGTCGTCCAGTGATTAATAGTTTTATTTTTTTTAAAAGTTGCTTTTTTATCGGGGTTATCCTGTACTTGACATCAGAAAGAGACACCTAAAGTTTCTGCAACACGTAACAAGGAAGGAAGAAGGCAAAAGGAGTTTAATACTCACGAGTTGGATAGAAGCAAATAATGACATAAGAAAGCAACGCGAGGCATACTTGAAGGGCTTGAGCAAGTGGATGGAAAAGCAGTGTTTTGGAGAGATACTAAGAGAAAAAATGTTTAGAGCGACAACGTGTAGGTATAAGTAGAGGTCCATGATCGCCTACGTCTCGAAGGTAGACGGTATATAAAAGAAAAATGTTCGCTCTGCGCTGAATTAATTGGGTTCAATTATTAAATGTCCATAAGCGCAACCATTTTACTTGTGACTGGAGATTCCCAAAAGATTTCTGAACCTCAATAGACTTGTTCATCGATTTGCCTCAGAATATATACAGGGTGTCTTTCTCCCGCCAAAAGAATGACATAACTTAAAATGTGAATATCTGAGTAACTCAATGTCCCAGTTAAACAAAATTAAATAGGCTTCATGTTGAAAAATAAAAGATTTTAATAAAAAAAAAAATGACAGTTTTAAAATGAACTTTTCTGGTGGCCAGTTTTTTTGCTCTCTTCCTAATGCTAGTCTCTTCTTCTGATTGGCTGGCCGAAGCGCAGGCTTCCTGGCTGGCTTGTAAAATTTTGCAACGTAATAATAACAAAAGAACCATTCTATGTTTACTTAGAATTATTCAATTGACAATAAATACTAAAAATGCTATGAAATATATAATTTTTTTCTAAAACTGGGGTGACCTAATAATTATGGCCGGTAGTGTAAGCAAAATTAAATTTTTACTTATAGTGTCTTTATTTTCGAGTTTTGCTGAGATTACATTCTCAAATCAGTAAATTTGGTGATAATAATAAAATATATAATTTTAAATTCCTTTTTTCTATATTGTATTCTATAATCAGGTCTCCTTAAAAGGGTAAGTAGTCTCCGAAACAAAGCAATGGATCGTTTACTTTTATTAATTACTCTGAATGAATTATCTTAAAGACAACATCTTCCAGAAATACTACAGAAATCAATCTTTTATATATATATATATATATATATATATATATATATATATATATATAGTGTATCAAAGTAGCAGATAATTTTCTAAACATATATTGTTAAATATAACAGACAATGAATGTCTATTAAGTTTAATCATGAGCCATTCTAAACATCGTATTTTGGCTTTAATTTCAAGGTAAAATAAAGACAAAATTTGTCAACACTTGGATACTTTTTATTATGTTAGTTCTAAGCTTTCGGTTTCCCTGTAACCTCTCTGAAAATAGCTCATGTCAGCCGAAAGTTTAGAAGCAGTATAATAAAAAATATCCAAATGTTGGACATTTTCCTTTATTTTCACCTGAAATTAAAGCTAAAATACGATGTTTAGAACGGCTCATGATTAACCTTAACAGACATTCATTTTTTGTTATATTTAGCAATAAAATTAGAATATATATATATATATATTCAAAATAATTTCAAAAAGATTTTTAATTAATTACAATATTACTCTGTTAAATTAAATGAATTTAACATTGATTTTTTTTTGAGTTCGTCTCTATTGAAATTTACCTGGATAATATACCAAGTGTGCTACGTTATATATATATATATATATATATATATATATATATATATATAAAACACGTTAAAATCCGCCTTCCTCCTTCGAGCGCCTATAGCGATAAGCAATAGGTTGTTTATATCCTACTGACGAGCGATGATACAGTGAAACAGAACTGTCTGCGGATGAC
This sequence comes from Ascarosepion bandense, assembly GCA_037127315.1. Classification (NCBI taxonomy): domain Eukaryota; kingdom Metazoa; phylum Mollusca; class Cephalopoda; order Sepiida; family Sepiidae; genus Ascarosepion; species Ascarosepion bandense. The sequence goes on along the minus strand of JBBBDQ010000327.1, from coordinate 8,395,708 downwards.
TATTTATGCTCTCGATCCTCGATCAAGCACTATGGAGAAATGGTAAAGTTTAAAAACAGTAGCTACTCACGCATTTATACATCGATCATTCAGTAATGACTTTGAACACTGTCAGCTACTGGTGTGTATTCCCATTGTGTATATAACACGCTAAAATCCGCATTCTTCCACCGAGCGCCCATAGCTTAGAGGTGGAATCGCCTATTTAAGTAAATTTTGTCGGGTTTCAATTGTCTAATCGTACTGATATGCTGTGACACAGCGAAACAGGACTGTCTCCGGACTACTATATATGTATATATATTTCTTTATTTTTCGAAGGCCTGAAAGAGATAATGTAATAAAATTTCAAATTCAGATTTACAGCTATGTATAGAGTTTTTCTCTCAATATATATATATATATATATATATATATATATATATATATATACAAGGACTTTATGTCACAGAGCATAAATAGCTATTTCAATAGGTACAAAAGCATTTTTAATTCACTCTTTAGGAATCCTTTCAGGCCAACACATCTTCAGAAGAAATTGTTAGCATACTTTTGATGAAGACAAAAAAGTAACTGTTTGCAGGGATTAATAAATGGGGTGGGCGAAGGTCGGAAGACAATCAAAACAAATTATCAGGAAATAATCTGTTAACCTTGATATGTATAGCTTCAAGAACCCGTAAATGGTTTGCAGAGAGAGGTCTGTGCAAGACAGTATAGAACCTATCTAGACCTATATAAGCCAGTCTGCACTGTTTCTGCATATTTTTGTGAAAATTTGAGATCATTTGAGCACACACACACACACACACACACACACACACACACACACACACACCGAGAGGCGACAGTTTGTTTAGTATTTGAACGCAATGTAAGGATATATGCCGATTAGTGATACTTTATGTGTAGCAATAAAATGTATTTCCGGTTTATTGTATTAACTGTCATTGGCTAGACAACAACGGTTATAGTACAAATAATTATAAAGTTTATTGAGTAGAAATAACTGTGGGAGCGAATGTGGCTATTTGTTGTTAATGTACGAATATAGTATTGTTTTTAAGCTTTAACTCTATTTATTATTGATTTTTAAAGGAATTTGCCTTTATTCATTAATTATTTTTTGCTAATTATTATTAAATTTAGTTATTTGCGATGTATTCGTAATTTGTTAATTTCTTTATTCGCTTTACTTATACTAAAAAATGTTTGTTTTATTTACTTGTTTAATCATTTTCCTGTTTTTTCTTTTGTGGGTTGGTTGTCTTATATGATTAGTTAAATGTATTATCCTTGTGATTATTTGTTTGAACATTATTTTTAATCGATATTCGTGTTTGAGTAGATATTCTGTTTTTGATCAAACAGTATATTTATTTCTACCGGCCTGATTATTTACGATACATTTTGTTACGAAAATGTGTGTCATTCAGCAGGATTCGACCCCTATCAACAGAGTTCGGCACTTGACAAAAAGAAAACGAAATAGGCAATACAAACAAAAGTTCTATATGCAGAGACCCGACATTTTATTGAGCAACTATTAGAGTTAAGTACTACAATATTTTCAACATAACCGCTGTCGGCGGCGACGACCATCTTAAGGCGGGCGCCAATTGACTCACGCTTTTGCGACCATGTCCTTGTCTAGAACGCCTCCATGATACCAGCTTTCAGAGATTCGACTGTGTTGCGGGCGTGCTTGTAGGTCTTGGCCTCGATCACGCCCCAGAAGAAATAGTCAAGAGGGTTACAGTTGGGTGAGAAGGGCGGCTGCAAGTCAGGCGACCAGTGGTGAGAAACATTGTGGAGCAGCCACGCCTGGGTCGCCTTGACCTTGTGTGCAGGAGCGAAGTCCTGCTGGAAGACGTAGCGGCGTCCAGCGGAGATCTTGATAGATCTCAGCGGTGCCTTTTTAAAAGAATGCTGAGGTTCTTTCGTCCAGGGTCAGACGAGTAACAGGCAGAACGACAGGTGCATCTGTAAAGACATCGAGGATGTTCTCAGCGTGAAGCATACGAAGTTTTTCCGCTTCCGTCATAGTCCTTCAGCGAGGTGGGTGTCATACCTCCGTTCTTCTTCCACTGTCACTGGTGACCCCTCTACAAGAATTTACTCGAGCAACCAGACAGGCAACAAGGTCCCACCCTACTACAATTAAATCAACTAAATGCAGCCGCCACTCTAGAGGATGGCTCATATGAGCCGAAGTCTTAGAACTAAACTTAATCAAAAATTATCCAAATATTGGAGAATTTTTGTCATTATTTTCACCTAAAATTAAATCCAAAATACGATGTTTAGAACGGCTCATGATTAAAGATAACAGACGTTCATTGTCTTATATTTAACAGTATATATATATATATATATATATATATATATATATATATACCAAATCCTATCCTTAACAAATATCAGAGCATCATCCACATGCAAAACAAAAAGGCTAAAGAAAATGGACGCATTATTAATAAAAAAGAAAAACCCAACACTCAGTAATATCAACTACGAACAGGCTAACAACATGCCTACCGTGTTCATTACATAAGGCATACACACTATTCTCCAAACATACAAAGCACTACATACATTCTGTTACACGTAAAATAAAATCCAATCTTCTTTTGAGACATGATCGCCCAAGTATGGCAAATAACTGACTGACTGATCTTTAAATAGTGCACAAAATATTTAGGTTTCGGAATTAAATAACCCGTAGAGGTTGATAAGCCGCTAACCCCTCTCCGCAACAAAAAATCGAAAACAAAACGAACAAGGAACTTACATAACGCGAAAATACAGTAATTTTGACGGCGCAGAATTCTACTTAAATTTGTATAACAATCTGATGCGTAATTCATAATCCACAAAATATAATATATAAAAAATGGACTAAAAATAAAATACAGAATAACAGCGCTGATATTCATTTTCCTTAACGAAACTCAGCAATATATTCTTCAGTGTCGATTATATTCTTTCATAAGAGAAACCGATGTTAAATATACACTATGAATTCACTAAACCCGTTACAGCATTCCATAATTATTCGTCTTTTTTTTTTTTTTTTTTGGTATTTTCTCAGCAGGAGGACAGAGAGACACACTCTGAGATCGGGTACATACCTTGCTTACAATAGGCAAAAGCATGCTAAATTCAACTTATCGGAGGTCAATAATAACTAGTCTCTTCAAAAACACTTTGCTTTTCATTTGCACATCGTTTTTTTTTTATACCGTTCTCTCGCCTCATTTACTTTTCTGCGTCTCTTGTTCAACACCTAAGCGTAGTAATTAGACGAGATACATATCGTCATGAGAGCGAAGGCAGACAGTCTTATTTTTCTGGCATCAATTTTTCTTCAATAAGCCTGGGTTCTCTGTCATTAGATGAGCGCAGTTAAAGTATTTTTGACATCTTAAGCGTGATCACGTCGCGTGGGCGAGAAATCAATGTTCGATGCTTAGCAATGTGGGCGGATTTGGCCCGTTCGTGCGAGATGCATAATACATGACAGAGACGAAACTCGAAAAGTCCAACCACCGACTTGATTTTCTTGTCGACCAAAAGAGTATATATATATATATATATATATATATATATATATATATATATATATATATTCAGACATTATGACATGGATATATATATATATATATATATATATATATATATATATATAACATATTTGGCGTATGCTGCATCATATGCTAAAAGATTTCCTTCTTCTGCCGAGCGCTCGTGGCCCAGAGGTGGAATCGCTGACTGACGCCAATTCAGTCGGGTTCAGATCCTGGGTTAAGGAGCAATCGGATGTCTAGCCGTGCTGATAAGCTGTGATACAGCGAAACAGATCTGTCTGCGGATGACAATATATATATATATATATATATATATACCTGAGTATGTGCGTATCTGCCTATGATAATTCGTGGATGTATTCCTTGAATTATTTATTTTCTATACAATGAAAGATCCGCTGTGTGTATATGCGTGTGCTAAGTACGATGGATAAATTGTCGTCTAAATTAAAGAAAGTGGTAATAATATTATTATCTCATTTTAACAGATATATTTAATAAATTTACACAAAAATATCTTGGAATACTAAAGAGTAAATTTATTTAATAAAATCGCTATTGGTTAGAACCACGGCCTCCAGAAGACTTCGGAATCTTCTGCACCTCTACTAGACGGACTCCTTGTTTAAGCTGGCAAATGCTGTCAAAACCCTTGTATTCAGTTCATCTTTGGTGTTACAAGGAGTTTTGTTGATCTCTCACTTAACTGTGATCCACACATACTAATCAATGGCGGTGCAGTCTAGGGAAAGAGATGTCCAGATTTAAGGTGTGATATGGTTGCAGAAATTTTCTGACAGCCATGACTTGGTTCACCTGCTTGTATGGCATGGTGCAAAGTTCTGTTGCCAGATATAGGATCTTACAGCAGACACCTTCTTGAGTCAGGACAGCACTATCTCCTCAAGCACTTTATGTAGGCATCCGCATTGAGTCTGAGGCCAGGAGGTAAAATGAATAGAATATAATGTCGCCATCACTAGTAATCTCTCAAAACACGATGATGTTGACACTATATATCATTCAAATGTTTCGGTATCCTCTGAACTGACCTCAGATTGACACTCAAACACTGAAATGTTCGTATTGGAATTCTATTGTGAATGACAAGCAGTATCACGTGCCGTTTCCAAATTTCTAGTGTATTGCCTCATATTTGTCTTTTTCTCACAGACGGTGCTCAACTGACCCTACTATGCAGTCAACAAAATCAAAAACAAACAAGGCACTAGCGCGAAATTAAACATATAAAATTGTGACAATTTACCTATCGCACCCTATATATATATATATATATATATATATATATATATATATATATAACAATGAGTAATGTATGAGTAATGCCAAATGGAAAACCTATCTTAGCCGAAGCATTTCATGTCTTCATTTTGCCTTTATTCATATTGTCTATTGAGATATATATTTAATAATATTTGAAGTTTTATATCTATATATATATACAGCGTCCAAGAAAAAATGTTACACACTTCTGGAAAGGAAACAACTTGTATAGACACTAATTTTACTCAGACAGCACGAGATTAATACAAGTTACCTTTGGACTATACAATCACAAGAGATGCTCAAAACGGTGGCCTTTAGCTTCCAGACATTTATTGGGCAACGTTGGTCACAGTGTCCGGTGGGATTACTGCTCATGCATTTTCAATTTTTTTTTCTAAAAGACGCCAGTGTAATTCCATCTGGAGAGAAAATATCGTACTATGTTAGTGTTATCACAATTTGATAAAACTATGAAAGAAAAGTTTTTCCTTTCTTGAAGTGGTTACGCATTTGGTTTTGGGCGGGGACACACACACACACACAAACACACACTATCTCTCTTACTCTCTCTCTCTATATATATTAAAAACAGAAAAAGGGTTTGTTTCAACGGGAGAAATTGGTATAGAAGAAAAAAGTGCGAGAAGTCGTGAACGTTTTGTTTAAAGTGCAGATTTATTGTATTATGATTATTAATAATATTAATTGCTTTTTTGTATGATATATTAAGTGTCCATAATGTTATTTGTCTCGCATTTTAAAAATATTTTTGTAAAATACCTTTTGCATAGGGTTTGGTAGCAAGGCAATGGCTATGTTTTTTCTGTTCATAATTTGTGTTGTGCTGCTTTGGGCAAGGGTTTCGGAGCTCTTCTTTACTTAATATCATAAGGAGCACTTTATGCATATTATCCAAATCAGCGACATACTGCTGAGTCGTCTCTCTGCAAATGAATTATAGCTCTACTAGCATGGCAGACTTGAGTGATTGTTCCTTTTTCTATATGCCTTGTCCTTTCAGGACGTAGGTGACCATGGCTTTCCGCATCACTCTATCTTTGGTGGTTCTCCTGTTACACCATGCAATCTCCGTTCTGCTATCCAACTTCAAATCTGTTATCCGTTGCTTTCCCCTGTCTCTTTTTCCCTCTATCTAGTCTATTAGTATCAGGTTTTCCAAGCCCTCCTTCCTCATTGAATGTCCCAAGAAATTTAGATGTCTCTTCCTATATGCTTAATATTAATTTCCTTTTCGTTTCCATTCTTTCCAACACCTCATCATTGCTCACATGATCGGTCCATGATATCCGCAGCATCCTTCTGTAGCACCACATTTCAGTTGCTTGAAGTTTTTCCTGCATCTTTGATGGTATTGTCCAGCATTCACTGCCATATTGAAAAACTGACATCACATAGCAATCCAGTACTCTTTTTTTGTCTAGCGAAATTTTCCTGTCTCTGAATACTCTAGCCAACTTCTGTCTTTCGCTGTACCAATTGGCATTCGGATCTCTGTGTCGCACTTTCCACATTCTGTTAGAACACTTCCCAGGTATTTAAAATTACCTGATTTTTATCCCCTACCTGTATTTAGTATTTTGGGCTGTTCTTTTTGACCATGCTTGTAGTACAGGCCCTAATGGCCAAGATAATTTTTCTACCAAATCTAAACGTAATGCAATATGTTGTACAATTTCGCCAGCTATTTATTCTTCGCTCGTTCTTCTTATTAGTTCTCTTACATGTAGAGATGGAACCGGAGATGAACCTGGTTTGTTCAATATGTATAAAGTGTTCCTTACACTTAACATATTATACAAAAGCAAGTAATATTGACAATATTAATAACATTTAATCTATACTTCAAACAAAACGTTCACTGACTCACACATTTACATATATATATATATATATTAGTCATCCACATACAAGTCTGTTTCGCTGTATTACAGCTCATCAGTGTGGCTAGACATATCCACTTGCTTCTGACTGAGATCGAAACTCGACCGATTTGGTGTCACTCGGAGTCTCTACTCCCTAAGCCATCGGCGCATAGCATCAGAGAGATTCAAATTTTAACGTCTTGTATATAAGTAGTGTATACAGACGCCAGTCACCGAGTCACGCAAATATATATATATATATATATATATATATATATATATATATATATATATATATATATATATATATATATATATATATATATATGCACTCCCATACAGACATAGCTATCCAGCAGTCTTTTTCTTTGTTTCTAATGAGATTTTCCTGTCTTTCAGTACTCAGATGCGTTCTTGGATTTCTGTGTTGCATTTTCCATCCTCTATCAAAACACTTCCCAGCTATTTGAATTTTTTTACTTGTTTTATTTTAGATTCTCGAACTTTCAGTTGACATATTAGTCTCCTCTTTTTGCTGATGACCATGCATTCAGCAGTATCACCTGGAGCTACTAATGGGTCATCATTAATATATCGGAAGTAAGTTGATTGTTTAGATAATATATTTTGGGAAGAATCAGATTCGAGACATTCTAAGACACATGCCTTTACTATACTGAGAGGCGATCCCATTGGTAATCCAAATTTTTGTTTATCAAAATTGATATTAAATGTGAAATAACATTGATTAGTGATGAGATGACAGATTTTTATGATTTTCGCTCTCTCTCTTTTTATCTGTAAATATATATATATATATATATATATATATATATATATATAACGAGATCAAGATATATATGTTTTAATATATCTAGAAGAGTACTGAGACAATTGGAAAGCAAAAAGTAAAAAGTTTATTTGTGACGCCTTTCATCCGTTAATATATCATCAGACTGTAAAAATTTAGTTTTCATTGTCTTCGATAACTTTTAAAAAGATTTAAACCTTTTTCAACAGGGACATTAGTGCAAAGTGATTTTATAGCTAGAGAGGACATGGGTTTGTCAGTCATATTTATTTCCATTACTTTTTCATCAAGGTTGCCTGATTTTTTTTATATGTGATGGACATTGTTCCAAGGAAAGAGGTTAGCATTTTTGCTATGGTGGTAGCTAGTTTGGTGGGGTGGGCGGTGTCTATTTCTTAAATGATGGGGTGCATAGTCAGTCAGTTAAGTGCCATACGTGATACACGTTTGAGCGATCATTTCTCGAAAGATACATGACTGACTGGGCAGAAGATTATCCCTCAGTAGGTTGCCATTGTTTCTGCGGTAGACTGGTTGCCAGCCAAGCCTATAGAACCCAATCTGTCCTATTATTTGACTCGTAGCTAGAGTGGGAAGATATGTATTATGTTATTACGTAGTAATTAGTGAGGGATCAGTTTATCACTTCATAATAATAGAAAACCGATCCCCCACTTTATGACCAGTAGAAGCCTTAATCATGTTTCTAACTATTATATTCAGTCAGTCAGTTGAGTGCCATACGTGATACATGCTTAGGCGATCATGTCTCGAAAGAGACATGACTGACTGAGCAGAAGATTATCCCGCAGTAGGTTGCTATTGCTTTCTGCGGTAGACTGGTTGCCGACCAAGGCTATAGAACCCAATCTGTCCTATTATTTAACACATGGATTGAGGAAGACGGATTAATACCTTTCCCAAGGGTATTTGTGCGTAAGTGAATGCAAGGAATTCAACTGGAAAGTCGAACTCGGCACCCCAATCTTACGTTACGAGTCGATATCAACTGCACCACAACACATATCCGGGGTGTATAGGGATAACAGTTTTGTTGGTATTAGGGTGACCGTTAAGCTTGAATGTTCTAAGTTGACATCCTATGTGTCTATATCACGATTTGTTTTCATTTTTAGTTAGTTTCTTGATTTTCTTGATGAATTTATGTGTTTCAATAATTATTCTTACGTATATATCGGTATCGAAAAATTAAATGAACTCTTGAGAATCAAAAATTCATTAAGGAAATAAGGAAACTAATTAAAAATGAAAACAAATTTGGAAAAGCTGAAAAATTTGATACTAACAGGACTGACTGAAGGCAAGAAGGACAGAGAAAAACAATATATAACCTACTTAGCGAATCTGAGTAAATATATTAGGGAACAAGTTTCAGGTGAGGAGCCCAAAAATAAAACAAGTAAAAATTCAAATTCATGGAAAGTGTTTTGACAGACGATGAATAGTGCGACACGGAGATCCAAAGACACATTGGCATGGCCAAACGCGTTTCAGAAGCTAATCAGGGAATTGAAAGACAATGAAATCTCATTAGAAACAAAGAAAAGGAGCGCTGGATTGCTATGTCTGTATGGAAGTGAATGATGGACGATCTTATCAAAGAGACTTGAGGCAGCAGAAATGTGGTTTACAGAAGGATGCTGAGGATGTCATAGACGGAGTGAATGCAGTGATGAGTTGTTAAAAAGAATGCAAACGAATACTTCATATCAGGATTAAGCAGATCAGTTTCCTGGGACACATAATGAGGAAGAAGTGCCCAGAAAATTTAATACTCACCGGTTGAATAGAGGGAAGGAGAAACAGAGAAAATCGGGGGGAGATGTATTTATGCTTGTTAGATCTGAGCAAATGGATGGCGAAGCGGGGCTTAGAAGAGATACCAAAAGAAAAAATATTGAGTGGACAGAGCCAAGTGGGAGTCCATGATCCCTTACGTCTTAAAGGGACAAGGCACATGAAAAAGTAGAACATAATGACAAAGTTTATTAAAGCTCTAAATGACAAGAAGCTGTGGAGAGCAATGATCGTCAACATTATGAAAGGATGCAACACGAAAATGATATCCCTTTAGGCTGCAGGTGATAATGACATAAACTCTAGTTTATGTTCGCCATTTTGCCTGATAGTTGTTAAGTAATATCTCGTAAAGTTGCTTTAGTTGTATGTGGAAAGAAAATTAAAAATTCATGGTTGAATCTATTTTTTTATCAAAGTTTAAAATTACCCTATGCAAAAGTATTGGATACATGACACATTTTTTAAATTTCCAGTCAAAACATTGTATTTTAAAAGACTTCAAATATTCAGATTTTCGATAGTACTAAAATGTTATCTCTGACCAATCAGAAAAGCACACAATTGCTTACAAGATACTGTTACCAATCATCTGACTCTTGGATGTGCAATTCTGCAATTCAAGGATTAAAAAAAGGCAAAAACTAAAGAATTATCCAGAGATTGCATTTCTTTATAATTTGTTAATTTTCGTGTCTTATCGAGAACAATAGTAGAGTTTTTTCCCTAGCATTCTTTTGAATTCAGAGTTGCCCTAATAGACTAGGGTCCTGGGTATGACAATAAACTGCATCCAGCGGCAATGTCTCTGGTTGGCAGGTTTAGAGGAGCACGAAACCTTCTGAATTTCTGTCATTTCCAAGTTCGCTCTGACCCGGGGTTGAAGCACCTGTTAGAAGCCCAGCTATGGACAAACGGTTAACCCCTAAACTGGGATCAATGCAGTATAAAAACAAGAACATGTTGTTTTTTTTATCAAAAATACCTGTAGTAAATTAAAAAATATAAAAAAATACATTTAAAAAATATCAGCAATACATTTGACTCTCGACAAAATCCCTCTTTACAAAAATGACACTGAAACCTGATCTACAAATTGATTTCTTACAATAAACACATATTCTATTTTAACAAAACTATCCAAAAATCTTGTCGGGATTAAATAAGCCATTGATATTGATATGCCGTAAAAAATAAACTAAACTAAATCAATGAAACCAGGTTTTTGACAAAAACCCTCTTTACGTCAATGAAACCTGATCTAAAAAACTGATATATTGCAAAGAATAGATATCATATTCTTACGAATTTGTCCTCAAAATCTTGTCGACATTAAATAACCCGTTGAAGTTCATACGACAAAAATGCTCTAATATACTAACTCCCACGTAAGGTTAGAAAGCAGAAATATATTCTCCCAGCGAGAGTTGTGGGGTGAAAGCAATTAATGCTCTTCACAAAGCAATTTGTGTTAAAGTGAACGCGACTCATCAGATAGAAATTTGATCTCGGTTCGCTAATTTCACTGTTCATGTTCATAAGTGTTATGCCAACTGCACACTCATTATTATAATTTGAATGCTTCTTCATTTTTTTAAAGATTATTGAATAGATTCACACAAATATTTGTCCTCGTCATCCGTTCACGTAGTATAATTTATAGTGGAATGCATATCGCTGTTTCGATGGCGCAACAGTTTCATGAACGTTACTGAATTGTACAAGCTTCACATTATTAACTCGATCCCCGAAAATCCAAAACAGCTTGTAGCTAAAAATGATAGCAACATAACAAGCGCGGATTTTCCAAATTCAACCAAAAATTAATAAATCCTTGATAATGACAAAATAACTATAAAGACAACATTAATTTGAAATATATTCTACATGTTCTGAAACTAATATTAAAAATTTTACATCCATTAATTTTCTGCTCGTTTGTATTTCTTCATGGAAACAAACTGCTCAGCATCCGTTAAAATTAATTTTTGCTGATAAATTACTCTCTACCAATATTGCCCTGGCTGATTTTGATTCGTGGCATATTAACACCTCTATGGGTCTTTAATGTCTACGGCTATATCGTGTTCAATATACCGGTTCGCGTCCGATTACCGAAGTTAAGCAACATCAAGCCTGGTCCGTACTTAAATGAGTGACCATTTGGGAATACCAGGTGCTGTAAACGTAAGGATCAAGAATGGTCCACCGGTCCTCCAGGTTTGGGGGTTGGACGCATGGCTAACAACCCTGCCCCGTAAAAAACAGTTTGTTACAGAAACAGAAACAAAAAGTTGCTGCCCTATGCACCATCTGAGTGTGACCGATAAATGATGGTGATGATGGTGATGGGTCTTTAATGCCGTAATCTAAGTATTTTCAATAAAATTTCATGGCTTCACCTAGCGATACTTTGAACACAATGGTATGTCTTCAAATACAGATAAAAGGTATTGTTAGTCATTTTGTTATAAAATATATGGTTACGGAGAATCCCAAAGATTAACAAAATAATTTTAACAACCCAACATATTGAAATTATTTGTTGGAACATTATTTTTAATCGATACTCGTATTTGAGTAGATATTCTGTTTTTAATCAAACAGTATATTTATTTCTACCGGCCTGATTATTTACGATACATTTTGTACGAAAATGTGTGTCTTTACCAAAATTCGAACCTCCACCCCCTATCGACATAGGAGAAGCCACCAATTGATCTGGCGAGTCTTAGACTACTCGACCACGAATGATACCACAGTCTAAACGAAGTCAAATCAAACCTATATAACACAATTTTCGATTCTACGCAAATAACCATCTCTGCTCTGAAATGTCAATAAATGTAAACACACAATGTTACGAAAAATCCCGAAGAGTAACAAAATTGGTGGTTTCCCTATGTTGATAGGAGGTGCAGGTTCGAATCCTGCCGAATGACGCACATATTCGCACAAAATTTATCATAGTCAGGAGGGTAGAAATAAATATATAAATATACTGTTTGATTAAAAACAGAATATCTTCTCAGATACGAATATCAATTAAAAATAATGTCCCAACAAATAATTTCAATAAAATATATTGTTGGTAATTCTAGGTATTGTTGCTAATTGTACAATAAATATATAACGCTTTTAAGTTTTTTTTATATAAAAATGTATTACTATTATTTTTGCGATAAAAATGTATTTTTATACTTGCATAGTTTATTGATTAGAGGTACAGCATTTATCTATAGCTAGAGACCATAAAAGGTGCTATCACCCCTGTTCAGCGTAGACATGGAAACAACAACAATTTAGAGATGATTCCCCGCTCCTCAAAACCTCCAATATCCCGAGTAGAAGCCTTGCTGCCGGATGTACCCTACCGGGTATAATTATCAGGTAACCTCAGTTTATAAAAAAAAATGATGTATTTCATACTATTTTTAGTATTCATTGCCAAGTGAATAATTCTAAATGAAAATAGAATAGTTCTATAACGTGTGCATCAAATGAACTGTTCTGGTGTCCAGTTTTTGTGCTCTCTTCCCCATGCTAGTCTCTTCTTCTTATTGGCTGGCAGAAGCACAGGCTTCCTGGCTGACTTGTAAAATTTTGCAAAGTAATAATAACAAACGTTACACGTACCGGCCATAATTATTAGGTAACCTCACTTTAAAAAAAATGATGTATTTCATACCATTTTTAGTATTTATTGCCATATTGGATAATTCTAAATAAAAATAGAATGGTTCTTTTGTTAATACTGCACAATAACATGTGCATCAAATGATATGTTCTGGTGTCCAGATTTTATGCTCTCTTCCTCATGCTAGTCTTTTCTTCTTATTGGTTGACCGAAGCACAGGCTTCCTGGCTGCCTTATAAAATTTTGCAAAGTAATAATAACAAAAGAGCCATTCTATTTTCATTTACAATTATCCACTTGGCAATAAATACTAAAAATAGTATGAAATACATCGTTTTTTTTAAACTGGGTTGGCCTAATAATTATGGCCGGTAGTGTAGTTTATCGTCTTCCACCAAGGGTAGGCCTTCATCTCAAGAATGCTTCCAAAATTTCAAACAGATCGATCCTAGTTCGGTGGTCGCTGTCAACCCGTTTTTGCCGAATACAATTTTACTTCAAAGAAAAAAAGACGAATTGACAACCTATCACATTTACAGGTTGGCTGTGTGCGTGTTATTAGAGAGCCACCCGAAAACATCGTCAAACGAAAGTGCTAGCTGCAATAAGATGATCTCCATCTGCTGTCAAGCGGACAGACATGTTGATGAATAGCAATGCGGTTTTGATAGAAAAGGAAAATATTAATTAAAATCCCCAAAGATTTATGTACACGGCGCTATATATAAAAGCATACAAAGTTAAAAGGACAAAAATGTTAATAGAGACATATGTTTATTTAAGCGTTTGCTATGTGTTGGATCAGGATCAATGTTTTTTAGGTATTGGAAGTGTCGGTTATTTTTAACTTACTGTCAACTAAAGATATTTATATTACCAATAAATTCTATACACGACAAAAAAAAAGTTTTAAAAATAACGACATACAGTTAATTGAATGGCATCAGCAAACGTTTGAGAAAAAATATTTGTTTGCCTTTTTGTTTTATTTGTGAAAGAATCACTTTTTTTTCTGTAAAAGATGCAAAAAGGAACATGTGTGTATAATGCGGAACGGTAAACTTGTCCTTCCACTGAAATTTATGAAACCCCATGGATATTTACTGAAGGAAGATTTACTTTGGTCATTTAAAAAAAAAAAAATTAATGTAAACTTAATCATTTATCTTTCATTTTCATAGGAAAATGACTGAATGTATGTATACACTTGATTCTATGTGTTTTTCGTGCGTACGAGAAAGACATTTTTTTTCCTGGCATACCCTCTATAGATTTAATCAATATTGTCACTATGAGTCTCTTTCAATTCCTCGTGATTTCATTATTCGAATATGTAAATAATTTTTTACACAAGCACATATGTTAATCTATCCATATCTGTCTATATATCTATCTCAATCTATTCATATCTATCTCAATTACTTCATCTATCTATCTATCTATCTATCTATCTATCTATCTATCTATCTATCTATCTAATTTGTGTAGAAAGTGGGAATAGTGAGGCCATTTCAATGTATGGCGAGACACGTTATATTTGATTAGCACACCTGCCCATGTTACAGATTTATTAACAATGACGACCAGGCTATCTATCTATTTAAAAATATTCGTATGTATCTCAGTCTAACCATATCTATCTATCTATCTATCTATCTATCTATCTATCTATCTATCTATCTATCTATCTATCTCAGTCTACTCATATCTATCTATCTATCTATCTATCTATCTATCTATCTATCTATCTATCTATCTCATTTGTGTGGAAAGTGGAATCGGTGAGCCCATTTCAAGGTATGTCTAGACACGTTATATTTGATTAGCACACCTGCGCATGTTACAGATTTATTAACAGTGACAACTTGGCTTTTTTATAAGACTACGTTTTGCGTAGCACAGGAATTTCATTCCTTGTATTGAAGCTTTGATGGAACCGATCCTCTAATAATCGTCCTGGATCTCACTTTGTTGATGAATTTTGGTAGAAATATCTTTAGAGTGCGTCTGGAGCATTGCAGGTCAATGTAAAATTTGCTTACACACTCTTGAATGAACCACTTATCATACTTTGAGATGGGAAGCATCTTTACTCTTAATAGTATAAATAATTTGAAGAAGAACGTTTGTTTTATCAAGTATGGGAGTTCTTTCATCGTAGTATGCTCATTTTTCAGCGAATTATTGTAGGTGCTTACACTAAAGCATATATATATATATATATATATATATATATATATATAATTGGAGTAGATAGACTAAACAATTGGAGTAGATAGACTAAACTATCACCCGGTTCACACTCCACCCATGTCTATTGAACAGGTGAAGAGGCTCATCCCTTGTTTCCTGTTTAGGATGTGGTTTCCGGCTTTCACTTTTCAAATCTTTTCACTTTTACATAGCCCCCTGCACATCAGTGGCATTACCGCCTTGCTCGGGGTGATATGATTAAAAAAAATATATATATTCAATTGGAAAACGAGTTATTACGCGACCTAAACATCTACCATGATTGATTAAATTACAATGATTGATTCATTTGTACCATGATTAAATATAAAATATTTAAAAAATGTTTATTGCAAATTGCCTAAAGACACCACTCATGGTAGAAACCTAGGTTGCGCAATAACTCCTTTACAAATAGAAAATATTCAAAGATTCTACAATATAATTGTATTGAACACTTTTTAATACAAATGTGCACAGGTCTAATTTTATTATGACCCAAAACTAAGTAATTAAACAATCAATATATATATATATTAAAAAACTTTAATCCAAAAGGAAAAGCAGGAAGGTAAATCCCAAAGACCCGATCCTAATTAATATTAATAATATTAAAAAATGATACAGGCGGAGGGCTCAATGTAATTAATATTTAAATTACAGAGCCAATTCTAAAATAAAATAAATTTCGAAGTTCAAAAGCGTTGTATGATCATTTCCACATGAAATCCTTTAGAGAGATTTCACATATCATCGGTTTTGAAAGTTGCCGATGATATGTGAAGTCTCTCTTAGGGATTTCATGTGGAAATGATCATGCAACGCTTTTGAACTACGAAATTTATTATATATATATGTGTGTGTGTGTGTGTGTGTGTGTGTGTGTGTGTGTGTGTGTGTGTTAAAAGGCCTATAAAATAGTTAAAAAATAGCTTTTTCTGTTAAATTCAATAAATAAAAAAATATTATCCTGCCTACTAAATTTATCACATCTGCAATCGAAAAGAATATATCTACACTTAACATAAAATTTGTTACTATTACATCAAAAACAATAAAAGACTTAATCAGTACTAAACAAAACAGTAAGCTAAAACCTGAAGGAGGAGTTTACTCTATTGCCTGTAATAACTGTTGCACAAGTACATAAGGGAAACCTCAAGGAGTCTAAATAATAATAATAATAATAATAATAATAATAATAATAATAATAATAATAATAAAAACAAACATAAACGGGATATTTTTCAAAATAATACGTCAAATACATTGATTGCCCACCGTAACGAGTTTGGCCACAATTTTGGCATTAAAAAATGCTACTCTCTTCAAAGCAGAAAATAATTCACTACGACGTAAAGAGTGCTTTAATCGCAAAGTCATCCACAATAAATCTGAGCCCAGAAACTTACAACGTCTCATCAGAAATTTTAGTGTGGAATATTTACATAGAGTTGGACAATATCATCGAAAATGAGGACAAAACTGGAAGCGGCCGAAATGTGGTTCTACAGAAGGATGCTACGGATATCGTGGACTGAGCATACAAGCAACGACGAAGTGTTAGAAAGAATGGCAACAAAAAGGAAATGACGGAACGGGGGTTGCCAGGAGCAACAGGAGCAAACATACTAAGAGCCACAAGGGATAGGGAGACATGGAGAGCCATGATCGCCTACGTCCTGAAGGGACAGGGCACATAGAAGAAGAAGAATGATAGAAAGAAAAGAATTCACTAAATAAATTCGGCTATATAAAAAAAAAATTCTAAATTTTTCCAGAAAATGTTGATTTGTACACGTGTGCAGTTGTACCAACATAACAATTTTAGTCCGAAGAAGAAAACGTGTTACAGATAACCTTCTCCAATTTATCATACAAATTCACCAGTATATATATATATATATATATATATATATATCTTTCGTTTTGATATAATATTTTGTAGTGTAAGTAATCCCGTATTATTTCAGTTAAGTGCCATACGTAATACATGTTTGGGCGATTCTGTCTCGAAAGAGACATGACTGACCGGCAGATGATTATCCCGCAGTAGGTTGCCATTACTTTCTGTGGTAGACTGGTTACCAGCCAAGGCTATAGAACCCAATCTGTCCTGTTATTTAACCCCTAACTGGAGAGAAGAGACGGATTACTACCTTTCCCAACGGTATTTGCGTGTAAGTGTAATGAAAGGTATTTAACTGGAATTCGAACTCTGCTCTCCGAGTCATCGTTCCGAGTCGATATCCACTGCACCACATCGCACGTCCAATCACGTATTATCTTCTTTTTTCTTCTTCTATGTGCTATGCCCTTTCAGGACGTAGGCGATCATGGCTCTCTACATCTCCCTGTCCCTGGTGGCTCTTAGCCCGCTTTCTCCTGTTGCAACATGCAACCCTCGTTCCGTCATCCACCGGATCAGGTCCTTCAAATATGTTATCCGCTGCTTTCCTCTGTCTGTTTTCCCCTCTAACTGGCCTGTTAGTAACAGGTTCTCCAAGTCCTCCTTCCTCATTGCATGTCCCATGAACTTTAGTTGTCTCATCCTGATGCTCAGTATTAATTTTCTTTTCGTCTCAATCCTTTCCAGAACCTCGTCATTGCTCACATGCTCGATCTATGATAGCCGCAGCATCCTTCTGTAGAACCACATTTATGTTAGAACACTTCTTAGGTATTTAAATTTCTGTACCTGCTTGATTTTAGAGTCCTTCTCCTGTAGTTGGCTTTTGGGCTGCCCTTTTTGCTGATGACGATGCATTCGGTTTTCTTGCAGTTTATTTGTAGTCCTTTCTTGTCTCTTCAGTTACCTTCTGTAGGAGGGCTTGTAGTTTCTTTTCTGTGTCTGCTATCAGCACTGTTTCATCTGCGTACTTGGATGAAATCAAACTCTTTGCCAAAAATGACAATGAATGAAAGGATATTCTCAATACTGTAAATTGCTTCAGTGGTCAGAGTAGAATGAATTTAGGATTGGATAAATGTGAAATATTGGAAAATGGTGAATTGCTGAAACACACTCAATAGATCTAGATTTTGTCAAAATAATTAGGGATATGGGAGAAGAAGAAGCCTATGAATACCTAAGCGTCAGCGAAGGAGATGAAAGACAACATAACCAAATGAATGTGAAAGTAAGAAAAGAATACCTCGTGTGCGTCTTGTTTTAAATACCCAGTTGCTTTCGCAGAACAGAATATCACTTTAGCTGTTCCTGTGGTGCAATACAGTTTTAACATCCTTAATTGGAACTTAGCTGACATTAAGCAAACGGATATCAAACAAGAAAACTTCTCAATTGTCACTGCATGCATCATTCTAAGACTGATGTTGACCGGCTGTATGTGCCAAGATCCGAAGGAGGTAGAGGATTATTTCAACTAGAACTGTTTTATGAAACCACAACAATTGGTCTTTAAAGATATCTGGACATTACAAAGGACTAGATAATGATTTGTCTTAAAGAACATGAACGAAATAAGAAAATTTATTCAGTAATAAAGGAAGCAAAAGAAAGTTAAAAGTGAATTTCACGTGGGTGAAGAAGTGCAACTAAGCCATAATACAACTTCTGCAGCGGCAAATACCCCCCCCCAAAAAAAAAGAAGCCAAAATCAAATTCAATGAACCAATACAAGAAATGATGGCAAGATGAGCTTCTTCATTGTCAATACTCTGCTCGTAACAAAACAAGCTGATGTAGACATTAGTTGCTATGTATTACAGGGTTAAAAGCTGAAACCATGGGATACAAATCCTATATCATCTAACAATTAACTCGAACAAAAAGTAAAATTGCACACCCACAAAAATGGATCAAAATGACTAAAATCATTTTGGAAAAACACAGACAAAGGCAAATTTCAGAAGTCAGTGTGAAAGTTGATATTTTAGATTCTTATTGGATGGAAAATAGCAAATTGATCTATGACTCCGGTCAATTTGTTTTCACAATTTATTTTCACACATTTTTTAGAAAATAGGTATGCTGTTCGGAGTCGATTACATGACTAAAATTCATTACTTCACCTCTTGACCAGTCAAATCAGTCCGACATTGAAGCGAATCTGAAGAACCTCGTCGTAATGTAACGTAAGGGCGCGTCTCATTCCTTTTTCCTCTCCTTCCAATTTTCCTTTCTTCGTCTTCACCCACATACCGTCAAAGAAAACAACAACAAGATACTTCAACTGACTTCGATAAGTACAATCTCCGTTATTGCCTGACTTTCCTTTTCACTTTTTCTCCGGCCATAAAAAAGGAAAAGAACGCAGACTTTTATTAGCAACATTTTTAATCTTTTTACATTCACGCATTCTGCTACTATCAACTATGAATTTCTGTAGGACATTTCACTACTTATATTTCTCTTTGAACAATTAAGTACATGCATTTTCTCTGTAAACATTTTATTTTTCTTCTTACAATTTTGCTATTCTTTTAATAAAAATTTTACTTTAATGTACAAACGAAATATTTTATCCTTCCACATTTTAACATCCAACCTTCTGATATTCTAAATTGTGGGGACTTTGGTCATGTTTGGCACAAGGCCAATTTGATAAGCAACACCGAGGTCCCTACAAAACCGAAGGTTCTATTCTTGCTGCACAAGACCAATGCTTGCTAAATAGTAAATAACAAGTACACTCACACTAAAAAATTTGGGTTAACCTGAAGTGCAGATGCTGTGATAAATAACCAGAAACATTTGACTGTCTTGTAACAGACTGTTCAATGTTAGCACCCAATGAATTTAAAACTCGCCATGAGACAGTGAGCCAATGTCTACACTGAGAAATATGCAGTTTTTACGGGAAGGAAACTGCAAAAACATCATTCCAAGCATTGGAAGAATTTAAAATCCAGGAAAGAATTAAAATGATCTAAATGGGAGAATTATTTAAATCCGATAGAATCCTGGTGGCTCGAGTAATCATGTCCTCTAGGTAATTTTAGTTTTTATTAAAATTTACCCATCATCACCGGAGTACTTGGAGCTAGAAACTAGAATCATTGGATGGTATCTAAAATGATAGAAATAAAAAAAAAAAAAGAAAACACGTAAAAGTCAGAGGATAACGAATCAGTACTAAAAAAAAATACTGTCATTTGTTCTCTCTTGAAAATGGTCGTTCATTTTTTGTAGACAAAAAACCTTCAGGATGTTGGCAACTATGGATCTCCAAAGATTTTTTTTATATTTCTGTGAACTGCGATGCAAAATTTGGAAATATAATGGAGTTATTTGCGGTTGCCTCTTTCACTGCTTGAAATACAAAATTTTATTTCTCTTAAACTGGTAACCAACTAATGCTAGAGATATTAGTCTAACTTGTGATTTAACCCATAGTTCGATGGTGCATGAAAAGAGATGGATCTGTGCTTTTCTCAAGTAGACACAATAGACTATCATGGAATTTGAACCTGGTTTACAGAGTTCACTTTTTGCGCCTCTTACTCTTACGCTACCACCATATCCAGTCGCTACTAGTACGAGAACTATGAAGAAAAGTATAGAAATTGTAATAATAATAGCTCTATTACTACTACTACTAATACTACTACTACTACTACTATTAATGATAATAATAATAATAAAGATGGTAACAAACACTGTTATGAACATCACCCAGCACCGGTTACAGAATTAGAAGGCATCACAATTCTATAAGAGTTTACCATCTTCAGAGACAGGAAGGTTGTAGCAAATAGGCCGAATCAAAAAGAAAAACAACAAACAACAATCAAAAAGAAAAAAAAAAGCTAACCTACTAATTGATATGGTTTGCCCAGCGGCAAGAACTCTAGTGTCACTTTGTTGGTGTGCAGCTCCCTCACTGAACAACAACAACAATGGTAATAATAAAAATTGAAAATAATATAAGTTGGTTGATTTTGTTTAGCAGTATATCAACCACTATGGGTTATTTAATGCCGAAATCTAAATATTTGGGTTTTGGTTGTTTGGTTTTTAGCAGCATATATACTATGGATTATTTAATGGCATAATCTAAATATTTGGTGTTTGGTTAATTGATTTTGTTTGGCGGCATATCAACTCCATGGATTATTTAATCATCATTTATCCACCACACCCAATGGTGCACAGGGCAGCAACCTGTAACAAACTGTGTTTTACGGGACAGGGTTGTTAGCCCTGCACCCAACCCCCAAATCTGGAGGATTGGTGGATCATTCTTGGTCCTTATGTTTACAGCACTTGGTATTTCCAAATGGTCACCCATCTAAGTACTGACCAGGCTCGATGTTGTTTAACTTCGGTGATCGGACGGGAACCGGTGCATTCAACACGATATTTTTTTTTAATCATATCACCCCGAGCAAGGCGGTAACGCCACCGATGTGCAGGGGGCTACGTAAGAGTGAAAAGATTGGAAAAGAGAAAGCCGGAAACCACATCCTAAACAGGGAACAAGGGATGAGCCTCTTCACCTCTTCAATAGACGTGGGTGGAGTGTGAACCGGGCGATAGTTTAGTCTATCTACTCCAATTATATATAGCCGTAGGCATGGATTATTTAATGCTATAATATAAATATCTGGTGTTTGGTTTATTGATTTTTATTTAGCGGTGATACCAAGCAAGCGAGGGATGTTTGCCCTCAGAGATCCAGAAAGCAAATGACTAAAACTTTGGATCCTGATTGGTCATCAAATCGCAAAATTCAAAATATGTCAGAGAAACGGTTTTTCCATACCTTTTGAAAAAATGATTTCTGAACCACACCACGTGACTATTCAAAATTTAAGGATAGTCTCTAACCGGTCACAACGGTCATTTCAGCGGAGGCGTTTAGCTGACACACATCAAAGATGTAACTCTCAACTTGAAGTGACCCGTACATTGTCCCCCCTCTATCTCTTTCTCCTTCACTGTCTCAACAATTACTGCTACGAACATTTTGTATGAACTCTTAATTCTTCAACCTTGTCATTGAATACGAACTCTATCATTAACTACTTAATGTTTCTTATTGTACATTAACTCTTTCTGTTATTTCTCCTTATAATAAATTTATATTTTAAATGCAAAATGTATATTTTATTTTTCTACTCTTCTGCACTAATTCTACATATTCCAACTAACCTACTGGTGAAGACCCTTATGATGAATATCAACGCAACATAAATCATGTAAGCCCTAGGGAGTTCGGTTATCTCTAACACAAGTCCGAACAAAAGAAACATTAACCAGCTCCCTACACTTCATATCAACTCTATGGATTATTTAATGCCATAATTTAAATATTTGGATTTTGGTTGGTTGATTTTGTTTAGCGACATATCAACCTGTATGGGTTATTTAATGCCGAAATCTAAATATTTTGAACATAATTTTATGGCTTTAACTTATATATTTTGAACGTAATTGTACGCTTTCAAGTACAGATAAAATGCATAGTAGATCTTTTTACTATGAGATTTTTGGTAATTTTTTTAATCATCTCACCCCAAGCAAGGCGTGACTGCCACGAGTGCGCAGAGGATTACAGTGAAAGATAAGACTGTGTACAGGGTGGGGCATTGAAGAAAGAATACGGGATAAATGGGATTCAAGAAGATAGAAGATAGCAATTGACACTGCATCTAAATTACTGGTGATTGAACCTGAAGCGTAGGGATCTGGTTAACTTTTCCTTGATTCGGCCTTGCGTCAGACTTAACCGAACTCCCCACAGCTTACAAGTTTTATGTTGAATTATCATCAGAAGGTATTCATCGTTATCAGAAGGCTGTTTGTCGGGTGGAATGTGTGGATTAGTGTAGAAGAGTGCAATGATAAAGTATAGTTTTTTAATGTTAAAATAGAAATTTATTCTAAGAAAAGACTAACATAAGTTGTAAAAATTAACGTTCAATTAGAAACATTATAAAGAATTTATGAGTAGAGTTAGTGTTCAACGATAAAGATGAAGAAATTGTTCGAGAGCTGAAGAAATTGTTCGTAGTAGTAATTGTTGAAAGAAATAAGGAGAAAGAGGAAGAGGACAATGTCCGAGTCGCTTGAAGTTTGAAGTTACATTTTAGATGTGTCTCTCTCTCTCTTTCGCTGCTCCCATCTCTATGACTCTTGACTGATGCTGAGGTCATTTATATAGTCTTTTTCTATTTCGCACTGGATCGCCAAGGTCTTCAAAGTTTTACTAGTCGCTCCCATTGGTCAAAATCATTTTAACATCTACTTGCAAAATCTGGTTTCGACTTTTTCGTTAAGCACATGGTTAATCCTTTTTCTATTTGAGGAAAAGCAGGATTTCACACGTCGTTGTGAATTTTTGTAAAAGTGAAGAAGAAGGTTGATTTTAATTAATTTCTTATTCGCTACAAACCTACGAGAAAGAAAATAAACGAAAGTGAGTTCCACTGTTGGAAATCGCGATAAATGAAACTGTTAGAGTAGAAGTGAGGGTTACATTTATCCATTTCAACGGTTAAAAGGTGAGACCTGGAGGTCAATCTAGGAGCAGGCATGAATTCGCGAAGAAAGGGAAACAGATAATAAAGCTCATCAGAACGGTTACTATGAAAATATTTGTAGAAAAAACAGAAAGAAGCCGAGCCATATCGGTGAGAAAGTGACTGAAGTTGAAACACTATAAAAAGCATTTCTGGTTATTTTGCTTTGAAGCTAAATGACCAGCAATGCATATTATATTGTTATTAAGTACTGTTAGCAATTTTACCAAAAATAATTATTGTTCGTAAATTTTTTTAAATTAAAGTATTGCTGTTATTTTTACAATAAAAAATTGATTTATACTTTTATAGTACTAGCAGTATAGCCCGGCGTTGCTCGGGTGTAATGAAACCTTTAAAACTAATCCATGGTCTTGGAGCTCAGACTTTTTGGACGTTGGCACGAAAGATTAAAAAGCATTAGTTGTTTCCAGTTAAAGCGAAACCGTAGACTGAAAAAAATGATTGGATGTAAGTCAAATTTTGATTTCCTGGTATCGATATCAAGTAATTTTTTTCATCGTAAACTGAATTTTGAAGGCTAAATAAGTCCTCTGAGTAAATGGTATAATGGCTGAGACTAAGAACTACAATTATACCTACTTAGAGTCAAACCCGAAGCAAAAACTAAAATAAAAGGGCTGAAAAAATACAGACATACAGGCAGATAAACAGACACACACACACACAAAAATCTTGCCTTTTATTTATATATATTATTGATTTTCTGCACTATTGTAAGAACTGCAACCTTGAAACTTCTGAATATCGTTTCTTATGTCTTTGTCTATTAGTGTATCAAATTTGATTAAAATCGGACCACTCCTTCTATAAGCCGATTTTTTCGATTATCGAATTTCGATATTTATCGGGAATAACTCGACACAAAACCTAGCTAAGAACACTTGCAGACGCTTATAGTACAACTGTGTAAATTTTCAAGAAAATCGGTTCAGCCGTTTCGGAGTCTATAGGTAACGGACACATACTCACACACAGACAAAGTTCCATTTATAAATAAGTTTAGATTTTCTTTGAATTTTACAAGCTGACCATAACTAGGGCACTAACAGGAGCTACGACACCGGGTGAGGGGGAACCTGGGAAAAAAAACAATTAAGAGGTGATTCCACGCTCTGCAAAACTTCCAATTAACCGCTCATTTGCTCTGCTGTCAGGTGTAGTTAATCGTCATATCCAGGTCTAATATAATAACTGAATTTAGGCGGAATCTCAAACAGAAAATATCACAGATGCAAGAGAGTAGCGATAGTGATACACTTTGAATCGTGAAATCGATTTGGATAAACAAACAGAAGGAGAACAAAGAAGAGGCTGTCTGAGAAAATAAAAAGTGTACTCTGTGACTTTCAAATCCATACCAACCACATCATCTAAATAAGCACAACGTATCTGCTTCGGTGTAAACAAGGAAAAGCGCCTAATGTTTTGGTGTTATTCCAAATAATCACTATTATTATTATTACAATTATTATTGAGCAAGGGAGAAGATTCGATTGGTGGGTCTGTCTGTTTAATACATTTTATTGCATTTAACTAATTATACGTTGTTGTCTGTACATGTAGATAAAATGTCTGTTAAGTGTCATACGTGATATACACTTGGGCAATCATGTCTCGAAAGAGACATCACTGGCCGGGAAGAATATTTACCCTACAGTCAGTTGTCATTTCTTTCTGCGGTAGACTGGTTGACAACCAAGGCTATAGAACCCAGTCTGTCATCCTCAATCCTTTTATACAACTGTGTCAGTTAAGTGCCATACGTATATATACTTGTTCGATCATGTCTCTTTCAATCCATGACTGTCTAGACAGTTGATTATCCTCGAATATAGGCTTGCAATTACTTTCTACAGTAGATTTGTTGACAAATCTTAAGGCTATAGAACCCAGTCTTGTCATCCTCAATCCTTTTATACAAATCAGCCCGTTAAGGCTAGATGTGATGAGACAGTACTTGAATGGATCATGCCTCTTTCAATCCATGACTGATTGGTATATAATAAGATTATCCGACAGTAGCTAAAATTACTTTCTACAGTAGACTGGTTGACAAATCCGCGTGGTTACTATAGAAACCCAGTCTGTCATCCTCTAACTTTATACAAATCAGTCAGTTAAGTGCCATACGTGATACATACTTGTTCGATCATGTCTCTTTCAATCCACATCTGACTAGACAGAAGATTATCCCACAGTAGGTTGCAATTACTTTCTACAGTAGACGGTTGAGCAACCAAGGCTATAGAACCCAGTCTGTCATCCTCAATCCTTTTATACAAATCAGTCAGTTAAGTGCCATACGTGATACAAGATTGCCTGATCATGTCTCTTTCAATCCATGACTGTCTAGACAGAAGATTATCCCACAGTAGGTAATTACTTTCTACAGTAGATCTATTGACAACGTAAGGTTATAACCGTAGTCTGTCATCCTCAATCCTTTATACAAATCAGTCAGTTAAGTGCCATACGTATACATACTTGTAATTTATCATGTTCTTCAATCCATGACTTATTCAGACAGAAGATTATCCCACAGTAGGTTGCAATTATTTTCACAGTAGACTAACACAACCAAGGCTATAGAACCCAGTTCGTCATCTCAATCCTTTTATACAAATCAGTCAGTTATGCCATACGTGATATATACTTGTTCGATCATGTCTCTTTCAATCCATGACTGACTAGACAGAAGATTATCCCAGCCAGTAGTTGCATTATTTCATACAGTAGACTGGTTGACAACCAAGGCTATAGAACCAGTCTGTTTGTCCTCAATCCTTTATGCAAATCAGTCAGTTAAGTGCCATACGTACATACTTGTTCGATCATGTTCCTTTCAATCCATGACTGTGACTAGACAGAAGATTATCCTGCTGTAGGTTGCAATTACTTTCTACAGTAGACTGGTTGACAACCAAGCAGAATCCAGTCTGTCATCCTCAATCCTTTTATACAACCAGTCAGTTAAGTGCCATACGTGATACATACTGCAGCCCATCATGTCTTTCAATCCATGACTGACTAGACAGAAGATTATCCCACAGTAGGCTGCAATACTTTCTACAGTAGACTGGTTGACAACCAAGGCTATAGAACCCAGTCTGTCATCCTCAATCCTTTTATACAAATCAGTCAGTTAAGTGCCATATACATATATACTTGTTCTATCATGTTCCTTTCAATCCATGACTAGACAGAAGATTATCCCACAGTAGGTTGCAATTACTTCTTACAGTAGACTGGCTGACAAATCTGCTATTATAGAACCCAGCCTGTCATCCTCATCCTTTTATGTGCAACCCATTGCTAAGTGCCATACGTGATACATACTTGTTCGATCATAAATTTCTTCATCCATGACTGACTAGACAGAAGATTATCCCACAGTAGGTTGCAATTACTTTCTACAGTAGACTGGTTGACAACCAAGGCTATAGAACCCAGTCTGTCATCCTCAATCCTTTTATACAAATCAGTCAGTTAAGTGCCATACTATATATACTTCGGTTCGATCATGTCTCTTTCAAATCCATGACTATCAGACAGAAGACGCATCTCACAGTAGGTTGCAATTACTTCTACAGTAGATCAGTTGACAACCAAGGCAATAGAACCCAGTCTGTCATCCTCAATCCTTTTATCCAAATCAGTCAGTTAAGTGCTATACGTGATACATACTTGTTCGATCATGTCTCTTTCAATCCATGACTGACTAGACAGAAGATTATCTCACAGTAGGTTGCCATTACTTTCTACAGTAGACTGGTTGACAACCAAGGCTATAGAACCCAATCTGTCTTCCTATTCAATCCGTTTTTCCAAATCAATCAGTTAAGTGCCATACGTGATACACATTAGATCATAATATTTATACTAGTATAAATATGAATAAATATTCTTCAACTTAGGCCTTTGATCAATAGTTATCGCTGATGAGCTGTGATACAGTGAAAATGCTTGTGTGTGGGTGACTGATAAATCATGCTCTCATTATGTTTGAGCACTCTAGAGAGGAAAAATTTTAAAAGCAGTTACCACTATTGCGATTCATGCATTACTCTTAAGTAATGAATTGTGTTCTCGCTGTGTGTGTGTACACAATAAATTTCCTCATTGCATGTGCCAATGGCTTAGGGAATAGGCATTCCAACTGACACCAAATTGGTCAAGTTTCTGGAAGCAAGTGGATGTTTAGCCACACTGATGAGCTGTGATACAGTGAAACAGGCTTGTATGGGGATGACTAATCACTCATTCACTAATGAATTAGAGCACTCTAGCTATTGGGCATGTATAATGATAATATACATGCTAAAAAGTCTGCCTTCTTCTACCGTGCGCCCATGGCCCAGAGGTAGAATCGCTGACTGATGCCACTTCGGTTGGGTTTCAATCCTGGGTTAAAAGCAATCGGAGTTTAACCATACTGATGAGCTGTGATACAGCGAAACAGATCTGTCTGTGGAAGACTATATATATATATATATATATATATAAACCATTCAACTCCACTTTGCAAAATTTTACAAGGCAAGGAAGCAAAGATGAACTCATCTGAATCACCCTAAATTTTCTTCATTCTTTCATTGATGAAACTGCAATATAAGTAATTATTAAATATTTATAAATTTATTTGATGCATATTTTATTGTGCAGTATTAACAAAAGAACCATTTTATTTTCATTTACAATTATTCACTTGGTAATATATACTAAATAATAGTATGAAATACATCATTTCTTTAAAAAACTTGGGTGGCCTAATAATTATGGCCAGTAGTGTATATATATATATATATATACGTGTATGTGTGCATTTATGTGTATTTGACACTTATAATTGCATATATGTACATGTATTAGTTATATCTATTTCAATTAAGATCTATTAATGTCTGTATCTATGCTTATACTAATCTATTTTTATTCAGATCTATCTTTTGAGGCTTTCTGTCTATCTTATTTATATCGATCTAAGATTATTCAGATTTCTCTATCTAGGCTTGTTCAGATCAAACTATCCAGGCTTTGTGGAGGTACCTAAAAATAATATGAAAAATAGATATTAAAAATAGAAATTAATAAATGCCATAACATTTCATAAATTATTGAGTTACCGCTGACGTTATTTTCATTCTGTTATTAAATTGTAAATTTTTTTTAAAAGAAAGTTTTATATTATTTTAATTTTTATTTTTCATAAAACATCTTCAAACGTAAACATACAAAGCTAAACTAACTACAATTTCATCAAGTATTGGATAATTGCTGATAACCGTGTTAAATTTTTAATTTTAACATAGTTCTAAATTAAAAAAATCGATATGTATGATTAAAATTTATACCAAATTCATCTTTCATACTTTTGGCCGGATACTGTAAATTGTCGGCTGCTGATGAGGTCTTGACAGCTGTCTTAATAAAGCTACCGTAATTGAGAAATGCTTTTTGAAACATTTTTCAAGCAGTAAGCAATTAATTCTTGTTTCAAGTCAACTTAAAGTAAGTTTAAATTCGGTAATTTGAAGAAAATAATGTGTCAGCGAGGTGTATTTTTTTTTGTAAGATTTTTTTAAAATCTAAAATTGGCTTCTGTTTACAATCGATGAAAAATGTTGAAAAATTTAAAATTTTTGTTTTAAATTTAGAAAACTTTTGATTCCGATCAATATACTTTCAGTTTAAAATACTCCAGGATATTTTGCTTAATGGAATTACTAAATTTAATCCCTTTGCTTTCAATTAAAGCTAATTTTAAAGCTTGAAGATAACTTATTTTTAAAATTTAAATTTAAATTTAAGTATAGAAAAATGAGTGGAGGTACCTAAAATAAACGTAATGAAATAAATGTCATATGTAAACATTGCAAAATGTTCACCTTAGAAAATTTTCACTTAAGAATATTTAATATTTGTTTTTATATTATGATATAATAATAAATCAATAGACATTAAAATAAATAGATTTTAAAATTTTTAATAATTTTTAATAATTTCATGGATATTATAATTTTGTATTATGATATTGAAAATTGTATTATGATATATCATAATACAATTTTCAATAACATAATAGATTTTAATATAATAAAATGGATATTACAAATTTTTAATGATTAAGTTGATATTAAAAATCTTTACAAATTTAGTGTTTATGGAAAATTAGAATAAAATGCATTCTGAATTGAAATAAAAACAGTATACATACACTCAAAGTTCCCTTTAAGTCAAATCAAAAATAAAAAAAATGGTTTCTTTCTTTTTTTTTGTTTTAGAAAATGCTGAGATACAGAGAAAACTAAGACAATACTCTTGTAACAATAACAGATACATCAATGGAAATGCAGTCTAGACAGTGGTTTTGATAGTCTGACACTCTACCCATTAAGACTGAATGAAGAAATCCTGTATTCCTCAAAAATATAACCTATATTTTCAAATTTAAAATAAATCTCCATTCTGATTAGTTAAATTGAAAGCACACATAAATGTTTCTGTATTACCACATCCATAAATAACAAATATATTGTTTTTAATATTCAAATGAAAATCATTTTCACAATAAACTAACATTGCCTGATGATGAGGCAAAATCTCAAAACAGAAATTTTCATGTTGCAATGTAGACTATATTAATTTTAAATAAAAAAACAAATTTAATTATTTTATTATATATCCCTCAAGTCTTATTCAGATCTATTTAACTCATCTTATTCAGGTCTATGTATCTACAGTAGCGAGCATAAAGATCAGAACAATTTTAAGAAAAAGTCTTAATATGAAATAACATTTTATTTTTAAGCTTCAAAGAACATTTTATCAAGGAAAAAAACAATATAAAGGTATTTTATCAAAATAAATTCATTGAGCTTTATATTTTGAAGTTATATAATTTATCTTTATATAATTTTTTTCTTTGATAAAATGTTCTATAAAGCTTTAAAATAAAAAGTTATTTCACATTTAGACTTTTTCTTCACAATGTTCTGATCTTTATGATCGCTACTGTATCTATGTGTCTAAGATTATTCAGATCTATCTACCTAAGCTTATTCCGATCTATCTAGTATTATTCAGCTATCTATCCAGATGTATTAAGATCTATCTATCTAGCATAATTTAGATCTATCTCTGTGTCTATGCTTATTCAGATGTAATTACCTAAGCTTATTCAGTCCTATCTAGTATTATTCGGCTATCTGTCCAGATGTATTAAGATCTATCTATCTAGTATAATTTAGATCTATCTATTTCTGTGTCTATGCTTATTCAGATCTATCTACCTAAGGTTATTCAGATCTATCTAGTATTATTTGGCTATCTATCCAGATGTATTAAAACCTATCAATCTAGTATAATTTAGATCTATCTATCTCTGTGTCTATGCTTATTCAGATCTATCTACCTAAGGTTATTCAGATCTATCTAGTATTATTTGGCTATCTATCCAGATGTATTAAGATCTATCTATCTAGTAAAATTTAGATCTATCTCTGTGTCTATGCTTATTCAGATGTAATTACCTAAGCTTATTCAGACCTATCTAGTATTATTTGGCTATCTGTCCAGATGTATTAAGATCTATCAATCTAGTATAATTTAGATCTATCTATCTCTGTGTCTATGCTTATTCAGATCTATCGACCTAAGCTTATTCAGATCTATCTAGTATTATTCAGCTATCTATCCAGATGAATTAAGATCTATCAATCTAGTATAATTTAGATCTATCTCTGTGTCTATGCTTATTCAGATGTAATTACCTAAGCTTATTCAGATCTATCTAGTATTATTCGGCTATCTATCCAGATGTATTAAGATCTATCTATCTAGTATAATTTAGATCTATCTATTTCTGTGTCTATGCTTATTCAGATCTATCGACCTAAGCTTATTCAGATCTATCTAGTATTATTCAGCTATCTATCCAGATGAATTAAGATCTATCAATCTAGTATAATTTAGATCTATCTATTTCTGTGTCTATGCTTATTCAGATCTACCTACCTAAGCTTATTCAGATCTATCTAGTATTATTCGGCTATCTATCCAGATGTATTAAGATCTATCTATCTAGTATAATTTAGATCTATCTATTTCTGTGTCTATGCTTATTCAGATCTATCTACCTAAGGTTATTCACATCTATCTAGTATTATTCGGCTATCTATCCAGATGTATTAAGATCTATCTATCTAGTATAATTTAGATCTATCTATTTCTGTGTCTATGCTTATTCAGATCTATCTACCTAAGGTTATTCACATCTATCTAGTATTATTCGGCTATCTATCCAGATGTATTAAGATCTATCTATCTAGTATAATTTAGATCTATCTATCTCTGTGTCTATGCTTATTCAGATCTATCTACCTAAGGTTATTCAGATCTATCTAGTATTATTTGGCTATCTATCCAGATGTATTAAGATCTATCTATCTAGTAAAATTTAGATCTATCTATTTCTGTGTCTATGCTTATTCAGATCTATCGACCTAAGCTTATTCAGATCTATCTAGTATTATTCAGCTATCTATCCAGATGTATTAAGATCTATCTATCTAGTATAATTTAGATCTATCTATCTCTGTGTCTATGCTTATTCAGATCTATCTACCTAAGGTTATTCAGACCTATCTAGTATTATTTGGCTATCTGTCCAGATGTATTAAGATCTATCAATCTAGTATAATTTAGATCTATCTATCTCTGTGTCTATGCTTATTCAGATCTATCTACCTAAGGTTATTCAGATCTATCTAGTATTATTTGGCTATCTATCCAGATGTATTAAGATCTATCTATCTAGTAAAATTTAGATCTATCTATTTCTGTGTCTATGCTTATTCAGATCTATCGACCTAAGCTTATTCAGATCTATCTAGTATTATTTGGCTATCTATCCAGATGAATTAAGATCTATCAATCTAGTATAATTTAGATCTATCTATCTCTGTGTCTATGCTTATTCAGATCTATCTACCAAAGCTTATCCAGATCTATTTAGTATTATTCGGCTATCTATCCAGATGTATTAAGATCTATCTATCTAGTATAATTTAGATCTATCTATTTCTGTGTCTATGCTTATTCAGATCTATCTACCTAAGGTTATTCACATTTATCTAGTATTATTCGGCTATCTATCCAGATGTATTAAGATCTATCTATCTAGTATAATTTAGATCTATCTATTTCTGAGTCTATGCTTATTCAGATCTATCTACCTAAGGTTATTCACATCTATCTAGTATTATTCGGCTATCTATCCAGATGTATTAAGATCTATCTATCTAGTATAATTTAGATCTATCTCTGTGTCTATGCTTATTCAGATGTAATTACCTAAGCTTATTCAGACCTATGTAGTATTATTCGGCTATCTGTCCAGATCTATTAAGATCTATCAATCTAGTATAATTTAGATCTATCTATCTCTGTGTCTATGCTTATTCAGATCTATCTACCAAAGCTTATCCAGATCTATTTAGTATTATTTGGTTATCTATCCAGATGTATTAAGATCTATTGATCTAGTATACTTCATATCTATCTATCATTGTCTCTATGCTTATTCAGATCTAGCTGTCTTGATTTATTCAGATCTATCTATCTAGCTATACTTATTTTTTAACTATATACTTCCCTATCTAACTCTGGTTATTTTGAACTATAACTACTTTTATCTATGTTTATTCAAATCTATCTATTTATTAATAATTAATTTTTTAATTTATTAATTAAAATGTGTTACAAGATTTCTGTACTGGAAGGAGCCTGAAAACATATCCATACACAGGAAGTCAAAATGGGGTAGGATTAATTTTTTGAATTTGTCAGAATTATATAAGAAAGGAGGAAGGCAGACACAGAGATTCATGGCTCTATATTAGAAGACATTACACTCCATCTGTAAGAGTCAAAAGTTTAAAAGTAGACTTCAAGGATAGAAGTGCAACAGAAAGGGAAAAAGGAAAAAGGAATGGACAGTGGAAGGTTAACAGAAAAATGGGAAGGAAGGGAAAGAAACCAATTAAAAACTTACCAAAATATTTTTTTTATTTATCTATAAATTTATTTATCTAGGCTAATTCAGATCTATTTGTCAATGTGTTTATGCTTATTCAGATCTATCTATCTATCTATCTATCTATCTGAATATTTTATAATCTATCTATCTATCTATCTATCTATCTATCTATCTATCTATCTATCTATCTATGTGAATATGTTATAATCTATCTATCTATCTATCTATCTATCTATCTATCTATCTATCTATGTGAATATGTTATAAACTATCTATCTATCTATCTATCTGAATATTTTATAATCTATCTATCTATCTATCTATCTATCTATGTGAATATGTTATAATCTATCTATCTATCTATCTGAATATTTTATAATCTATCTATCTATCTATCTATCTATCTATCTGAATATGTTATAATCTATCTATCTATCTATCTATCTATCTATCTATCTATCTATCTGAATATTTTATAATCTATCTATCTATCTATCTATCTATCTATCTATCTGAATATTTTATAATCTATCTATCTATCTATCTATCTATCTATTTATGTGAATATGTTATAATCTATCTATCTATCTATCTATCTATCTGAATATTTTATAATCTATCTATCTATCTATCTATCTATCTATCTATCTATCTAAATATGTTATAATCTATCTATCTATCTATCTATCTATCTATCTATCTATCTATCTATCTATCTAGCTATCTGAATATTTTATAATCTATCTATCTATCTATCTATCTATGTGAATATGTTATAATCTATCTATCTATCTATCTATCTATCTATCTATCTAATAATTTTATAATCTATCTATCTATCTATCTATCTATCTATCTATCTATCTGAATATTTTATAATCTATCTATCTATCTATCTATGTGAATATGTTATAATCTATCTATCAATCTATCTATCTATCTATCTATCTATCTATCTATCTATCTGAATATTTTATAATCTATCTATCTATCTATCTATCTATCTATCTATCTGAATATTTTATAATCTATCTATCTATCTATCTATCTATCTATCTATCTATCTATCTGAATATTTTATAATCTATCTATCTATCTATCTATCTATCTATCTATCTATCTATCTATCTATCTATCTATCTATCTGAATATTTTATAATCTATCTATCTATCTATCTATCTATCTATGTGAATATGTTATAATCTATCTATCTATCTAGCTATCTATCTATCTATCTATCTGAATATTTTATAATCTATCTATCTATCTATCTATCTATCTATCTATCTATCTATCTATCTATCTATGTAATATGTGAATATGTTATAATCTATCTATCTATCTATCTATCTATCTATCTATCTGAATATTTTATAATCTATCTATCTATCTATCTATCTATCTATTTTTAAGCTTAATCTTTTCTATTAATTCAGATTTATCTATCTAGCCTGATTTCCATCTGCATATGTTTATTCAACTCTAGTGTTCCATTAAGACGGATTGAAGTTAGCAGTAAATTAAACAGTTTATTGGTGAAATTTTATTGATTTCACTTTTGGATCATGTTAATTGAGTCATGGAAATTATGGCCTGAATTGAATGCTATGGATGTTAAAGATTTGTGATTTGTGATTCCAACAGGATGATGCCACATGCCCCACAGCCAATGCAACAATAGCTTTATTGAATGAGAAGTACCCAGATTGCATCATGTCTTCAAACAGTGATGTCAATTAGCTATCATGATCGTGCGACTTGACACCTTTAGATTTCTTCCTTTGGGGTCATCCCAAAAGTAAGGTCTATGCCAACAAGCCAACAATGATGAAACAGCTAATGGATGAGAATTGGTGAGATTGAGGAGCAACTATGCAGAGATGTTATCAAAAAATTTTGACCAACGAGTGGACATGAGCTGCCAAAGCCTTGGCAACTACTTGGGCAATATTATTTTTCCCATATAATTTCTAAGATTTAAATAACATGATCCAACAGTGAAAACAATAAACTTTCACTAATAACACTTTTAATTACTGCTAATTTCAGTCCGTTTTAATGGGACACCCTATAAATCTATTTGCCTATCTTTACTCAGATCTATATATCTATCAGTATTTTGCTTAATTATTCCCATCTATCTCTGTGTTTATGCTTATTCAGATTTATCTGTTTCTCTCTCTGTATATATATATATATATATACATATATATATATATATATATAACTGTTTCTCTCTCTGTATATATATATATATACATACATATATATATATATATATATATATATATATATATACATACATATATATATATATATGCATATATATATATATATAGTGATGATCATCCACGTATACTGTCTTAATATGTATAGGAAAGAATATTAATAAAAAGTTTTGAATTTAAAAACGTACTTTTTTAAACAGTATTTGTTTATTTTTATTGTATTTTTATATTTCAGACCGTCCTCGGTCCTTCATCAGAAACCAGTGATTTTTAAATTAGAATTGGAAACGTATTTTTACGATAGCGTCCGAATACTTTTTTTGTTTACATCACGTGGTGTCGATAAACCAATCAGCATGCGGCACGTCCGTTTGTTTATTTTCGGTAAACCAATCAACACGCGGCACGTCCGTGGAGAGAGTCTGTTTGTTTTAGACAAAAAATCTCTTGGAATATCTATTTTTTTGTTTATATCGCGTGGTGTCGATAAACCAATCAGCATGCGGCACGTCCGTTTGTTTATTTTCGGTCAACCAATCAACACGCGACACGTCCGTGGAGAAAGTCTGTTTGTTTTAGATAAAAAATTCCTTGGAATATCTGAAAGAAAATTCTTTTTACCTATTGAAATATTTGTAGAGATTCAACACACCTAAGTCCCTATTTAACCCTAGCTTGTGTGTGTTTAATTTTAAAATCCAGTATTTTTCTTTCTTTCTGCGTGTGTATGTAGAACTAAAATTTGCCCCAACAGTGGATATATCGGCGAATCCGGTAATAGCTTTAGATTTCGCTTCAATAATCACAAACTAAATATACGACAAAAAAATGTATACTCCCCAATTGCAGCACATTTTAATCAACCCGATCACACTTTAGAAAATTGCAAATGTTTACTAATAGACTCCAATTTTAGTTCTACATACACACGCAGAAAGAAAGAAAAATACTGGATTTTAAAATTAAACACACACAAGCTAGGGTTAAATAGGGACTTAGGTGTGTTGAATCTCTACAAATATTTCAATAGGTAAAAAGAATTTTCTTTCAGATATTCCAAGGAATTTTTTATCTAAAACAAACAGACTTTCTCCACGGACGTGTCGCGTGTTGATTGGTTGACCGAAAATAAACAAACGGACGTGCCGCATGCTGATTGGTTTATCGACACCACGCGATATAAACAAAAAAATAGATATTCCAAGAGATTTTTTGTCTAAAACAAACAGACTCTCTCCACGGACGTGCCGCGTGTTGATTGGTTTACCGAAAATAAACAAACGGACGTGCCGCATGCTGATTGGTTTATCGACACCACGTGATGTAAACAAAAAAGTATTCGGACGCTATCGTAAAAATACGTTTCCAATTCTAATTTAAAAATCACTTGTTTCTGATGAAGGACCGAGGACGGTCTGAAATATAAAAATACAATAAAAATAAACAAATACTGTTTAAAAAAGTACGTTTTTAAATTCAAAACTTTTTATTAATATTCTTTCCTATATATATATATATATATATATATATATATATATATATGTATAAATAAAACAAAAATTTCAATATTTGAATATTCAAGATTTTTGTTTTATTTTTATATTTGGCTCATTAAATAGAGTATAATATTTGCATCGAGCCCTCCACCTTGATCAATTTTAATATTAATGAAATTAATATTAATTAGGATCAGGTTCTGGGATTTACCGATCTGATCATCTTTTTGGATTTAAAATATAATATATATATATATATATATATATATATATATATATATATATATATTACACTTTCACACCCTGATTGAGCACTCTGGAAGAATGGTAGATTTGAAAAACAGTAGCTACGCTAGCATATACACATCATTCATTCAGCAATGAAATAGAAACTTCTCAGCTATCGGGCATGTATAATGATAATATACATGCTAAAAAGTCTGTCTCCTTCTACCGAGTACTCATAGCTCAGAGGTAGAATTGCCAATTCGGTCGAGTTTCAATCCTGGGTAAAAAGCAATCGGCTGTCTAACCGTACTGATGAGCTGTGATACAGTGAAACATAACTGTCTACGGATGACTGTATATATATATATATATATATATATATATTGTAATTTTGTTATTACAATGGTTTATAAAAGCATTATATCACTACACAAAAATTTTCAGGTTTCAGAAAAAATTTTGTATCGTGAAATAATGCTTTTAAAAACCAATGTAATAACAAAATTATAATATTAAGCTCTACTCTGCACTACTCATGCCCTCTTTATAAAAGCAAATGCTTGAACAGGAGGTTTTAATCTACATGTACTTTAACTTTCTTATAATATATATACATATATATGTATTTGTGTATGCTTATTCAGATCTATCTATATATTTATGTTTATTTAAATCTTTCTTTCTAGTCTTATTACTACCTTTCTATCTGTTTATCTAGGCTTATTCAGATCTGTCAATGTACCAAAGATAATTCAGATTCATCTATGTATATATCTTTACTTATACAGATAGATCGATCTATTTCTCTATGAATATTCAAGTTTATCTATCTATATGCCTATCTACACATATTCAGAATCGTCTACCTATTTACTGAAGTTTATTGAGATCTATCTATCTATCTATCTATCTATCTATCTATCTATCTATCTATCTATCTATCTATCTATCTATCTATCCAGAGGGAGGGTTATCTGACCAATGTATGTATGAAACGTTTAGAAGATAAGTCATTTGAACCTTTATCTATCTATCTATCTATCTATCTATCTATCTATCTATCTATCTATCTATCTATCTATCTATCTATCTTTTTCTCTATGAATATTCAAGTTTATCTATCTATATACCTATCTACACATATTCAGAATCGTCTCCCTATTTACCGAAGTTTATTGACATCTATCTATCTATCTATCTATGAGAGGAAGGCCCCGAAATGGTGCACATTCTCTCCCGATGACCACAATTTAAATATAAATTTGAAAGGATCAAAAGAAGTTCAATGAAGTCATATGCTATAGAGAAGCTCAGTGGAAATGTTATTGGTATGAGGAGCATTTTATGTTCAGCTCGCCTCAGGTGAGTGTCAATTTCCAGTAATTTCCTTCTACCTATCTACACATACTCAGAACCATCTATCAATTTACCTAAGTTTATTGAAATCTATCTATCTATCTATCTATCTATGCTTATTCAGCTGACTATCTATCTTGCCTCATTCTGATCTATTTTGCCTTATTCAGATCTATATATATATATCTTTGCTTATTCAGATCTATTTATCTATCTAATCATTTGTCTACGCATTGAAATCTATCTATATATATAATTTTTCTGTGCTTATTCAGATCTATAACTATGTCCATGCTTATTCAGATCTCTATCTATTCATATCTCTATGTGTGCTTAGATCTGTCCCTGTCCCTATCTATCTATCTATCTATCTATCTATCTATCTATCTATCTATCTATCTATCTATCTATCTTGTTATTTTCTTATTACAATAGTTTATAAAACCATTATAAAACTACACAAAAATTTTCATGTTTCAGAAAATACTGTTTTTTTATCAGAAGAACAGTTGAATACATTGCATTCACTTATGTGCAAATACACTTTCAAAAAGGTATTAATCCGTCTTTTCCCTCTAGTTATGGGTTAAATAGCATAACAGATTGAGTTCTATAGCCTTATCTGGCAACCACTCTACTGCAGAAATTAATGGCAACATACTGCTGGATAATCTTTTGTCCAGTCAGTCATGTCTCTTTTGAGACATGATTGCTCAAGCATGTATCACATATGGAACTAAACTGATTGAATAACAAAATTAAAATAATTAGCTCTATTCTGTATTGAACACTCTTTATAAAAGTAAATGCTTGAACAGTGAGTTTTAATCTACGTGCTCTTTTACTTTTTGTAACGTTATATATATTTGTCTAGGCTTATTCAAATCTATCTATATATCTTTGATTATTCAGATCTATCTATGTGTATATGCTTATTCGGATCTATTGATCTATCTAGCCATTCGTCTATGCATATTCACATCTATTCCTGTGTCCATTCTTATTCAGATCTATCATTTTATCTATCTATGATCAATCTGTTTATTTATTTATGCTTATTCAGTTCTGTCCCCGTGCCTATTGTTCCGAAGATGCTTTTATATATAAAAAATAATAATAATAATAATAATAATGTCTAAAAAGTTGCAGTAAGTGACTCTATTGAGTCTTACTTATTATTACAAAAAAGTTTTAATTCAGGAAGTAGTTGTGAAATAGATAAATTATGAATAGAACATTTTGGAAGATGCCAGAATGTTCCAGTAGCTTTGATAGAATTCAAAAGGTTCAAGAAATATGCAAATTAGGTGATTCTTCTTCTTCTATGTGCCCTGTCCCTTCAGAAGTAGGCTATCATGGCTCTCCATGTCTCCCTATCCCTTGTGGCTCTTAGTATGTTTGCTTCTGTTGCTCCTGGCAACCCCCGTTCTGTCATCCACCTGACCAGACCCTGCAAATATGTTATCCGCTGCCTTCCTCTTTCCTTCTATCTGACCAGTCACTATCAGGTTCTCCAGGCTCTCTTTCCTCATTGCATGTCCCAGGAACTTCAGTTGTCTCTTCCTGATGCTCAGCATCAATTTCCTTTTTGTTGCCATTCTTTCTAACACCTCGTTGTTGCTTGTATGCTCAGTCCACGATATCTGTAGCATACTTCTGTAGAAGCACATTTCGGTCGCTTCCAGTTTTGTCATCATTTTCGATGATATTGTCCAGCATTCACTGCCATATTGAAGGACTGGCATCACGTAGCACCTAATTTGTTTGATAGTTACAACAAATTAGGTGATAGCCCCTATAAAAATAGGTTTTGGGCAGTGAGTAGTTAGTTGTTAAAAGGATTTGCAGACATTGTCAACTCCTGTTTTGATTGAAAGATTTATATCCAGCCAAAAGAATCTCATAGAAAAGTCCAACCAACTAAAACCTGAAAGAGAACCTCATGCAACTATATGGGCAAATACATATTTTTGACTCTTTCATTGACGAAGCTAATAATTATTATTTATATACTCATTTAAGGATTTTCAAAAAGTATAGCACTTAACTTCTTCACCAACTTAACTGGGTAAAGATATTCGACCCCTTACCTTCCCCTTCTCTCCTCGTAACACTTGCCAGTAGTGAACACTATGTTTCTTGTTTTGATTATAACAAAAATTGTATATTTATAAATATTTTATTTGGTGTGTTTTGTGAATTAAATATTTGTCTGTGATTTATCTCCGAGTTTTGGTTAATCAACTTTTTTTCTTTTGTTACACATAACACGTAACTCTATACCTGTTCAAATCTATCTATCTATCTATCTATCTATCTATCTATGCTACTTTGTAAGGACAGCTAGTTCAGTCTTTTCATATCTATCTATGCTATTTTATAATCATAGCTATTTCTGTCTCTTCATATCTATCTATCTATCTATCTATAATAATACAAAAATTTCAAAATTTAATTTTGTTTCATGGCCATTTCAGTGAGAAAATTCTCACTTTCTCACCAATGGTGGAAAACAAAAACTTCATTAATTCAAAAGTGTTACAAGATTTCTATACTGGAAGAAGCCTGAAAACATATCCATACACAGGAAGTTAAAATGGGATGGGATTCATTTTTTGAATGATGTAAGAAAGGGGGAAGGCAGACACAGAGATTCATGGTTCTATATTAGAAGACTTTACACTTCATCTGTAACAGTCAAAAATTAAAAATTAGATTTCAGGGATAGATCTATATCTATCTCACTATCCTTTATATTTGTGTTTATTTAGATCTGTCTATCAATAAATTTGTCCATGCTTATTCAGATCTACGTAGGTATATATCCATACATATTTAGATATAGCTATATATCTAGTCCAATTTAGATTTATCTATATATCTAGTCTGATTTATCTATTTATCTATGCTCACATGGCTTCTGCTCAGACGAACTTAAGTCACTGATGCCTCCTCAACAGGTGTTTACTTGTGCAACCAGACTGGCAACTGGGTCCCACCCATTCACAGTCAGGTTAGCCAAATGCAGATGACAATTCTACTCCTGCAGCTTCTTCTCTTGCACTTCCTGCCTGTGGAACTCGCTCCCGTATTCTTGCTTTCCTGATGGCTACATCCTCCAAAAATTTAAATGCAAAGTCAATACTCATCTACTAACCACTGGCCTCTAGCTCTCTCCCCTCCCCTGTATAACCTTCCCTTTCTCTCCACCTATGTATCTGTCATCGCACCTGCTTTCTCAGCTTTCTATTGTTCCTTTCTAACTAGTTTGTACTCCTCACTCTTTTCTAATTAATCGTTTTACATTTATGTAGCCTCCTGCACATCAGTGGCGTTTCCACCTTGCTCGGGGTGAAATGATTAAAAAAAAAAAATCTCTCTATCAATCTATCTGGGCATATTTATATCTATCTATTTTAATTTTTCTATTTGTTTAGATTTATTTAAATTTATCTATGCTTATTCATATATATTTATATATATATCCTTATTCAGATCTATCTTTCAATCTGTCTCTTTCTATCTCTCTCTCTCTTTATATATATATATATATA
Organism: Ascarosepion bandense; assembly: GCA_037127315.1. Taxonomy (NCBI): domain Eukaryota; kingdom Metazoa; phylum Mollusca; class Cephalopoda; order Sepiida; family Sepiidae; genus Ascarosepion; species Ascarosepion bandense. The sequence continues at coordinate 8,353,043 of JBBBDQ010000327.1, read as the reverse complement.
TATATATATATATATATATATATATGTCTATGCTTTTTCAGATGTCTTATTTTGTTCTATCTATGCATATTCAGATCTGTCTATCTACCTAAGTTTATGTGAGCTAATTCAAATCTATCTATCTATCTATCTATCTATCTATCTATCTATCTATTTAAACTTATTCAGATCTATATATCCATTTAGTTTTCTATGCTTATCCACATATATCTATTTATTTGCCTATACTTTTTAGAGCTATCAATCTCAATTAAATTTATCTAAATTTATTTATAGCTATCTATCTAGGGAAATTCAAATCCATCTATGGAGGCATATTCAGATCCATATTCAGAGGCATATTCAGATCCATATAATATTCAGATCCATATAATATTCAGATCCATATAATATTCAGAGGCATATTCAGATCCATATTCAAATCCATATTCAGATCCATATTCAGATCCATATAATATTCAGATCCATATAATATTCAGATCCATATTCAGATCCATATTCAGATCCATCTAAATAAAGACATCTTTAATATAATCACCATGTCCTTACTCAACACACATACGTATATAGTTGGAATATTGCATTAAAGTGTGAAAATGACAATCACCCAGCAGTCTTGGGTTCTATGCTCACAAAGACTATATCTGTACATGTGCTATCTTCAATAATGAACACACTTTCTTTATAAATATAATCAAATTGAAACAAATTTTCTATGTGTTACATATACTGTCAAAACTGACGGCAAAATATTTATATCAATATGCGGTTTAAAATGATGACATATATATATATATATATATATATATATATATATATGTACCTACTATTGAGTATCTTACATTCAGCCAGTCAGGTAAGTGCCATACATGGGCGATTATGTCTCGAAAAAGACATAACTGACTGGGCAGAAGATTATCTTGCAATGGGTTGCCATTATTTTCTGTGGTAGACTGGTTGCCAGCCAAACCTATAGATCCCAATCTGTCCTGTTGTTTAACCCATAACTGGAGGGAAGGGACAGCTTAATACCTTTCCCAAAGTTATCTGTTCATAAGTAAAATGCAAGGAATTCAACTTCGAATTTGAACTCAGCTCTCTGATTTCTTGTTATGAGTTGATATCCACTGCACCACAACACACAAAGAAAACCCCCCAAATAATATAAACCCCTGAGTAAGACAGGAGTGATATATATATATATATATATATATATATATATATATATATATTGGGCATGTATAATGATAATATACATGCTAAAAAGTCTGCCTTCTTCTACTGAGCGCCCATAGCCCAGTGGTAGAATCGCTGACTGACGCCAATTTGGTTGGCTTTCAATCCTGGGTTAAAAGCAATCGGAGTCTAAACAGACTGATGAACTGTGATACAGTGAAACAGATCTGTCTGTGGATGACTATATATATATATATATATATATAGATAGATAGATAGATAAGCATACAAATAAATATACAATTGTCCTTATTATAATAGAAAGGATATATATATATATATATATATATATAACTATATTTTATATATATATATATATATATGACTATAGTTTATATATATGACTATAGTTTATATATATATATATATATATATATATATATATATATAAACTATATTCATCTGCAGACAGATCTATTTCGCTGTATTACAGCTCATCAGTACGGCTTAGACTCTGTTTGCTTCCTAACCCAGGATTGAAACCCAACTGAATATATATATATATATATATATATATATATATTCTTCACAATTGACAACAATTATCGTAAAAAAATAATAAGGCACTATTATTCTCTCTCTACATGAACATGATAAGAAGGATATATATATATATATATATATATATATATATATATATATATACATTATTTACAAATAGATACAACACTGTCTTTATTAAAAAATTAGAAACAGGGAGCTGAATTCCAATCCGCGTTGGGTTTCATTTTATTCACTAATGCACAAATATCCTTGAGAACAGTACGAATCCACCTCTTCTCTTTGCAGCTCTTAGTATGTCTTGAATCAGTAAATCAATAATCTCTCCCTAAAATTCTTACAATCACCAAATAGTTTCTGGTTTAAATAACTTGCAAAAGGTTGATTGTCCCTGAAAAAAAAGTCGATCAATGAATCAATCATAGTAATGTTCCAACTTAATATGATAACCAATCAATATAGACTGTTCAGAATTTGTGTAATATATATATATATATATATATATATATATATATATATATATATCCCAAATGTGCACTAATTAATAGAATATCAATTCTTCTGTTCCACTGAAATCAAAAGCAATTTTTTTTTCTACACTCAAGGTTTGTCCGAGGTCAAAGCTAATGCCATAGACTAATATACAGCAGAATTCCCTGCCTATAGATTTATTGAATTCCACCAGACGAAGCTATTCTTTGTAAATATCTACCTCTGTCTTCCATTTACTGCTATTTAAATAACTCAGCTCCTGTAGAACTCAGATTATTAATTTTGAATTTATTGATTTTATGCAGAATTAATATTATTAAAGCATAGTTTCATTCAGTGTGTGCAAAAATTTAGATAGACTATTTGCTTTACAGTGTGCGATGGATGAATTGTCATCTAAATGTTATCCAAAATTGAAAATAACACTGATTTCTCATTTTAACAGATGTATTTACCAAAAATATATCTTAAAATAGTAAAGAGTAAATTTATTCCATAAAATCACCATTGGCTTCAACCATGTCCTCCAGACGACATCAGAATCTCATGCACCTCTTCTGAACAATCTCCTTATTTAAGTTGGTGAATTCTGTCATAATCATTGCCTTCAGTTCATTTTTGGTATCATAAAAAAGTTTTGTTGGTTTCTTGCTCAACTGCACCCCATACATTATAATCAAGTGGGTTGCAGTCTGTTGGGGAGGTGAAATGGTCAGATGTAAGGGGTGTTGTGATTGCAGAAATTGTCTGACAGCCATAACAGGGTTCTTCTGCTTGTGTCACAGGGCACATACTTCTGTTACAAGATATAGGTTTATCAAGAAACCACCTTCTTGATCCAGAGCAGCACTACTTTCTCAACGCACTTGATGTAGGCCTTCTTTGCATTGAGTCTGAGGCCCTGTTGAAAGATGAATGCCAAAAAATCGCCATTACTGATGATCACTTCAAACACCTTCGTAATCACCATTAGACTCTTCCAATTATATCGAATCCTCTGCATTGTCATCAGGTTCACATTCAAACACTCTGAAATGTTCTTATTGAAGTTTCTGGCATGAATGCCAAACAGTACAACGTGCACTTTCCAAATATCTGACAGAGTGAATTGCGTCACGGTCCTTTTTTTTCTTCTCACAACTGACCCTATTATACGTTGTGTTGACAAAATCAAAAACAAAAAACGCACATGCGCAAAATTAAGAATATAATATTTTGACAGTTTATCACTCGCACTCTGTAAAGTTGCATCTCAAAAGCTAAGCAGAGTATTGAGAAACAGGAAAAGTTTGTTAGAAACAAAGAAGAGAGTTCTGGATTGTCTGAGCTTCGATATAGCAGTGAATGCTGGAAAATCTCATCAAACATAAAGAAAATACTTGAAGCAACCGGAATGTGGTTCTACAGAAGGATACTGGGGATACCCTGAACCGAACATGTAAGCAACAATGAGGTTTTGGAACGGATGGAAACGAAACAGTAACTGATAATTAACATTAGGAAAAGACAGCTGATTTTTCTATGACATGTAATGAAGGAGAAGAACTTGGAGAATCTGATACTCACAAAGCAGGCAGAGGGAAAGAGAGACGGGGAAAGCAACGCATGACATAGTTGATCGGCTTGAGCAAATGGATTGCAGAGCAGGATTTGAGAGGGGTAACAATAGAAAGCCTGTTAAGCGCTACAAAAGATAGCGAGATGTGGAAGGCTGTGATCGCCTACACCCTGAAGGAACACGGTACATAGAAAAAGAAAAATATTTTAACAATTATGGCATAACTATCTCAACAAAATTAAAATATTTTCTTGTTGGACAAAAACATAACAATATATGATATACAGATGATATTGTGTTGATTGTATAGTCCGAATATATATTGCAGGAACTCATGGAAATGTTAGAAAAGGAAAACAGGAAGAAAGGACTAATCACCAGTTTTAAAAAAAGAGAGTCTACAGTTGTCGGCTACATAGTTCAATATACAATTAGTTCTTCCGTTGTTTTTGGTTAGCTTCATATCAATGTCTATATGCTATTTAATGCTGAAAAGATCTAAATATTTTTTACTCAATTTTATAATGTTTCATATAATAATGTTTTTATTGATACATATCTTACTAATTAATTCATATATGTAAGAGGTGTTCTATACCCAAGGGTATTTGCGCGTAAGTGAATATAACGAACCCAACTGGAATTGGAACTCGACTCTCCTTTTAAAAATTCCGCGCCATCATCCTATACGCCACCTGCAGATCGAAGTTTACAGAACCTAAGTCGCCTCTGTAGGTACTGCCCAATTTGACGTTGCTCAACTTCGATGATGATAAAGGAACCGGTGTTTTAGCGTGATGCGATCGTAAGCCTATTTTTAACCATTGGTATGAAAAGGTGTGCGTTGTGGTGAGATGGATATAGGCTCCGAATAAGAAATCGGAGAGCCCAGTTCGAATTTTAGTCCAATTACGTGCAATACCCTTGGAAAGTTGGCCCATCGTCGAAATGTGGCCTCCCTTTGTCTCATCTATAAATACTTTCATGGCTTCTGCTCGGATGAGCTTAAGTCACTGATGCCTCCTCAACAGGTGTTTACTCGTGCAACCAGACTGGCAACTGGGTCCCACCCATTCACAGTCAGGTTAGCCAAATGCAGACGACAATTCTACTCCTGCAGCTTCCTCTCTCGCACTTCCCGCCTGTGGAACTCACTCCCGTATTCTTGCTTATATTCATTCTTATGACGGCTACAACCCCCAGAAATTTAAATGCAAAGTCAATACTCATCTACTAACCACTGACCTCTAGCTCTCTCCCCTCCCCTGTATAACCTTCCCTTTCTCTCCACCTATGTATCTGTCATCGCACCTGCTTTCTATTGTTCCTTTCTAACTAGTTTGTACTCCTCACTCTTTTCTAATTAATCTTTTTACATTTATGTAACCCCCTGCACATCAGTGGCGTTTCCGCCTTGCTCGGGGTGAAATGATTAAAAAAAAATAATCCATCTCTACTCTCTTCATCGATGGGTTAAATAACAGAACAGATGGGCTTGTATTGCCTTGATTTGGCAAAATTTACTGACCTAATGAGGTGAGTGGATTGAATCTTTCAAGGGACATATTGTTTGCAAGGGAAGCAAGGGAAAATTGGATAATCTACATGCCGTATATGAATGTTTTGCAGTTTAAGGGAAAAGAGGTGTTATGGTGCCCCCCTTACAAGTAATAGGCTCTTCCTTTTACTATATGTAATTACCTGTGTGATTTTCGGAAGCCAGGCAAGTACAGCAGTTAGTACGACGACAGTTAACGGCAGTTGACGACATCTATTAATCAAGCAACGTACTTACCGTTCGGACCTACTTATATTTAAATATTACTAACACATCCTTTGTATATATATATATATATATATATATATATATATATATATATATATATATATACAAAGGATGTGTTAGTAATATATTGTTCTTATTATACTAATACACTGATTTGAACCTACCTTCTGTGTTCCGTGTTTCACTTCCGTCCAAACCGGTCACTCCAACTTTGCAGCGAAGTTTCGCCACAACAAATTGGCAACGAATATCCACAACAAGATGTATGGTAAAAAACTAAAACCTAAAATGAGAGCAACAATTATAGGAAATTTGTGGGCGCGCTCCTCACTGATGAAGAGAAAACTGAAACTTGATTATACAGAAGGATGCTCTGAGAATAACTTGGATTGAGAATGTTAGTAATGAGGAAGTTTTAAGGATAATGGAAACAAAAAGGACAATTATACTTAGCAGCAGAAAAATACAATTGGAATTTGTTACGACACATAATGAGAAAAAAGAGCTTGGAGAATTTGGCATTCACAAAACTTATTGAAGGCAAGAAAGCGATCCTCGCGAAAGAAAGAGGAAAGCAGTGAATAACCTATTTAACAAGATTGTGTAAATCGTTGGCAGATCAAGAATTAGTTGGCTGTTTTGTTTTTATGGCATATCAACCTCGGCGGGTCATTTGCTGCCAACTAAATTTTATTTATTTATTGCTGGTAATACCTTTTTCTTTCAACAATTTATTGTTGTTTTTATATAAGTTTTGTGTCTAGCAATACTTTTTTCTTTTTCGAGATTCATTGGGATTTGTTTTTAAGGGTCCCCAAGTCCTACTCTGTTATTTAATCCATAACTGGAGGGAAAGGACGGATTAATACCTTTCCCAAGGGTACCAGTGTTTAAGTGAATGCAGGGTATTCAACTGGAATTCGAACTCGGCTCACCGATTTCTCTTTCCGAGCGGATATCCACTGTACCACAACGTACATCCGTCAGTAAACGTTTACAGCACATGTTATTCCCAAGTAGTCACTCCTCTAAGTACTAACCAGGCTCAACGTTGCTTAACTTCGGTGTTCGAGCGAGAGCCGGTGTATTCAACGTGATATGGCGGTAAGCCGCTCAAGAATTGGGAGAGGTAGCGAACAGACAAGATTTACCAAGAAAGACAAATGACAGGAAGCTGTGGAGAACTATGATCGCTGATGACACATAAGAGAATATATTCAAAGAGATCAGAATTGTTAATATTTATCTTTTTTCTTTATACTTCTGAGATGTAGTAGTATTTATAAGGTTTACATTGTTCAGACCGTTGTCCTCATCTTTATTGCCATATTCACCACGTTTTGGTCGTTGTACGTTCCAGTCTTCTTCGAACAGAACCCTTTATTTCAATCATCTCGTCCGGATGTTTTTTAGTTATCTCTCTTTTAACTCAACTATATAAGTTATTTGTTTATCACTGCTGGAGTCAGATATTGAACTAACAACTCTTTGTTTCATGTCACTGGATCCAACCAACGTTTTTATCCACTGAACCATGTGTCCTTGACATCAGTGTATGAATTTTTACGACTTATAGACCTATTTTTTATCAGAGCTCATATTGCAATCTTTGAAGCTTATGATTTTCTCTAGCATTCTATATTACTGGTTCCCATATTGTATTCATTTCTATGCTTGGCCAGCTTAGGAGATTTTTGTGACCTAACATGAGCACTGATTCTTTAAGCTTTCGCAATAAGAAACGGTGATCTTTCTCTATCTATATTTGGTCAGTTGCGTCTGATTTTTTTCATTTCCTTTCTTGTTACGGTCTTGCGATGTTCTTGCAGCGTTACCTTAAAATAACAGACTTTTTTACTTTATATTTCTTTCCACAACTACATGGAATGGCGTACACACGGCCCTTAGTCAACGTTTTCTCTGTTGACGGTCTTATTCGGGAGAGGTATCTGTGAAAGTCGTCCTGATGTTATTTGTACAACAGGTTCTTTGTATTTTTCTCAAATAATCTCCCAATTAATAGACAGACTGAAATTGTTTTCTGAGTGTTTTTATTAACATTTGGTTGTGAATTTCTTCGAAACTGTCAGAAGTGCTCCGTTAATAATGAGTACTACTGTCACCTCCACACATCAGAACGATTTCTGATTTCATTTGGTTGTGAATTTCTTCGAAACTGTCACAAGTGTTCCGTTAATAATGAGTACTACTGTCACCTCCATACATCAGAACGATTTCTGATTTCATTTGGTTATGAATTTCTTCGAACCTGTCACAAGTGCTCCGTTAATAATGAGTACTACTGTCACCTCCATACATCAGAACGATTTCTGATTTCATTTGGTTGTGAATCTCTTAGAATCTGTCCCGAGTGCTCCATTAATAAGTAAAACTGTCAACATCATACATCAGAACGATTTCCAATTTTATTAAGTTGTGAATTTCTTCGAAACTGTCACAAGTGTTCCGTTAATAATGAGTACTACTGTCACATCCATACGTCAGTACGATTTCCAATTTCATTTGGTTGTGAATTTCTTGCAAACTGTCACAAGTGCTCCGTTAATAATGAGTACTACTGTCACCTTCATACACCAAAACGATTTCTAATTTCATTTGGTCGTGAATTTATTGCAAACTGTCACAAGTGCTCCGTTAATAATGTGTACTACTGTCACGTCCATACATCAGAACGATTTCTGATTTCATTTGGTTGTGAGTTATTTTGAAACTGTCACAAGTGTTCCGTAAATAATAAGTAGTACTGTCATCTTCATACGTCAGTACGATTTCCAATTTCATTTGGTTGTGAATTTCTTGCAAACTGTCACAAGTGCTCCGTTAATAATGAGTACTACTGTCACCTCCATACATCTGGACGATTTCTAATTTCATTTGGTTGTGATATTCTTTAAAATTGTCACAAGTCTTCCCTTAATAATGAGTACTACTGTCACCTTCATATATCTCAACGACTTCCAGTTTCATTTATTTTGGAAAGGTCTTTGAAACTGTTCCAAGTGTGCCACTAATTATGATCATTATATTCGCTTTCATATTTCACAATTTCTTTTCGGTTGCATTCCTTTACGATGCTCGCCACAAATGTGTATCACAAATAATGTGTACTACACTCACCTCCATTTTCACACCGTTTTCCAATTTCATTTAATTCCGAAACTGTTCCACGTATGCCACAAATAATTCATGTTACTCTCACCTCGATATTCTACAACGTGTTCCAGTTCTCTCGAAACCTCGAGATAATTATACAGTATTGTTCTTTTCTAAAATATTCTGCGATGGACTGGAACAGCCGCTTTCAAATGTTTTCTGCCTTTTCTCCGTGATTGTTCGTTCTTTTTGCTGACCTAGATTGGGTAATTTGTTTGAATCAGTTCAACATTTGCTCAAGTGTTAACTGGTATGTGTTGTTGAACGCTAAATGATATGAAGCCTTCTTGCAGAGCCAACACCTTTAACTCTGTCCTAATTCAATTAGCAGTAAGTTCATTTCATTGCATTTTTTATTGATCTGTATTCATTCACAATTCAGTGCTCATATTCATATTATTACATATATATGTACTAACTCTTTATATATATATATATATATATATATATATATATATATATATATATATATATATATTTTTATAATAATGTTAATAGTTTCTCCAACGGGAACGTTAGTGAATAGATTTTCAACATCAGGTGATGCTATGGTTTCATTATTAGTTTTTTCTGTTTTTATATTTGTTCAAGAGATGGTGTAATGCTATATTTGTTAAAAGCAATGCTTAATAAATTTTTCACAGCTAACAATGCGGAGTAAGACAATTTAAAACTTACCAAAATAATATAAACCAGGATACCTTTATGGTTCTATCAAAACTCACAAGCCTAGCTTTCCACTTCGCCCTATTATATCCCATTTGCCCATTCCTATATACCAACGAACTAAAACGCTTAACCAATTAATTACATCATACACACCTAAAAAAATATAGCATTAAATCATCTCTTGAACTTATACAAATATTAAAAACGGAAAAACCTAATTATGAAATCATAGTATCACATGATGTTGAAAATCTATTCACTAATGTTCCTGTTAGAGAAACCATTGACATTATTATAAAAATATATATAATAATAATTCTCTGCCATCAATATATATATATATATATATATATATATATATATTTCATGTGTAAACAAATTATGACGCATCCCAGGTTTCTACCTTTCAGTGTCTTCAGGCAATTTACAATAATTGACTTTATGATTTTTTTAAAAACGCTCACGTATTAGGGATATTTTATGAACGCGCAGTTTTCAAAATTAGAAGTTAGAACATTTTCATCCATGATTGTATAATTCTAATAGGTATTTGTTGGTATGGTTACATTTTTTCATAACTTTTTGTTCTTTCATTTAGCAATTCACTTTTGTTTGGAAATAACGTCATTGCTAACTTTTCTTCCAGGAAGAGTCGACATATTTTACCACCGTAGTAAGGCTTGGCTGTTTTTATTATACTCCATGCTATGTTTGGGTCTTTTCCATATTTTAATTTCAATTTCAACACGTGGTTAGCCAATTTTGTACAATTGTTTAAGTTTTCTAGTTTAAATGTAGACCAATGGTTATTCCATCTGGTTTTAAAAGTGTCTTTGGTTAACCTCAAATATGTTTTGTTTTGACCATTTAAGCCATGTCTTTTTGCTTTGTAAATAACTTTTTTGTATTACAAAATTCTTAGAATGGGCATTTATTTTTGTTCCTACAGTTACATTCCTTATTAATAATTTTGTTTTGTAGCTTGCTATTTAGGTTTCTGGCGTTTTGTTTATTTATGTAATTTTCTCAATTACCAGTACAGCTATAACTCAGTTTGATTGTATTCCTATTGAAAATTTTGTTTTATTCTGAGCTTTTTGGAAAGTCTTTATCGATCAGGTTAAAACATATTTGTCCTGTTTCAGTTTTTACTTTTAAGTTAAATGGTGGGTTAAACCAGATAATATTTCGATTTCTATTATTGTTTTTTATTTGTGTGTTTGATTTGGAATTGTATTCTAAAATATTCTTATGGTCGGATTTTCTTAGGGCATCTTCAAAATTTTTTTTTTGCTTCATCAAATATTGATTTATTTGATGAATTTTTTATAGCCTATGCTCTATTCCTTTATGAATGTGCATGATTGTTTGGGGGATGGTTAGATCTTATGTTTATGTAGTTTATATATATATATATATATATATATATATATATATATATAGGGTGGTTCAAAAGATAGTGGGTAATAGGTGGAATAGATTTGTGTATCGGTTGTATTATTACAATTTTGTTCATTATAATTATGATATTTGTGCGATATTATTTTAAATCAGTCAGTTAAGCGCCATACATGATACACGCTTGGGCGATCATGTCTCGAAAGAGACATGACTGACTGGGCAGAAGATTATCCCGCAGTAGGTTGCCATTGCTTTCTGCGGTAGACTGGTTGCCGACCAAGGCTATAGAACCCAATCTGTCCTGCTATTTAACCCATAACTGGAAGGAAGAGACGGATTAATACCTTTCCGAAGGGTATTTGCGCGTAAGTGAATGCAAGGAATTCAACTGGAATTCGAACTCGGCTCCCCGATTCCTCGTTCCGAGTCGATATCCACTGCACCACAACGCACATATCTTAATTTATTCTGCTTTCTTCTCAGATAATTTAGAGAACCCATAATGGCTAATAATTTAAATAATGATGAAAGAAAATGGGTGTTAAAAGAGCATTGGAAATCTCAAAATGCTGAAACCGTTGGGACAAAAAGGATTGAAACATTTGGTACTCACCCCGAAAGAGATAAACCAGTTACTGTATTCTTAATTATAATATTTACTGGCTCTTAATTATAATATTAATATTATATTCTTAATTTTAATATTGTCCACTCAATTTTAGACGACCCTATCACGTGATATCTATGGTACCTAGAGGTGGTGTAAATGTTAGCAAGTTTGTCTCGCTAGCATCAATTGAGTAGCAAGTTAGATCCTCGCTGGGTGTCCCATACATTCGGCCATATCTAAGCGGTACTAAGAAAATAATAAAAAAGACATTACAGTCAAACATGAAGACATAACACCGCGGAAAAAATAACATATTTGAAAAGGGCCTGTGAAGAGGCTGAAAGCACTTTGAAAGTCGAAAATTATGGAACATTTTTACATTCCTTATCTACAGCAAAATAGAAAAATGTAAGAATACTGGCAAAAATAAATAAAAAATTAACAAAATCTTTCCTGTCGGTCGTTTTTAACAAAACATGATTAAATGAAAGATTGCTGCCCAAATATACATTGGTTGGCGGACACAATCTTAACAGCAAAGGACTCACAAAATGGCCTATAAAAAGTGTTGAAATTTGTTGGACACAAAATAAGGAAGAAAATGTTGAAGAATTCAAAACACATAATATAGGAGGGGGGCAACTTGTTGGATAAAAGAACAGGGATAGAATGGGTCGTAAAGGGATGAATACTGCATAGAATTACAAAGAAAAGGAAAAGATGTATAATCTAGAAAGAACATTGTGCATAAAAGACGAAGTGCATGCTAATGTCTAAGATATATTCTAAGTAAAATGTCTTCGGCCATATTGAAGTGTACTAACACTCATACCAGTGCATTGTCTCTGTCTGAGCTGATGCGTACTGCTATTGCGGCCTGATAGTCGTGCGTTGTGGTGCAGTGGATAACGAGTAATCGGAGAGCCGATTTCGAATTCTAGTCGAAATCGTTGAATTCACTTTCGCGCAAATACAATTAGCAAAGGTATTCTCCCTCCAGCGATGGATTAAAAAGAGGAATAAATTTGGGTCTGTATCCTTAGTTGTCAACCAGTCTGCCACAGAAAGTAATGACAGTTTACTCCGGGAAAATCTTCTGTCATTCATGTCTACTTCGAGACATGATTGCCCAAGCGCGTATCACGTATGGCACTTTACTAACTGACTGTACTGAAAGAGTCCAGTGCAAGCAGTACAATGCCATGGAAACGCTCACGTTCTTTTTCTGTTCGATTTAAGCATTTTGGAATTGTTATTATTGTTTGGGCATCGAGAAACTGTATGGACATTTCGGATAATGTATGCTGTACGTCACACGTTCTGTTGGTGGAAGTGGCCAAAGAAACGGGTTCTGGATGACCAAATAATTGTAGCAGCAGTTGCAAACTTTGAAGCATTCAAAGCACAGGTGATAGTAAATTCAGCCCCAGGCGTTTCATCAAAGACCGCTGGGATTTGCTTACTCACAAGACGACGTGAAGAATTGAACTTAAATCATAACAGCATCATACATATTTCTAGTGGTGTCGCGAGAGGAGCACCTAAGAAATCACTATTTGCTATGTTCAGTAATGAAAACAGGTTCTGAAAGTGATAACCATTTACATAGTAAATTTGGGAAGCAATCATTCCAGAGAGTTTTCGCCAAAGACGCAGGTGTTGTGTCGGAAGCCATAATTTACAAATACCACTTATTTTTAGTATATATAGAAAGAACGTTAAATAAATTTTGTTATTTTTTACATTATCGAACTGTTATGAAATATCAGTTCTTTTATATGGCAGTGAATGCTGAACAATCTACCCACCAACAAAAAAGAAACTTAAAGTAATAAAAATTTGTTTCTACAGAAGGATGCTGAGAATACCTTGGAACGATCTTGTGAGCAGCGTTTTATAGAAAATTGAAACTAAAAAGCTACTTATACTTAACATCAGGAAGAAACAGTTACAGTTTCTAGATTATATAATGAGGAAAGAGAGCTTGGAAAATTACTCACAGGAAAGACTGAAGAATAAAAAGATAAGATAGGAAAATCAAGCACAAGCTAAATAGTGGTGTTGAGTAAATGGATAGTTGAGGAAGGATTATGAGAGATAAAAAAACAACATTTATTAAGAGCTTCAAAAGAAAGGAAATTGTTGAAGCCATAACTTCTAACGTCTGGAAGGGACACGGCAAAAAGAAGAAGAAGAAGAAGAAGAAGAATATATATTTATATATATATATATACATATTTAAAACATACATCATTAATATCTCTATAATGAACGCTTAGGATATTCATTCTGAGCGTAGAATTTACAATAAAAAGAATCACTATGACGCATCCAGAAATAGAATCGGCGTGGGAGCTTACAAGTTATCGTACAACCACTGAGATCTTTTGATAAGTACTCGCAAGTAGTTGCAAACTTGGCAGTGAGTCAACGTACAAGCACCGGGAATAGGATTGTCTGACCCTGTATGACAAATAAAGTTTCTGCCTGCCATACATGCTTCTGGTCGGAACTACCAGGGCGCCAAAGCTAAACAGAAATTCCAAAATGAAATACAATCATGTCCAACTCCTCGGGTATAGTTTTGGCAACAGTTGAGAGTGAAGAGATGTTCAAAGACTTGGCTTTTAGCATTTCAAACAAGTCATCATCTGTATACATTATATATATATATATATATATATATATATATATATATATATATTGCGTTTTTAATTCTATCAAATAAGACATTCATTTGCTATAAAAGTAAAGTATTGCTTTCCGTTGTAAGAGCGTGTTTTCTACACTGCAAAGGCGTATAAAACCTGTAATTGGATTAGAGCTGCCTTACCGCTTTTTCGGTATATAAAATCAGGACAAAACTACACTCAAGCATTGAATTTCACCCTTTTAACTGATTAATTCAGCCAGTGCCTACATGTATTTTACTATACGTTTATAGCAGTCGATGTTGCTATGGAGTGAGGAGAGATGAATAATTAATTTGTCAGAGGGGTATTATTGAATTCTTATTAGGAGACTTACATGATAATTCAGCACTGTTCTAGAACCAAAGGCTACATAATATTGACGATCTATTTGTATATTTATTTTGAATGCAAGCGGAAATGTTAAGTGTGACACGGTTGTATTAAATGATCTTATTATGACTTGTCTTTTTCTATAGTCGTATGCTCGAGTTGATTATCTAAACTTATTTATAAATGGAACTTTGTCTCTGTGTGTGTGTATCCGTTACCTATAGACTCCGAAACGGCTGAACCAATTTTCTTTAAAATTTACGCAGTTGTACTATAAGCGTCTGCGAGTGTTCTTAGCTAGGTCTTGTGTCGAGGTACCACCGATAAATATCGAAAATCGATAATCGAAAAAATCGGGTTGTAGAAGGAGTGGTCCGATTTTAATCAAATTTGATACACTCATAGACAAAGACATAGGAAATGATATTCAGAAGTTTCAAGGTTGCAGTTCTTATAATAGTGCAGAAAATCGATAATATTTATATATATACATAAAAGGCAAGATGTTTGTGTGTGTGTGTGTCTGTTTATCTGTCTGTATGTCATTTATACAAATCCACAATTTTTATCCGATTCTCACCAATCGTCACACAAATATTCTTTAGGCTGTGTCTGAGCTCCAGGACCATGGATTAGTTTTAAAGCTTTCATTACACCCGAGCAACACCGGGCTATACTGCTAGTTTTATATAGATATATGTTTCAGGCATGAACGCAATCTTCAAGCTTGAAGATTAGGTTTAAATATGCAACTTACAGCGGCCGTTTTGATTGAACTCAGTATTCACTTTTATAAACTATATTTACACAAGCTCATCCCCTATATTGAGCACTCTTACCCATGTATATACCATATATCAGTCAGTCAGGTAAGTGCCATGGGCGATCATGTCTCGAAAGAAACATGACTGACTGGGCAGAACATTATCCGCAGTAGGCTACCATTGCTTTCTGCGGTAAACTGGTTGCCAGCCAAAGCTAGAGAACCCAAACTGTCCTAATATTTAATCCATAACTGGAGGGAAGAGACGGATTATTACCTTTCGCAAAGATATTTCTGCGTAAGTGAATGCAATGAATTCAACTGGAATTCGAACTCGGCTCCCCGATTAGTCATTCCGAGTCGATATCCACTGCACTACTAAGTTTATGTGTTACTATCACATCACGTTGAAATACCGGCTACTACCTACTATTGCCGAAGTTAAGCATCTTCGAAACTGGTCGGTACTTAGCTAGTTGACCGTTTGAGAAAATGAGGTACTGTAAGCTTTTGATAAATATTTTCTATATGAGCTGAGTACCTTCAGGACAGGTTATAGGGGTTTCAGGGATTGGGTAAAAGAAGGATTAGAATACTGAGGAGAGTGGAGTGGACAGAAAAAGGGGAACGAGAAAGAGGATGCAGGTTAGGGAGAGAGGAGATGACGATTGACTTTACATTTAAAATCTTGGAGATGGTAGCTGTCGGGGTAGTAAGTAAATGGAAGGGAATTCCACAGGCGGGAAGTGAGAGAAAAGAAGCTGATGGAGTAGAAGTTGCGTTTACATTTTATTGGTTTCACATTAAAAGGATGGGACCTAGTTGCGAATCTTGTTGCTCGAGTATAGAATTCATATATATGGGTCACCAGGGAGCTATGTTCATCGGAGCAGTAAAAGTAATTGTAGAAGAGACACAGGGAAGCAACACTGAGCCGGTGAGAAAATGGCTGTATCTAAGCGACCAATTCGGGATCGATCACATATTACAGATTCTCCGTTGGAATTTGTCAAGGACCCCTACTTGAAAAGCACATACCAATATATTTTTTCTATCTCTCAATACTTTAGTCATGAAATATTGTCTAAGATCAGTTATGTTTTTCGGATAAAAAAATTATAACAGAGAACGGGTGCACATAGTCTGTCCAAACCGCTCTCATGAGCTTCTTGAGGTTCAGATATCCTGCCCCTAGAGGGACCACCAACCAAGACTCTGTAGCCGTGTCTGCCCTGTTATTTATATGTAATGTAGTTCGTCCTATGCAAGGCAGTAAAGCCATTAAGACACAAGGTTTTATTGCATGTGAAAGAATTAGAAAACTGAAACATTACTAAGAAGAGAGAACAAAAGAAAAGTAATCAGAGGGGACAGTAGACAGAGACTTGACTTTTAGAATTGTGAGTTCAATACTAGGCTACAGCAGTGGTGAACAAATAACTGGCAGTGTTAGGGGGAGATAGCTCATGACTTCTAATCGAGTCTTTACGCAGGTAATGAAGATGATATGCCCCAGTGATTGTAATAAAGGGTTCCGTTCAAAATTCTAAGCACATGAAGAAGGCCGGAGCGTACAACGACCGAAACGTCGTACACATGGCAAGAAAGATGAGGACAATAGTCCGATTAATGTAACTACTGTAAATAATACTTCATCTGAGAAATATAGACAAATACTAAAATTTTCTGGAAAGTATGGAGTCTGGAAAAGCGCGATTAAAGAAACTATTAGCACAGAACTTACGGTTCCAACTTGTCAACTCAACTGTAAGTTGATGAGACCTCGTTGCCAGTCTAGTACTGCGCGTATATTCACAATGTCTAGGTACCGAACAGTTACCATAACAGAAAGGCAATAAAAACAGTAAGACGCAAGAGGGGGTTACCGAGTTTTACAAAATATGAGGAAAACGAAATATTAACGGATAAGAACAATAAAAGAACAAGAATTAAGAAAGTATAAGATAATCATTGACATTGCATTTATATTTTTGGAGATCAAATTTGACTAGGAAGTTAAAATCCAGAACAGTGTTACGCCAGCGAGAAACTCGAAAGGAGAATTGTTAGCATAGAACTTATGGTTACCTGTAGTCATTTCAACTGTATAATGACGAGACCTTTTCATGAATTTTATACTGTTCTTAAATTCATAACGTCTAAGTATGATCGAGGAAAATTCATTTAGAACAATTACCAAGGAAGTATTTATAGAAAAGGAACAAGGATGCAGATTTATGGCTATGGGAAAGTCACTTAAGTCAACAAGCCAGATCAAGACCAATAATATTGCTGATTTTTTAAAAACCAAAACTGGGGGGAGGGGCGGCGGCAGAGGGATTAATAGATTTCGCATGCCTATTTAAGAGAAAATGATTGAAACGAGCTTGGCTGAGATGGCTACCTGTTTCTCACCGGATAACGTACAGATTTAAGATTTGAAAGAGGATTGAGGATTGGCATTCTTTTTGACAGTTTTATTAAACACTTAATCGTACTTTTGACAATCTAAGGTTGGCTAAGAACATATCTATAAAACAAAAGAATTTCAATATCCTGCAAACGTTAAAAAAGAAAGACTGCTGCCAATGTCAAAATCTATAAAAGGTGAGATACACTTACTGTGGTGCTTGCTCGATAAAAGCCGCATTTCTTTCCTAGTTTCAAATCTGATTTATTTTACTTTGGTAAGGGTGTGGCCTTGAGCAGCGAGGATGGAGACTTATCCACCGTCAGTGTGACCTGCACTACAGGAGACAATATCGTGCAAGCACTTATCATAGAAGAAGTACAGGATTTACGTTTGTCACCCTACTTTCGTCAAATAAACATGCCAATACAGAATTTATTTTTTTCATTCCCGTTTTCTGTTTTGATTTGTTCGATTCTTGTTGGTCGTCAGGAATAAATCGAAACGAAAGAAGCAGGAAATTGGATACATTATTTTCGGTAAGTGGTCACATTAGAGGATATCTTTAATCATTTGTTTTCCAGGTAAACAATTAATACATTTTTCTTATAGCGAATACTGTTGAACTAGAGTCAGTGATTGTAATCGAACTTCGGCAAATATCAAAACTCTTAAATTTCTGATTTTTAGAGGCAGAAAAATATCTGCTTTGCGGGTTTAAAAAATAATACCAAGAATACAAACAGTTTTACTCATTTTGAATTTGTAAGAAAATAAGTCAGGTTAAGTAAATATTAAGCTTTTAAAAAGTAGGCAATATCAGAGTCAAATCAAAATCAAGAATCTGATTGCGTAAAAGATAACTAGAATATGAAATTTTATTTCTTATCACTACATCAGAGACAAAAACCAGCAGGACGAACAATATGAATGTGAATCTAAACTCATATAAATGGAACTTTGTGTTTGTGTGTGTGTGTGTATGTGTGTGTGTGTGTGTGTGTGTGTGTGTGTGTGTGTGTGTCCGTTACTTATAGACTCCGAAAAAGCTGAACCAATTTTCTTGAAAATTTACACAGTTGTACTATAAGCATCTGCGAGTGTTCTTAGCTAGGTTTTGTGTCGAGGTACCCCCGATAAATAGCGAAAATCGATAATCGAAAAAATCGGGTTGTAGAAGGAGTGGTCCGATTTTAATCAAATTTGATACACTCATAGATAAAGACATAAGAAACGATATTCAGAAGTTCAAAGGCTGCAGTTCTTACAATAGTGCAGAAAATCGATAATATATATATAAAAGGTAAGATGTTTGTGTGTGTATCTGTTTATCTACCTGTATATCTGTATTTTTTCAGCCTTTTTATTTTAGTTTTTGCTTCGGGTTTAGCTCTAAGCAGGTATATTTATAGTTCTTAGTCTCAGCCATAATACCATTTACTCAGAGGACTTATTTAGCTTTCAAAATTCAGTTTACGACGAAAAAACTTACTTGATATCGATACCAGGAAATCAAAATTTGACTTACATCCATTCATTTTTCTTTCAGTCTACGGTTTCGCTTTAACTGGAAACAACTATTACTTTTTAGTCTTTCATGCCAACGTCCAAAGAGTCTGAGCTCCAGAACCATGGATTAGTTTTAAAGCTTTCATTACACCCGAGCAACGCCGGGCTATACTGCTAGTACATACATAAAGAAAAAATAGAAATCCCATTCTCTAGGAACGGTAAATCGGAGAGCCAAGTTCGAATTCCAGTTGAATTCGTTGCATTTACTTACGGGCAAATACCCTTCAGAAAGGTATTAATCCATCTCTTCCCTCCAACTATGGGTTAAATAACAAAACAGATTGGGTCTACCGCAGAAAATGACAGCAACTTACTGCTGAAAAATCTTCTGCTTAGTCAGTCATGTCTCTTTCGAGACGTGATTACTCCAGCGTGTATTACGTATGGCACTTAATTAACTGAATGTACAAAAACTTGAGCCGAAGTAATAATACATAAAAATGCAAAAACATATCCGACGATATATTCATTTAGCCTGTGGCGAAGTTGTGTTAAAACTCGACAAGGAAACCCGAAACGCGTACGCTTGTCAAAATTTACCAAGCCTCCGCATACTCGGTAACTGGGTAAGGTTGTCTTAGCTGGTCCTTATTTGTCGTACCGAATCACCAGGTGTCAGGAAAGTATCATATACAGAAAATAATTCCAATGTTTTAGGTTCGATCTTGTAAATTACTGTCGATCTTACGCACTATAGTAAAATTGCATTGGTAAATGAGCTAGGTTAAATGAAGCGGATTTAATTTCAAGTGTTTATACATAAAAGTAAAAATGAACTTCAGAAGTATTGAATCAATATAATTTATCGCTGGAAAACGCCATTTGTACTGATATTTCAGGATTTTATTTCATAGTTAAGATAGTGATTTTTCCCCAGCTGATTGGATCTAGACACAAATAACGGTTATAATACACGACTCCGTACACAGAAGTAGACTAACACACTCATATACAATGATTATATATTTTAAAGCTTTCGGGGAGATGGTTAATGTTTCTCAATTCGGCCTTGAGTCAGACATAACCGAACTCCCTATAGCTTACTAGTTTTATTCAGAATTATCAGAAGGTTGGTAATCGCAGGTTGGCATGTGTGGAATTGTGTGAAATAATGTAAGAATAAAAATAAACATTTTGTATGTTAAAATAGAAATTTATTAATGAAAAGGATAACAAGAATAGGTAGCAGTAAATGTTCTATGAGAAAGTTAAGGGTATCAAGATTTGTAGAAAATGTTCATAGTAGCAATTTTTGAAAGAGTATATGCGTACGTACATATGCATGCATTAGCGTTTGTAGGTAAGAATGTCTTTGGATGGAGAAGAAGAAGTAAAAGAAATCAGTACACGAGAAAGAAGGAGAAAGAGAACAAGGTGCTACCTGACCTTATCTCCGGGTTGATTTGAAGTTGAAGTTACATTTTAGTGTTGTCTTTCTCGCTGCTTCCATCTGACTGACTGACGCTGATCAATCCTTTTATTGTAACCTAGATTTTTAACACTGACTCGCGAAGTTCTTTTTGGTTTTGCATTGGTCAGAAAATCAGTTTAACATATACTAGCGAAATTCGGTTTTAACTTTTTCTTCAAGCACATGGTCAGTCCTTTTTCTATTTGGGAAAAACAAGGATTTCACAGGTCATTGTGAATTTTTGTAGAAGTGAAGAAGAAGGTTGATTTTAATTCTTAATTTCTTATCCCTACAATTTTACATAAGATCGCTCCAATATTTATTCTATATTTTGTTAGCTCACCGCATTAAAAGCGGATGAAAGTGCTTTTTTGACCATCAACCTATCAATCCGTACATTTTTTTATTGCTTCAAATATTAATCGGGCAAAATTGTGTCTGTCCTGAAAATTTACACGAAAAAGTGGTATGTCAATGGAAAATAAATTTGCGCCTATTGACGAGATTAGTGAATGTTTGAGGCTGTGGATATGTGCGGTCTTACTCAATGATAAATTCGCAAAAAAGACCATTCCAATCAAACTCGCTTTTCAGAATAGACGGATGCTATAAGCAAATAGTATTCAGTGTCAGCATTAATGCGTTCGAAACAATGTTGGTAACGTTGGGAAATTGTAAGGTCTGAATGACGGGGCCCAGTAGCTACATGCTCAGAACAGAAGGAACATCAAATGCAAGACTATCAGGACATGCCAAAATACCATGTGTGGAAATGTGACCGTTGTCTGGAAAAATCAACAGCGGTGACGAGACGTAATATCAGAACCGCCGGCTAGATTCAAAGAGAATCCTAGTAATGGTGACATGCGAATTCGCCATCAAAAGAAAAAAATCAAGAGAGCTAATCCACGAGAAAAAATGAAGTGCAATTTCCGATTAGAAAGCATTCGATCTACTTAGATTTCCTGAAACATGACTAAGTCATCTACTACGACCATTTTAGGAATCTGTTGACTTAACTGAAATTCCATAAGTAAGCCAAAGAAAAGAGCATTTTATCTATAATCTGATATTGTCAGACATTACACGCGTTTCAAAACCACAGATAATGCTCAACTGTCCTACCATATCCAGTATAAAGTCCGTATTCGGCAACTTCCGGCTTTCATCAAGTCTGGACAATTAATTATCAACTAGCCGGACAATATTTCCTGATAACGACATGAGATAGTCACTGTGAAAAAGCGGACCATCTCAGCATCTCAGCATCCGTAAATTCTAACATTTTTACTCTGATTCTTGTATATATTGTAATTTACATAGATATTAGTTTGAGTTTGAGTTTTGTTCAACGGCATATCAACCTTTGTGGTTTATTTAATGCCC
Organism: Ascarosepion bandense; assembly: GCA_037127315.1. Lineage (NCBI taxonomy): Eukaryota > Metazoa > Mollusca > Cephalopoda > Sepiida > Sepiidae > Ascarosepion > Ascarosepion bandense. Next base: position 8,331,051 of record JBBBDQ010000327.1, on the reverse strand, counting down.
AAAAGGTAGAGTTTAAAGATATATTTTTTTAATATTCGGTTATAGTAAGATGATTGATTTAGTCAGATTTTGATGAAAATTTTTTTAATTTTTATTTTATTTTAGAAAATGGAAGATGCCTTCTAGTTTTGTATTAAAAATGTATTGCTGGTAATAATTTTTTTCCTTCAAAAATGTATGATGGCAATAATATTTTTTTCTTCAAAAAATGTATTGTTGGTAATATTTTTCATTCAAAAATGCATATTTTTCTATAAAAGTCAATTTATATATATATATATATATATATATATCTTTCCTAGCTGCCAAACACCGGCATTTATTCACCGAGCGATTTTTCTGATTGGCTACACCAGACAAGGAGAAAAGAAAATTAGCATAGCTTTTGATAGGGATAACAGATGGAAAACACGCACAAACACAAACCCTTTTTCGAAGTATGTGATTTTCTCTTTCGATACAAGAAAACTTTTGATGTAATTAATCGACTATTTTCCTAGCATCTTTATAAAAAGATGTCATCTATGAGTTGAGGTCTGGAATGAACTTCCGTTCCAATAAACGTTCAAATCATAGAACCACATTGCGAGTTCAAGCGTTCATGGTGACGGGAGAAAACTACATGATCAAAACGTTGATAATGAAACAATACAATTTCTGAGGCGATTATGGTAAACAAATAAAGCAGGACTTAGGAGAAAATACACGGCTGATAACACTAGAATAAAAAAGCATCTGAACAAAAACACGAGAACAGCATTTCAATCTGGAAATATTTTAATAAATAAACTTTTTGTATTAAATTATCAAAATGCTTTTGTTGTGGATTCCTGATGAGAAACCACACAAAATAATAAAGAACAAAAGCAGATATGGAGATAGAAAATGTGAGTGATACTGAACAAAAATTTACAAGCTGGAACACGGGTTAGTCAATTCAGGAATACTAGGAATACTGTTAGTAGGAATCAATATATACAATCTTGTAGTGAAGAAGTATGTCCGGGCAATGAGTCTATATCAATACTGACCAACTAGCGGCGGTACAACTACTCTAACCCTGCCGTACTCTGTATAGGCAGGATTATATGTACACATCAGGCGAGTCCATTCTTATGTGCAAAAAGGGGTGCTCCCCAACAGCTTTAATTATTTTTGATAATATATAAAGTGATTTGTTTCTATTCTCAGGTTGAAAAGAAAATAAGCAGAATAGATTCCTAAAGATTACCTACATTTATAGAACCTGCTCCTGGGAAATTATGATGCCACGACTGAATATATCTCTACAAAAGATACGATTTCGTTGAATCATCGAGAAGGATCAATGCCCTACTAACCGACATCAAAGACCAGCAATGTTATACAGCCTACTGTAAAAGAAAAATAATACAAATATTAATCTCTTTGATACCGCCAATACCTCTTGAGATCGTGAAAAGAGATTAATAAATTCTGGGTATAAGGGTCGTTAAGAAACTCTGGGGATAACGGTTTGTAGCTTTTGGCTAGATTAGGCCAGACCCCCTTGATAGAGTCTCTCTCCCACTTTCGAATCTATATTGCGCCCTAAATTGAACTGGTATTTTCAAAGCAACCTGGTGATGTTAGAACGCCTGCTTTCTATAGCGCTAGATCAATAACCATTCAATAATACAAAAGTAGTCTGTCTACTGCATATTGTGTTGAAGCGGAAATGTTTGCCTCCAATATTCGCCGCAGATATCGGCGTCAATATTTTTAGTGACTGATGACACTAGTGACGATGAAGGTGCAGAGCCTTGTAGCTGTCATGGAACAGTGGTTTTCAACATGCTGATTTAAACTTTTCAAAAAAATGTCTGCTTGTATTTTCTACTGACCTTCCAGCCCAGGTTGAAACCATTAGATCGAATGCTGATTTTCCTGATAGTAAGTTCTTTTTTACTTGGTAGATTGACGCAGCATAATCTTCTTAACCCTGTTCTCTCCCAAGTCCTGTTTTATTTGTTTACCAAAATCGCCACAAAAATTGTATTGTTTCATTATCAACGTTCTGATCATGTAGTTTTCTCCCGTCACCATGAACGCTTGAACTCGCAATGTGGTTCTATGATTGAACGTCTCTTCTGCCTCCCATAAGCATGGACCAGATGATTCTCCCGGAGAGTAATACACTACGCCTCCTCGGACTTACCCTGTCCTCAGACCTCAAATGGAACCACTATATTGAATCCATAGCAAAATCTACTGCTAAGAAGATTGGGTCACTATGTCGATCCAGGATGTTTTTTCCACCTGAATCCATCCTGCATATATACAAGTCAACCATCCGTCCGTGCATGGAGTACTGCTGCCATTTATGGTCAGGTGCCCCTGCCGTTCTCCTCAGTATTCTTGACAAGCTCCAAAGGAGAGTCTGTAATGTGATAGGTACTGATCTGGCGACTCGACTGCAGCCACTTTCCCATCGTCGAAATGTGGCCTCCCTCTGTCTCTTCTATAAATACTTTCATGGCTTCTGCTCGGATGAGCTTAAGTCACTGATGCCTCCTCAACAGGTGTTTACCCGTGCAACCAGACTGGCAACTGGGTCCCACCCATTCACAGTCAGGTTAGCCAAACGCAGACGACAATTCTACTCCTGCAGCTTCCTCTCTTGCACTTCCCGCCTGTGGAACTCACTCCCGTATTCTTGCTTTCCTGACGGCTACGACCTCCAGAAATTTAAAAGCAAAGTTAATACTCACCTACTAACCACTGGACTCTAGCTCTCTCCCCTCCCCTGTATAATCTTCACTTTCTCTCCGCCCATGTATCTGTCATTGCACCTGCTTTCTCAGCTTTCTATTGTTCCTTTCTACACTCTTTTCTAATTAATCTTTCTACATTTATGTAACCTCCTGCACATCAGTGGCGTTTCTGCTTTGCTCGGGGTGAAATGATTAAAAAAAAAAAAAAGTATATTGTAACGGAAGTTCATTCCAGACCTCAGCTGAGATATGACATCTTTTATAGACTACGCAAAAGCGTTCGAAAAAGTACGCCATAAAGGCTTGTTAGAGACGCTCAGCAACCTTGACATATTCAGGAAAGACATTAGAATATTAAAGAACCTATACTGCTAACAAACTAAACTAGTAGCCTGCATACGGACAGGAAAGGGGTGTAAGACAAGGGCGGGTCTTCTCACCGGATTTATTCAACCTATAAAGCGAGGTAATCCTGAGAGATCTAGAAGTTTTGCCAGTATTCGCTATTGGTCTCCACAATCTTAATATAAGATACGGAGATCACACCGTGCTGAGAGCAGACACTGAAAAGATCTCCAACAGAAGGTAGCAAAGGAAAGCGATTAGAAAGGACTAAACATAAATTACAAGAAAACTGAATAGTCATCAGTAAAAAGAGGAGTCCAAAATGACAATTACAGGTTGGGGATAATAAAATCAAGCAGGTTCAGAAATTTAAACACTTGGGAAGTGTTTTAACAAAGAATGGATAGTGCGATACTGAGATCCGAAGGCGTATTGGCATCACCAAGGACGCAATCCAGAAACTAAACAGAGTATTAAGCGACATGAAATTTTGTACTGAACTGTTATGTTAAATCTGTCTGCCTATATGACAGCGAATGCTAGAAAATCTCAGAAAAGATGAAGAAAAGACTTGAAGCAACCGACATATGAACGCCAAGATATCATGGACCGGACATGTGAGAAACGAGGAAGTTTTGTATGCATACGAAAAGGAAACTAATGCTTAACATCTGGAAAAGACAAGTGAAGTTTCTGGGACACATAATGAAGAAGGAGGGTTTAGAGAATCTAATACTTACAGGACGGATAGAGGGAAAGAGAAACAGGCGAAAGCAAGGTGTGACATAAGTGGATGGAAGAATATGGTTGGGAGAAATAGCAAGAAAAAAGAGCTACAACAGATAGGGACATGTGAAGGACCATGATCGCCTACGTCCTGAAAGACACAGCAAATAGAAGAATAAGATATGGAAGATACGTGCTCGGTCTCGTTTAGAAACAAAACAGGACCATACTTGAGCCCTGAATTATTTTCTCGGATGGTGGATCCATTCCTAGTCTTCTGTGGGTTGATACAGTTGGTGCACTTTAAAACACACCAGCAAGGTATTATAGGAATAATACGTTTGCATTAGAGTAGGACAGAGGAAGGATATATTTTTTAATCATTTCACCCCAAGCAAGGCAGTTTTACTACCACTGGTGTGCAGTGTGGAGGTCACATAAGCGGCAAATGATGAGGAAGAGAGACAGGTTATAGGCGGTATCAGGAAGTGGGTAAGAGAAGGATGAAAATAGTGATGTGATGAGAGTAGAGTAGACGGAGAAAAGAGCATGAGGAAAAGGATGCGAGTCAGAGAGATAGGAGATCACTATTGACCTTAGATTTAAATTCTTGGAGATTTTAGCTGTCGGGGAAGCAAGTAACTGGAAAGGAATTCCACAGGCGGGAAGTGCGAGAAATAAGCTGCTGGAGTAGAATTTGCGTTTACATTTTATTGGTTTCACAGTAAAAGGGTGGGACCTAGTTGCTAATCTTGTTGCTCGAGTAAATTCATATATAGGGGGCAATGTTTATTGGAGCAGAAGCCGTGAAAGTATTTGTAGAAGAGACACATGGAAGTAAAATTACGCCGGTGAGAAAGTGACTGTATCTGAGCTGCCAAGTCAGGATCGATCACATTACAGAAAAGAAGGTACAGTAAGCTTTTGATGGATATTTTCTATATGAGCTGTGTACCTTTAAGACAGGTTATAGGGGGTTTCAGGAAGTGGGTAAGAGAAGGATGAGAATACAGATGATAGTGGAGTGGACGGAGAAAGAAGCACGAGAAAGAGGATGCAGGTTAGGGAGATAGGAGATAACTATTGACTTTACATGAAAATGCTTGGACATCGTAGCTGTCGGAGAAGCAAGTATACGGAAGGAAAATCCATAGGCGAGAAGTGCGAGAAAAGAAACTGATGCGCAGAAAATTGCAATTACATTTATTGGTTTTACTGTAAAACAGAGGGACTTAGTTGCTAGTCTAGTAGCTCGAGTAAATTCATTCATACGGGGCACCAATGTGTTTATCGGAGCAAAAGCCGTGAAAGTCTGGGTTGTTTTGATTTAATGTACATGGCCTCCAATATCTGATGGTGGATGTCTTTATTTTAACGTCCCTGTAACCTCTCTGAAGATGGCTTATGTGAGCCGAAAGCTTAGAACCACATAATAAAAAATATCCAAATGTTGGACAATTTCTTTATTTTCGCCTGAAATTAAAGCCAAAATACGATGTTTAGAACGGCTCATGATTAAACATAATAGGCATTCATTGTCTGTTATGTTTAACAATATATATATATATATATATATATATATATCAGAATATGGTGTAGATTTAGAAGTATGCAAAGGAGTATCCTGTATATACAGTGGTAGGATAACTCTCTAAGAGACCTCTAAATATATATGTATATAAATACATATAGAGCAAATATGAGAAAAAGTTAATGCAGACACGTTATTTCTTGTAAATCGGACCTATACGCCTATTTATTGTACAAAGGATACGAAAATCCTTTGTACAATAACGAGGGAAGCTGATGATGGTTAGCCTGAAATAGGCGAAACTTCCGATTTACCATGAAATAACGTGTCTTCCTTAATTTTTCTTATATATATATATATATATATATATATATATATATATATATATATATATATATATATATATTGTGACACCGATCTAAAACTGTTACTGTGATTATCATGCTAATCGTTCTGACTTGATTTAATTTTCATTTAGGATGTCTTTCTTCTGCAGATGTTCACCATTGCAGATTTTAGTCTCGTTTGCTGTCTTTTTTTTTTTTGCTTACATTTCTTTTTAACTTTTTCAAGCAAGTATTTGGGCTAACAAAACTACGGTGCCTTCCTTAACTTGGAGTTAGAGAACTAAAAAATATTTTTATCAAAGTAAATAGACATAATATGTTTTTATTATTCAATAACATATAAGTGAATGAAGATATGCTGCCTAATATGCATATATACAGAGTGTATGAAAATGCTTTTACAAGCATTGGGAAAGGGTTCCTTACACCAAAATAAAGACAAAAGTTCCCATATAAATATATGTCGGAAAATCATTCCTTTTTGGGTTAAGTTTAAAGAAATTTTGCATTAGATGGTGCAGTGTTGCCATATAGACTAGGTTACATTTGTCATTCGTGTGCATTCGTTGTTAGTCTGTCCTCAACATTTAACGTGTGTAGCAGTGAATCAACTGAGAAGTGTTCCGTTTAACAATGTCAGGATATTTATATAGTGAGCAGGTAGATATCATTGTTACATAGAACCGTCCCAATGTTAAAGAACGCGGGGTTACACGGCTGTATCAGATTGCGTTTCCAGAGAGAAGGCAGCCGAGTCATCCAAACTTTACTGCTGTTTGTCGCCTCGTTGCTGAGACAGAATCCGTGTCACCACAAACTATGGATCGAGGAAGACCGAGATCTGCTAGTACATTCTGCATTCTACAGGCTGTCGGCGGCGATCCAGGTATCAGTACACGTCAAGTGGCCGTAGCATGGAGTACTTCATAGAACCACATGGAGGATATTTCAAGAGCACATCTTGTATCCGTATCATTTGCAATGTGTACATGTTTTTTTTTGCCGACTGATCACTCACTGCGAGTGAACTTTTATACAAACCACGGATCTGTATTTTTTTTTCTTCAAACTCATTGCTGGCAAAAAACTGGCACAAAACTGGCAAAAAACTGGCAAAAAACTGGCTGTTATCTGCAATGAAAGATAAATAGGATGGTATGACCGAATCGATGGTTTGGATGTTCCTCCGACAATAATTTTTTGGATTTTTAACTATTGGTCCACCTAAAACAATTGGTCTAGGCAGGAGACTTTAGTAACGCAGAGAGTCTTCATCAATGTCTCACCTTCAAATATTTGAATAGATCTGCTAGTCAGTAATCAGATGGGTGCAAGCAAGCAAGCTTGGGTATTTTGAAAAAGTTGCTGTGTTGAGATATTACGATGATCTATTTGACGTATGTTTATATCGGCATTTTATCTAGTTTTTTGTCAAAAACTCAGCCAAAATTTTGTAAAAGTATTTTGAAATATACTGTAAATATAAAACAAATTATAAAATGCATAGTTGATATTTGGAAATGATTACTATCTCGAAAACTAAGTATTCCCAGGATTTTTTTAGTTTAATAAGTATTTTTGCTATTCCAAAAAAATCACGCTGAGTTTAGTTGAAAAATTATTTTTAGTTTATTTTATGTCATTTTCTTCAATATTCTATCATTCTACTTATGATAATTAAGTTATTAAAGCATAACCTAGTCCCAGAAGAATTCTATTCACACATGAATCACACTTCTTGCGTCAGCTTGCATCTTCATATAACAAAGAATTTTACACGAATGAGATTCACAAAGACCTAAAAAAACAATAAAAATAACGGTCGCTCTCAAAAGAGGATATATATATATATATATATATATATATATATATATACCTTTTGATTCTATTTAGTCCTAGTAATGAAACTTTACTAGTAGTTATGAAAGTGTTTCACGCTCTCTTTAACGCTGTTTTAATTTTTATGCAAGAATAATGTCGTCGAACATTGAAGAATATATAGCTCAAAGATAGAATCGCCGACCGACGCCTATTGAGTCGGGTTTCAATCCTGAGTAAAAGCAATCAGATGTCTAACAGTACTGATGAGCTGTGATACAGCGAAACAGATCTGTCTACGGATGACTATATATATATATATATATATATATATATATATATATATATAATATCTAGTTAGAATTTATAACATAAACATGTTATAATATCACTACAAATGTAGCTATTTTGTTTCGACACTATCCGTGCCTTATCAAGTAATAATGTTTTTCGTTCTACTTTGTATTGAGCACTTTTCAAGAATATTGTTTCTTTGGATACAGAATTTTATTCCATCCATACCTACCATATATATATATATATATATATATATGGTCTGACATGCTATCCTCCTAAGCCTGACAGAAGAGAATATATATATATATATATATATATATATATATATATATATATATATATTCTCTTCTGTCAGGCTTAGGAGGATAGCATGTCAAGAAACAGCTCATAATCCTCTCAAATATTTTGCTGTCATTTTTGAAGACAGGAATTACACTCGTTGTTTCATAAGAACTCTGACAATTCCGTTTGTTGATAATTTTGTCAATTACCCTTAATCATGGTCAATTACAACACACTTCTGAGCCTGTAGAAATACAAAAAAATTCTACTTTAAAACAAAACTAAAGCCAATAATGTAAACCATAATGACGATATTTTTAAAATTTTTATTATTCTTAGCATAGCAACGCTTAACTGTATGAAATTCGCAGACTTTTTCCATTAAAATGTTAACGTTTCAGTCTTTCTCTTCGAGACAATGATGTCGGCCTTATTGATCTGAGAGTCTATATATTCACTCAGTATGTCATATGCTGATGGCGTCAAAAACATCATACAGAAATATATTTAGCGCATAGTGTTGAATCTTCGAATAGGATTCGAAAAACGTTAATTCGCCTATTTTTTCCAGATAGGTTTCTTCAAGAACGAAATAATTACTGTCGCCTGGAAGCATTTAACTTCTTTCTAGATGCAGAATAAAATACTCTTATTATCTTTGAAAGCATGTTGCATGAATTCACCCGCAATTATTCCTCCACACTTTCATCAAAATATTCCAGTAAATCTATAAACAACATTCTGACTCTTTTATTTGTCGTGTACCTCTTTTATGTGAACGACGTGGCACTCCACGTCATCCTATCCTTTTTAGCTATTATTAAGATTAGCTTTTCACTGCTCACGCAATCCCTCTTTTGACAACAATTTACACAACCTCTTTATTAAAGTAGTTGCTGCTTTCTTGTGTCTTTCTTGCATTCTGTATATCCTGTGAGTGTCAAATTCTCCAAGCCCTCTTGGAAAAATCTATTCTTTGTTATTATATGCATAAGCGTACTTTTTATATTCCACTTTCCTTAAAATTCCCTGTTACACACATGATCACTCCATAGAATTCTCAGCATTCTTCTGTAGAAAAACTTTTCTGTTATTCCAATTCTGCTTTTCATCTGTGGTGAGATATTTCATCATTCATTGCCATGTATCGCAATTGATATTCCGTAGATGTTCAGTGGTCTTGTCTTTGTTTAAAATGAAATATTCCCATTTCTTAATACTTTGCTTACTTTTTAGGAGTCATCTTTCGCTATTACGATGAATCTTTGGATTTCGATGTCACATTTTCCGTCATCTGTTAAAACTTTTCCCAGATATTTAAATTACCGTACTTGATCTTGGTATCTCTAATCCGTAGTTCATATATGCATAGATATTTACACAGGGTGCAATAGATAAACTGACGCCATTTTATATTTTTCATATTGCACATGCGCGTTTTTTTTTCTTTTTTTTTTGTCAACTGCAAAGTATAGGTAGGGTTAGTTTGATATTGTTTGAGAGAAAAAGAGCACCTTGACGCAATTCACTCTTCCAGACATTTGGAATTAAGATGCTTTAACAAGAAATATTGCAGAGTGTTTGGATGTCAATCTGAGGACATTGCAGAATTTTCACAAAGAGATATTGAGTCTAATGGTGGTTATAAAAGTACGGTAGATCAGAAAGTCAATTTGATCCTTCTGAAATTCTGCTGAGTCCATCTTGTACATATACAAATCAACCACCCGACCGTACACTGAATACTGTTGTCATATCTGGTCGGGCGCCCTTGTCATTCATCTCAGGGTTCTCGATGGGCTCCAGAGGAGAATAGGTAACGTAATCAGTCCCGATCTGCAAGCTCGACTCCAGCTACTTTATCACCGACAGGATGTGGCTTCCCTCTGTCTATTCTACAAATATTTTCGTAGCTTCTGCTCTGACGAGCTTAGTTCACTGATGTCCTTCTTCACAATTTACTCGAGCAACCAAACTGTCAACAAGATCCCTCCCTTTTACAGTTAAATAAATTAAATGCAGCCACCACTTCTACTCCATCAGCTTTCTCTCTCGCACTACTCGTTTGTGGAGCACCCTTCTGCATACTTGATTCCCTGACGGCTACAATCTCCAAGAATTTAAATGAAATGTCAGTTTCCATCTCTTGTCCACTTGACCCCAGTTCTTCCCTCATCCTTTCCCCATCACCTCGTGTATCTTGTTGTTTTCCTTTCTCACTCTACCCTCGAAACATTCTTCACACACTTCTTTTTCCGTTTCTCCGACACGCTCTGTAACTGGTTCGGCTTTCTAGTCGCTCTCCTCTCGATTAAACTTTCACTCTTCACTTATGTAACCCACTGTGCACCAGTGGCGGTACCGCTTTGCTTGGGGTCAAACGATGAAAAAATAATTGGTGGGTGAGGGCCTCAGACTCAGAATGTGGGTCTACAACAGTTGCCTTGAGGAGGTAGTATTGCCGTGGATTAAGAGGGTGATTGCTGGGAGAACCTATATTTGGCAACAAGACTTAGCAACATGCCACAAAAGCAGGAGAACACAGGAGAACACAGTCATGGCTATCAGACAGTTTCTGAGATCACATCACACCTTACATCTAGCCAACCTTTGCTGCTCTTATTAATATTTGTTATTTTACAATCCTCCATTCATCGCTCTGCTATCCATCGTCTGGTAGGTGGCCGATGATCCCCTTTTGTTTCTTTTGCTTCCTGTCCTGAGTATGACGCTAAACTGCATCCGGCAGCAAGGCTTCTGATTAGGAGGTTGTGAGGGGCATGGAACCACCTCTTAATTACTGTTGTTCCAAGGTTCACCTTGACCCGGGTTAGTAACACCTTTTAGGGTCCCAGCTATGGCAAATAGTTAACCCCCAAACTGGGGTCAAAACATGAAAGTATAAAAATATACTTTTATAGAAATATATACGTGAAAATAGATGTTATATAAAAATATACATTTTTAAAGGAAAAAAATTATTGCCATAATACATTTTTGAAAGAAAAAATTATTACCAGCATTACATTTTTGAATACAAAACTCGAAGATATATTGTTTTCTAAAATACAAAAAGTAAAAATAAAATTGTTTTCATTACTCTCGTCTCGATCAAACATCTGTCGTTCCTGACAAAGCAAACCTCGCTGCCGAGCTTAAAAAGGACTTCCAATCCGTGATGGACCGGGGTAAGAAATGGCTCGTGAATTTTAATGCTTCCAAAATGAATCTGCTATTAACTATCACAGACAGTCGTTACTCCCGCCCATTAACATGGATTAGGCTTCTCTCCCTGAAAGTAAAACACTGGGCCACCTCGGATTAACTCTCACATCAGACCTCAAGTGGAATAACTATATAGAATCCATAGCTAAATCTGCTACTAAGAAAGTCAGTTCTCTATGTAGGGCCAGGAAGTTTTTCCCGTTCGAAACAATCCTGCACATATGCAAATTTACCATCCGCCCGTGCGTTGAATATTGCTGACATATCTGGTCGGGTGTTCCTACTATCCACCTAAGTGTCCTTGACCAAATCCAACGGAGAATCTGTAATGTGATCGATCTCGACTTGGCAGCTAGGATACAGTCGCTTTCTCACCGACGCAGTGTGGCTTCCCTGTGTCTCTTCTACAAATACTTTCACGGCTTCTGCTCTGATGAACTTAGCTCACTGGTACCGCCTATATATGAATTTGATTAAATCAACCTTCCCATTGTAACTGAACATTAAAAAATACCTTAAAACCCAACCTTGTCATTAAACAACCCACAGAGGTTGGTATGCCATTAAACAAAACTCAAACCTAAACTTTTTTGCCTCCTGTGAGTATTAAATTTTTACAAAACATCTTTCATCACTTAGTTACTCAGTTAATTACGATACGTGATACAGACTTGGGAAATCATGACTCTTTCGAGACTAAGCAGATTTACCCGCATTCATTTTTTTCTGCGGTAGCCAAGTTGCCAAACAATGCAATTGAACTCAGTCTTCCCTTGTATTCAACCCATAGCTCTGGGGAGAAGATATGGATTCATATCTTCCGAAGTGTATTTTAGCGTAGGTGAATGCAACGAATTCAATTGGTATTCGAACTTGGCTCTCTAATTTCTCATTCCGAGAAGATTTTCATTGTACCACAATACGAAACTTCTTCCTCATTTAAAAAGTAATTGCCATACGCTTGGAAAGAAACATAACAGGATAGAAGATTTATTGGAAAGAAACATAACAGGATAGAAGATTTATTGGAAAGAAACATAACAGGATAGAAGATTCATTGGAAAGAAACATAACAGAATAGAAAATTCATTGGAAAGAAACATAACAGGATAGAAAATTTATGGGAAAGAAACATAACAGGATAGAAGATTCATTGGAAAGAAACATAACAGGATAGAAGATTTATTGGAAAGAAACATAACAGGATAGAAGATTTATTGGAAAGAAACATAACAGGATAGAAGATTTATTGGAAAGAAACATAACAGGATAGAAGATTTATTGGAAAGAAACATAACAGAATAGAAGATTCATTGGAAAGAAACATAACAGAATAGAAGATTCATTGGAAAGAAACATAACAGGATAGAAGATTTATGGGAAAGAAACATAACAGGATAGAAGATTTATTGGAAAGAAACATAACAGGATAGAAGATTTACCGGAGTACGTTGCTATTAGACTGATTGTCAACCAAGGCAAAAGAACCCAATCTGTTCTGCTATTTAACCCATAGCTGGGGGGGGAATGAAACGGATTAATACTTTGCCAAGTATTAATCTCTTCCACACGATTGCTTCCCCGACGGATACAATCTCCAGAAGTTTAAATGTAAGGTCAATAGACACCACCTAACACACTAACCTGCTCCCATTCTATCAAACACTCTTCCCATCTGCCCAACCCTCATCCTCGCTATCCTTACTCATCTGTCACCTTCCTCCTGACATTCCCTATGTCTAACCACTCCTTCTCTTTACCTTTCCCTATGTAGCCCCATGCGCAATAGTGGCAGTGGAATGGCTTGCTTGAGGTAAGATGATAAAAAAAAAATTGCGCGTAAGTGAATTCAACGAATTCAACTGGAAGTCGAATTTGAATTCCAGTTGAATTCGTTGCATTAGCCGAGAAGTATGTGGCCCATAAATTTCAATCTGATTCTCCGAGGAACATGGAATATTTCTTATTCCTTGAATCTAAATCTTCGATAATTTTCTCTCCTTACGTGTCACAGATCACCGTTTCCTTTGTGTAATCCGGTCCCAACAATTATTTATATTCACCAATAAACTAAATAACAAATGCAGCATCATTCTGTTCAGCTGCTGGGTTTATTTAATTTTTCAATAATTATTCACTATTTCGGCGATGACCTTTTCCAAAGTTGCTTACGCTTGCGTCATCAGTTAAAATTTTTTCCCTTATCGGTGGACATATGAATTCATAAATACCACGGCGGGCAAAATCGAGAAAAGGTCATTTGTTAGAGAATGCATTACGTATTTGTCCAGTCCATTTTACGAATCAGTCATCTATCAGGCGACAGTGCTTGTCTATCGACCTCTTGTACATGTCGATTGGTCACTTGACGTTTGTCAGCGCTCACCAGCGCCGGAGTTATCCGACCTAACTTGGCCGTTTTCTATTTAAAGCTGGCTAGTCTGAAAGTGATGCCATCAAAGGATAATGCAGACTACAATGCCTTTGCGTGTGCATATTAAAATATCGACGTAGTATGTTTGACAAAGATTCACTTTATTTTACCTGTATATAAATAGGTTGTAAATAATATGGTCTTTTTTGTGAATAAAAAGCATAATTTAATAGATGTCTGCGTTTTAAATAGTTGATGATTTCTGTCTCAAAGACAATCTCCAGATCTATAAATGTATGTAGCATCTTTTCTAGTTGAGAAAAAAAAAAGAAAGTGAAAAAATGAGGACGAAGTTAAATATTAAAAGTACATCTCACTTAAACCATATCTCCACATCTATCTTGTTCTATCTATCTATCTATCTATCTATCTATCTATCTATCTATCTATCTATCTATCTATCTATCTATCGCAGTCTATTAATATCTATCTATCTATCTATCTATCTATCTATCTATCTATCTATCTCAGTCTATTAATATCTATCTATCTATCTATCTATCTATCTATCTATCTATCTATCTATCTATCTATCTATCTCAGTCTATTAATATCTATCTATCTATCTATCTATCTATCTATCTATCTATCTATCTATCTATCTCAGTCTATTAATATCTATCTATCTATCTATCTATCTATCTATCTATCTATCTATCTATCTATCTGTCTATCTATCTATCTAACATCTATGTATATTCCTATCTGTTTCTTTCTATCAATATTGCTATGCATATATCTCTATTCCCATAGATCTCTCTCTGTTCTTATCTATCTCTATCTATAAATCTGTTTATCTCTATTCGTATCTATCTTTCTATCTCTATGAACCTAGTTCTCTCTATTCCTATATCTATATATTTCTATCTGCCTATATTCCTATCTATCTATCTATCTATCTATCTATCTATCTATCTATCTATCTATCTATCTTCATGTGTGCATATATCTCTGTTCCCATGTATCAATGTCTGTTCTTATTTATCACTATGAATTTGTTTATTTCTATTCGTATCTATCTATCTATCTATCTATCTATCTATCTATCTATCTATCTATCTATCTAATTTTGTTTAGAGTTATATCTGAAAGTGTATGAAAATAGATGTATGTAAATTCGCGTGATATATATATATATATATATGTGTGTGTGTGTGTGTGTGTGTGTGTGTGTTTATGTGTGTAAATATATCTCGATCACAATATAGAAATTTACTGAAATAAGTGCATGTTAATGTATGTGAACATATATATTTAAATTTATGTTTGTAAATTCCAGCGTATATATGCAAATATATATATGCAAATACATTTCAATGAATATAAATGAAAATATATAAATTTATTCTTGAATATATATGCAAATATATGTAAATGTCCATATATATGTTCGTAAATACATATAAATAATTTCATATATCTACAAGTGTATGTAAATATATTTATTTAATAGTGAGCATATAAATGTATGTGAATTAATATATGTTAATACTTTTATATGTGTAAACGTTTCGTTTTAATAAAGTATGTAAATATATGTATCTAAATATATTTAAATTTACACACGTTCTGCTCTCACACGACGTAAAAGATAGATGCTGAGAAAAATATTTTAACCTCAGAAGAGTTCAGTAAATATTGAAAGGATATGAGAATAAAAAAAAGTAGATATCTTTGTTGCTATGAATGTTCTGCAATCATACGTTGCTTTTCAGAAAGAATTTATAGAAATATAAACGAACATTTTCTCGAAATATCTTGTTTGACGTGGAGACACAATGTATTGGCATATGTGGGCAAACACTTCAGTCTTTCAAACGAATAGATGAAGTTAAGAAAAAAAACGTGGAAACAAATATAAAAATGTAAATAATCATTTCTGAAAATTTTAATATTATTTATTTCTCTACTTGCCGCATCGCTCTCACATGAGGACTAGCATTTCCTGAAATAGACATGATTCTAGTAATTTATGAAAATCATTGTGTCAAAAAAGTGAAAGATTTTCCGCCTAACATTGTTTTCTGGTAATTATTAAGTATGTATATACTAGTACTTACCTAGCTTCGGTTAGGTATTTTCAAAATTATATATGCTCAATCCCCAAGACTTATCCCGACCAGGCAGTATAACTTCTTCAGAAGGGAGTTGAGGTCATTACCTAGCGACCGAGGTGTCCATAAAATAAAAGTGAGAAGGATTTGAGAAATTTTCCCACGGTATTTTTTTTTTAATCATCTCACCCCAAGCAAGGCATTCCACTGCCACTATTGCGCATGGGGCTACATAGGGGAAGGTAAAGAGAAGGAGTGGTTAGACATAGGGAATGTCAGGAGGAAGGTGACAGATGAGTAAGGATAGCGTGGATGAGGGTTGGGCAGATGGGAAGAGTGTTTGATAGAATGGGAGCAGGTTAGTGTGTTAGGAGGTGTCTATTGACCTTACATTTAAACTCTTGGAGATTGTATCCGTTGGGGAAGCAATCGTGTGGAAGAGAATTCCACTGTCGGGAAGTGCGAGGAAAGACACTGTTGGAGTAGAAGTTGCGGTTGCATTTTATTGGTTTCACTGTAAAAGGGTGGGATCTAGTTGCTAATCTAGTATCTCATGCAAATTCATATTTAGGGGGTACCAGTGATCTAAGTTCATCGGAGCAGAAGCCGTGAAAGTATTTATAGAAGAGACACAGGGAATCCACGTCGCGCCGGTGGGAGAGAGACTGCAGGCGGTCTGCCAAGTCGGTATCTATCACATTACAGACCCTCTTCTGAACCATATCAAGAAGCCCGAGGAGAATAGCAGGGGCACCCGACCAGATATGGTAGCAGTATTCAATGCACGGGCGGATGGTAGATTTATATATGTGCAGGATAGATTTAGACTGAAAAAACTTCCGGGCCCTACGCAGAGAACCGACTTTCAAAGCAGCGGATTTAGCAATGGATTCGATACAGTCATTCCATTTGAGGTCCGCTGAAAGTGTGAAACCAGGGAGGTCAGTAAGCCAACGTTAAGCTGATCTTGTATCACATTCGGTAGCATATATATATATATATATATATATATATATATATATATAAATATATATATTTTGAATTTGAAAAATACATCATTTAGATGCAGTTAGGACACATCATCAGTGATGTTACCCTGGTTCATTGACGGTTTCGGTCCTTTAAAACATCATACCTTCTCCCCAGGTTGACCCAGCCAAGGTTGACCAGGCCCCGGCCTGTGCCCTAATCTCTATTTGCTACGTTACTGGAATGCAAAATGTTTTGGTTGCACAGAAGAAGTGGAAAAATTTCTTGAATAAGGTCATCCACAAATAAATGAATATCCAGTGATAATATGTACATGGTTCCAGTAAATATCCGGAAATATATAAATTAAAATAAATATAATATAAATAAATATTGATATTCGTGATATTAATGTGAAGATGGATGGTTAAAATAGCTAAATGACTATATATATATAAAGAAAACAGTGAATATATATATATATATATATGTAATATTGTAATTTTGTTATGACAATGGTTTATAAAAGCACAATATCACTACACAAAAATTTTCATGTTTCAGAAAAATATTGTTTTTCTTCAGATGATATGTTAAAATAAATGGTGAAAATTATTTATTTTTAAAATATAAGATGAATTTTTATTTAGAAAATTAAGGAGTGGCAGTTGGAGAATGGGCTTTAGGTGTGTCAATATTGTTCAGTCAAAAATGAGAATTATGTAATCATGGAGTTTTAATATTTGGGTTACGAAAGGAGACAGAATAGCTTCGATCTAGTTATTTCACTTTTTAATTTTGTCTCGATAAGATGCATAGTGTGACCGTAGATGTTTTTAATGGGTACACTAAAATTTTTAACAGGAGGTTGGATTGAACAAAATATTTTTTTCGACTATCTCATGAGTAAAGGAACTGGAATCTTTAGGTCAGAATTAGGATTAAATAATTATGGTATATTTAGTTATATTGTATTAAGAAGAACAATTAAATATTGTGTGGGTTATTTATTTTAGTAAATTAATATT
Organism: Ascarosepion bandense; assembly: GCA_037127315.1. Lineage (NCBI taxonomy): Eukaryota > Metazoa > Mollusca > Cephalopoda > Sepiida > Sepiidae > Ascarosepion > Ascarosepion bandense. Next base: position 8,313,263 of record JBBBDQ010000327.1, on the reverse strand, counting down.
TATTTTTAATTATGTTGGAGTTATAAATTAAAGATTGTAATTAATTAAATTTTAAAGAAAATTATTTTGTCTGAGTAATGTACATATATATATATGTATATATTATATGTATGTCTGTGTGTGTCTGTGTGTATTAAATTGTAATTATGTTTAGTGATAAAATTGTTTTTTTTTTGTTTTTTTTAGTAGTTTACTGGTGGAAAGGCATTTTAGGCAAGCAAAGTTTTGGTCATAATGTGCTTGATATAAAAAGAAAGATAGAACACTAATAGAATTAATATGGAGGAGCTTGTCACTTAGCTGACCGGTTTTATTTAATTTATGCCGACTTCGAAGTTTCCTAGGATCCTTATGATAAAATAGTCATTCTTCGGGGTCATTTGGCTTTTTAAAGAGCAGAACAGGTGAAGAGGCTCATCCCTTGTTCCTTGTTTAGGATGTAGTTTCCGACTTTCTCTTTTCCAATCTTTTCACTGTTTTCTTTCTTTTTTCTCAATTGGAGAAGATAGACTAAACTATCGCCCGGTTCACACTCCACTCACGTCTATTGAACAGGTGAAGAGGCTCATCCCTTGTTCCTTGTTTAGGATGTGGTTTCCGGCTTTCTCTTTTCCAATCTTTTCACTGTTTTCTTTTTTTTTCTCTCAGTTGGAGTAGATAGACTCTTTTCCAATCTTTTCATTCCTACGTAGACCCCTGCGCTTCAGTGGCGTTACCGCCTTGCTCGGTGTGATATGATTAAAGAAAAAAAAAAAAAAGAAAAAAAAGCAGTCTTTATAACTTAAATTGAGCCAATTTATAGTTTATACTGCGATATACTGAGCAGATCTTAGTCGTAATTCTGAAGGGACAGTATTGTGGATTCCGGGTGAGAAAAAAGGCACAAAATAATGAACATCTAAAACAGATATTGAGATAGAAATGTAGGTTATATTGACGGTAATATACAAACTTGAACTCAGGTTAGTAAACTCAGGAATACTATTAGTAAGAAATAAATATATACAAGTCTTGAAGTGAAGTCGTTGGTAATAGTATATCCGGGTATATTATTCTAGCTGAGTGGAACTCAGAGCTATTCTGACTTCTAACGCAGTAACCTCTGGGTAACTTCGGTACCTCTCGGTAACTTACGTATCAGTACCGGTACTCTCTGATAACTCTACTATAACTCTCAACAGATCTCTGCGATTACACTACTGTTCACTCTATGGCAGGATTATATGTACACTCAGTCGAGTCCATTATCATATACAAAGAGATCCCGCAACAGATAGTGTGTTTTTGTGTGATTAACAGCTTGAAGAAAAGTAAACAAATTCTGAGTCAAGATGACATTACATATATCTGTATGCTTATATAAAATGCTGATGTAGGATGCTTGAAAATCAACAGAAATATTAGAGGTTACTAATCAAGGATACCCCTTCTTCTTCTTCTTCTTCTTCTTCTTCTTCTTCTATGTGCCTTGTCCCTTCAAGACGTAGGCGATCATGTCTTTCCACGTCCCCCTATCCCTGGTGGCTTTTAGCACGCCTTCTCCTGTTACACCACGCAACCCTCGTTCCATCATCCACCTGATTAGGTCTTCAAATATGTTATCCACTGCATTCCCCTGTCTCTTCCCCCTCCACCTATCTGGCCTGTTAGTATCAGGTTCTCCAAGCCTTCTTTTCTCATTACATGTCCCAGAAACTTCTGCTGTCTCTTCATGATACTCAGTATTATTTCCTTTTTGTTTCCATTATTTCTAAGACCTCACCATTGCTCATATGCTCGATCCATGATATTCGCAGCATCCTTCTGTAGAACCACATTTCAGTTGCTTCAAGTTTTTCTTTCATCTTTGATGATATTGTCCAGCATTCACTGCCACATTGAAAAACTGACAACACGTAGCAATCCAGTACTCTCTTCTTTGTTTCCAGCGAAATTTTCCTGTTTCTTAATACTTTACTCAACTTCTGGAATGCTTCCTTTGCCATACCAATTCGCTTTCGGATCTCTGTGCCGCGTTTTCCGTCTTCTGTTATAACACTTACTAGGTATTTAAATTTTTGTACTTGCTTGATTCTAGTATCTCTGACTTGTATTTGGCCTATTGGGCTGCTCTTTTTACTGATACAGAAATGATAATATACATAAATCAGTATATCCACTACGATCCATCATTCCACATATCGCAACACCTGTTTACCTGTTATGAAAATTCCTCAATGATTTTTACTCTATAGCTACCTACAAATTATAGTATCAAATCTACTGCCGAATTTCTCCAAATGCTTGAAGTAACATAACCAAACAAAAGCATTTTAGTGTCATCTGAAGTAGATAACCTATTTTCAAACACCCCTGTCGATGATACCAGCGATATAATCTGTTAATCAGTGCATAACTTGGTCTACACCTATCAAATCTAATATTCTCATAAAATTACTACACGCCTGCACATCCAAGACTCCTTTCTATGATCATACTGACAATATTTATGCCCAAACGTAGTATGTGAAATCAAATTTAGGCTAATTTTCACAAACTACTAAATTTCCCATGTTGAAAACAAGGCATTAAAAAGATGCTTAACTTAAAATATATGTTCGATGTCCAGAAAAGAAGAAAACTAAAAAACTAAAGAAGAAAACTAAATCTTTTAGATTTAGTTTATATATATATATATATATATATATATATATATATATATATATATATATATATATATGTTTGTGTGCGTGTACATATTTATGTATGTATGCATATATATTTGCAAACAATAAATAAAAAATACAGTAGTAAACCTTACTTGATATAACATAGCACCAAGGCAAGTAAAAAAATAAACAATGAACTATTCAATAAGCAAAACGAAATGATGGCCATTCGAAACAATATAAACGAATATTTAATTTGTCATTTCAGCAATAATTAAAACAAATATTTAAACAAGAAATAATAAATTAGATGTTTAAACATTAAAATAAAATAAAAAATGAAAAAAATAATATTCCAGAAATTTAGCCTAAAAATAAGTCATCTCTGACACCTGATATAAGATTGTTATCTTTTGACACCCAGAGCCGAAAGATATAAAAAAAAAAATGGGATGAGGAGAAAGTATGGGGAAAAAGATATGCAAAGAAATAAACGCAACATCCAACACACACGTTCAGGCGTACACACACACCAACACACACATACACACACACAAAGAGCAAGAAAATGAACCTGACACCAATAAAAAAGGGCACGAATTAATTTTAACTTAATATTAAAATAGCTGAAATAGTTCAACCTCTCACCGCCCACAAACTGTTCTCCGACAGGCAATATGGATTCCGCTTTGACAGGTCCACGGCCGACCTGCTAACAATTGTAACGGAGTACATGCTACAGGCCCTTCATGAGTCTGACGAGGCTCGCGCGGTTGCTCTGGACATCTCCAAGGCTTTCGACAGGGTTTGGCACCCTGGCCTCCTATGCAAACTACGCGGTTATAGTATTACTGGTCGCCTGCTTGACCTAATCCAATCTTTCTTAAATAACCGCAAAATGAAGGTCGTTCTGAATGGGCGTGCCTCTTCGTCCTACAGCACGAATGCTGGTGTCCCACAGGGCTCTATCCTGAGACCGACGCTCTTCCTTATTTTCATCAACGACCTCCCAGATGAGATCAAGTCCCAAGTAGGCATCTACGCAGATGACACTACAATATACTCCCGCTCCAGTAAGAAACCTGTCGTGGTGGACAGACATAATCTCGCTGCTGACTTTGAGCGGGATCTACACTCTGTGGTGAACTGGGGCAAGAAGTGGCTTGTCAACTTCAATTCATCTAAGACCAAGCTGTTGTCTGTCAACCATTACAGGCAACCTCTTCTGCCTCCCATAAGCATGGACAAAGTGATTCTTCCTGAGAGTAATACACTACGCCTCCTCGGACTTACCCTGTCCTCAGACCTCAAATGGAAGCACTATATTGAATCCATAGCAAAATCTACTGCTAAGAAGATTGGGTCACTATGTCGATCCAGGATGTTTTTTCCACCTGAATCCATCCTGCATATATACAAGTCAACCATCCGTCTGTGCATAGAGTACTGCTGCCATTTATGGTCAGGTGCCCCTGCCGTTCTCCTCAGTGTTCTTGACAAGCTCCAAAGGAGAGTCTGTAATGTGATAGGTACTGATCTGGCGGCTCGACTGCAGCCACTTCCTCATCGTCGAAATGTGGCCTCCCTTTGTCTCTTCCATAAATACTTTCATGGCTTCTGCTCGGATGAGCTTAAGTCACTGATGCCTCCTCAACAGGTGTTTACTCGTGCAACCAGACTGGCAACTGGGTCCCACCCATTCACAGTCAGGTTAGCCAAATGCAGACGACAATTCTACTCCTGCAGCTTCCTCTCTCGCACTTCCCGCCTGTGGAACTCACTCCCGTATTCTTGCTTTCCTGACGGCTACAACCTCCAGAAATTTAAATGCAAAGTCAATACTCATCTACTAACCACTGGACTCTAGCTCTCTCCCCTCCCCTGTATAACCTTCCCTTTCTCTCCACCTATGTATCTGTCATCGCACCTGCTTTCTCAGCTTTCTATTGTTCCTTTCTAACTAGTTTGTACTCCTCACTCTTTTCTAATTAATCTTTTTACATTTATATAACCCCCTGCACATCAGTGGCGTTTCCGCCTTGCTCGGGGTGAAATGATTAAAAAAAAAATCCATCTCTACTCTCTTCATCTATGGGTTAAATAACAGAACAGATGGGCTTCTATTGCCTTGATTTGGCAAAATTTACTGACCTAATGAGGTGAGTGGATTGAATCTTTCAAGGGACATATTGTTTGCAAGGGAAGCAAGGGAAAATTGGATAATCTACATGCCGTATATGAATGTTTTGCAGTTTAAGGGAAAAGAGGTGTTATGGTGCCCCCTTACAAGTAATAGGCTCTTCCTTTTACTATATGTAATTACCTGTGTGATTTTCGGAAGCCAGTCAAGTACAGCAGTTAGTACGACGACAGTTAACGGCAGTTGACGACATCTATTAATCAAGCAACGTACTTACCGTTCGGACCTATCTGTCATCGCACCTGCTTTCTCAGCTTTCTGTTGTTCCTTTCTAACTAGTTTGTACTCCTCACTCTTTTCTAATTAATCTCTTTACATTTATGTAATCCCCTGCACATCAGTGGCGTTTCCGCCTTGCTCGGGTTAAATGATAAAAAAAAAAGCAATAAGAAGAAAATTGAAAGTTATTTACTGATAGTTCCTGACGAGCGAACCGAAGATTTGTACAAACGCTCGTCTACGAAACTCTAAAGTAGAGATGCATAATATAAGATCAATCAACTAAACGACCCATTTTATATAACTGCATATATATATATATATATATATATATATATATACATATATATATATATAAGCGCACGAATTAATTTTAACTTAATATTAAAATAGCAATAAGAAGAAAATTGAAAGTTATTTACTGATAGTTCCTGACGAGTGAACCGAACATTTATACAGAGGCTCGTCTACGAAATTCTGAAGTAGAGATGCTTAATATAAGATCAATCAACTAAATAACAAATTTTATTCTTGCATTAATATATATATATATATGTCTCAGATTAAATAAATTGTAAACATTACGTTTGCTTATTTTTAATAAAATGTATTCATACGCACGGATAGTCTTTCGCGTATTACAATGAAAAGATGTCAAAAATGAGCTGTAACGTTGACAGATGTTATTTTCGCTCATTTCTTAAGGTACCCAAGTACTTTCAACTTCTTTCTGAGATCATCTTCAGGAGTGTGCTCACAGTTTTCCGGTTACATTTATTACGTTTACATTTGTTACATTTGTTACAATATCTCACACCCCTTGAGTTGGATATTAATAGGTTCGGCCCGCACCTCAAATAACATGCACGGTAGATGCGTTCTATGCTTAGTTGAAAAAATTAAAACATTAAAATATCTTAAGCAAAACTCGCTTTGAAATTAAAAAAAGAATTTATAAGCAAATGCCATAATGAATTTAAATTTAGCTACAATCTTCCTAACAATTAATCTGAAATTCTTTTAAATAGTTGTTTCTTTCTTAGTTATAACCGTATAATTAAAGTATTTTGTATATTAACTTGACTTATAACTATATTACTTATAGTTATCGTTTCATTTTTAACTTATGTTTGACTAGTTTGTTTTGGTATTAATGGCGTCTTAGATTTAAATTTAATTTCCTGATAATTATTCTAAAATAAAACTCCTTCAAATAGATTTATTTTATCTTATTAGTCATAAAATTTAAATTTCCGTTCTTAAATATATTTTCATTCTCATTTTAATTTTTTATTCATTTTAATTTATCTTTAATCAATTTATTTTGACATTATCAGTTTATTTTGATAGTAACATTATTTCTGACCCTTACAGTGGCCTGGAAAGGCGTTATTATCGTCTGACCTATTTCTTCCTTAGTTTTATTTTGCGTTTATTTTATTGTATCTCATTTTGCTTCTGTCAACAAAGTGATATACTCACTGGTTCCGATAGCAAGGGTCTGCCCCGGTTTTCCTATTTTTCTTTTGCTTTTTAACTATCCTTACTTCCTTTTTTTTTTTACAAACACATAAAACACATAACATTATTTTCTCATAATGTTTTATTCTCCCTGATGAGACTTGTGTTAAATTTACCCGTTGAAATGGCCGTCTGATTTCAGAAAATTTGAAATATTTTTATATGTAATAAATATTGGCTCTGTAAATGAATAAATTTGATTACATTGGGACCCCTAGACGGATCAGGGTTAATATATATATATATATATATATATATATATATATATATATATATATATATATATACACACACTACCGGTCATAATTATTAGGCTACTTCCGTGTTTTTTAAAAATGATGTATTTTATACTATTTTTGCTATTTATTGCCAAGCTGGATCAGGGTTAATATTTAATATTAATAGGATCTTTTGGAATTTAACACCAGCCATTTTTTCGGATTCCTGAACAATATATATATATATATATATATATATATATATATATATATATGTTAGACTCCGATTGCTTTTTTACCCGACCGAAATGGCGTCTGTCGGCGACTTTACCCCTGGGCTATGGGCGTTTGGTGGAAGTAGGTTGACTTTTTAGCGCATATTATTATACGCGCCCAATAGCTAGAGCGCTCTAATTCATTTCACTGAACCAAACCAAACCAAACCAAACCAAACCATACCAGCTGATATAAAAACCGAACTACAAACTGGTATAGTAATAATCTAACAAAAGAGGCAGCTGCATCGAATCACACTCTAATTCAAATCTAATAGCACTCAATTCATTAGTAAGAGAAACGATCAATATATACTACGTTCTCATATATTTCGGAATTGTCGACCATTAAGGGTATGATTATTGACTATATGACAGGAACGGCCAAAACGGCTTAATGTAAAAGTCACATATGATAAAGTTCAGAAGTTTGAGGGCCGCAAGCCATAAAAAAATTACACATACGTTTTTGCTATATAAACATGCGACCATTCTTACTCCCTCGGCGTATCCAAATTATTAATCTCCGTACACATGTCTTTTGACATTCCTCTGTAATCCTTGTTGACCTGGAAATTCTGCCTCCCACCATTTCTTCTCTCAGTACTAAATAACAATGCCTTACTAAGATCTAGCATTAAAATTAGCATTTAAATATTTTTATTAATCATGAACATTAAACTTGCGTTTTAATCCAATGGTATCTCAATTCATAACCAAGAAAATGAAGCCCAGCCAACATAATTTCACGAGCTGCATATTAAAGGTCAAAGGGCTGTATGTGGCTCGTGAGGCGCGGTTGGGCCGACACTGCTACATGACCTCGATTATTCCGGCATTATAAATTAGCTGGTTTGCTTGTAAATAAAATAAAATATTTTTAAACAATTTCTGCAAATTATTTTTTAGATCCTCTACCCACAATATTTGTTACAATCTAAAAATAATGATTATTTCTATCAGTTTAGAAGTGAGATGCTTTGTTTATAACATAAATACAATATAGAATCGATCCCTGATTTTTCGAAGCGTCATTTGTACTCCATTTGTTTTTAATTGTTTCACCTCAAGCAAGGCGGTAACGCCACTGATGCGCAGGAGGCTACATAAGAGTAAAAGTTTAGACAGGAGGAGAGTGAAGAGAAAGACAGTTACAGGGGGTGTCAGAGAAAGGGCAAGAGAAGGATGGGAACACAGGTGTAAAGATAGTTGCGAAGGTAGAAAGAAAGGAAAAGAACAAGATATACAGGGTGATGTAGAAAGAATTGGAGTCAAGTGAATAAGAGATGGGTATTGACATTGCATTTAAATTCCTAGAAGTTGTAACCGTCAAGAAAGCAAGTATATGGAAGGAAAGTTCCTGTTTCAAATTCCGTGGCCAGGTCATTATTAAATGCGCACTATTAAGAATAAGGATTTGGAAAACAGGACAACATCAATAATACGCAGATATCGATGAGGTAAGTATGGTCTCAAAGCAAAGTAACCAACGGCTAAAACTAACATTCTAGTGTTTTTGTTTCCTGAAAATATTATACATTCAAAAAAGGACGTTAATTTTTTAGAGCTTCTATAACATGGAATGCATATAAGGTTTACTAGCAGTATAGCCCGGCGTTGCTCGGGTGTAATGAAAGCTTTAAAACTAATCCATGGTCCTGGAGCTCAGACTCTTTGGATGTTGGAACGAAAGACTAAAAAGCAATAGTTGTTTCCAGTTAAAGCGAAACCGTAGACTGAAAGAAAAATAAATGGATATAAGTCAAATTTTGATTTTCTGGTATTGATATCAAATAAGTTTTTTTGGTCGTAAACTGAATTTTTAAGGCTAAATAAGTCCTCTGAGTAAATGGTATCATGACTGAGACTAAGAACTACAATTATACCTACTTAGAGCCAAACCCGAAGCAAAACCTAAAATAAAAGGGCTGAAAAAATACAGACATACATATATATATATATATATATATATATATATATATGTCTTTGTCTATGAGTGTATCAAATTTGATTAACATCGGACCACTCCTTCTATAACTCGATTTTTTCGATTCGGAGTCTATAGGTAATGGACACACACACACACACACATATACACACACGCAGACAAAGTTCCATTTATAAATAAGTTTAGATATACGTACATTAAAGTGGTCATATGGGTATTAGTGTAGACAAGCTCTCACTGGCTAGAAAATTCTTCTAAGGCATGCGTCTCAAACAGCCTCTGGCAACTGAGCCCAGCTCTAAGCCATAAAATGGGTGACGATAGAAAACTAGCACCTCATAACCAAGTGCTTCGGGTAGAGGGAGGCAGTTTATCTAGAGTAAGGAAAATCCTGATTTGAAATCTCCGCTGCCTTGCATTCATATCCAAACGCGGAAAAGGCCATGGATGTAAATCCAGACAGAAAAAACGGATTCCTGTTAATTTATTTTTACTACGAAAATGTATTTCTGGAATTTTTATTATAAAATGTATTTCCATACGTTCACAGAGTTTTCATCCCAGTTCGGGGGTGAGAATTAATTATTTGCTCAGAGTTGGGACTTTAACAAGGGTAACCACCCTTGTGGTGAACCTGGGAACTACAGTAATTAAGAGGTGGTGTTACGCGACAAAACCTTCGAATAAGAGGCCGTGCTGCCGGATGTCGTTTATCGTCAATACCCAAGGCGGTGATTACATTTTCCTTGTCTCTCATAGTTAATGAAAAACGTTTAAAAGAAAGGTTGCTGGTCAAATATATATATATATATATATATATATATATATATATATATATATATATATATATAGGTGTGTGCTTGTGCGTAAATAATGATTAGAATAAAAATATTATAGAAAACATTAGTTGCATATAACTGCTGTACACCGAAGCCAATATCTAACAAGTCTCACTTACTACTGAAAAAAATGTATATTACTTTATTTAATGCGACTTACCTTTAAGAGGTCCTTATCCGTTACTTCCCCTGAAAAATGGGGAAAAAAAATATTGGTCAGTTAACGTAGCTATAAACATGATTCTTTTAATGAACAACAGTATACGGTTATTTAGCATCGCAAATGACATTCATGCTGAGAACTGACCTGGAGGCTGACAGGAAAAGGGATAATCTTGTTCTTAAGGAAAGATAGATAGATAGATAGATAGATAGAGAGAGAGAGAGAGAGAGAGAGAGAGAGAGAGAGAGAGAGGGAGAGAGAGGGGGGAGGTGGGGAAATTGATAGAAGCATCTATGTCAAATAGAAATAGAAATTTCGCGAAAGAAAAGTGTCAGATGGAGTAATTGATGAAAGAACAACGTTACACTTATATTTATTAAAAGGCTAGATGGATATTTATTCAACAAAGACTCATACAACTAGAATATAAGTCTGTCTCTTTCGCTGTCTCTTTTTCTCTGTCCTATCTACGTTACTTTTCTCTTTCTCTCACACACCTTTTTCCCAGTCTATCGCTTTTCTATAGGCCAGATCCTCTATTCTCTCTTTATTATATATATAAAAACCACAGTCAATTTTTATAAAATAACACCAAAGGAATATAATACTCTGCTTATAAAATAATTTAACAAAAAGCTATAAAAAAAGATAGATAATTTAGTTGATAATATTAATACTTCTATTAAAAATTCACTGATAAACTGAAAATAAGCGACAGAGTAGCAAAACTCAGCACAAAGTAGTGTTATATGAAAGGAAAATTTTCACAAGGAAAATTTTAATACAAATCCTACTACTAGAAAAATAAATCCTACAAGACCTGAGATAAGAAAAATTAGTAAAAACATACTTGAACGAATAAATAAACACTATATATATATATATATATATATATATATGTACGAGAATAACCCTGCTGTCAAAAATGAGGGAAAAATATATATAGATAAATAAACAACGGTCTTTAGTATAATTGAGAATATATATATATATATATATATATATATATCCGGCTATAATTATTAGGCCACCCCAGTGTTTTAAAAAATGATGTATTTCATACTATTTTTAGAATTTATTGCCAAGTGAATAATTGCAGCTGAAAATAGAAAAAACATACTTGAACGAATAAATAAACACTATATATATATATATATATATATGTACGAGAATAACCCTGCTGTCAAAAAAATGAGGGAAAAATATATATAGATAAATAAACAACGGTCTTTAGTATAATTGAGAATATATATATATATATATATATATATATATATATGTATAATACCGGCTATAATTATTAGGCCACCCCAGTGTTTTAAAAAATGATGTATTTCATACTATTTTTAGAATTTATTGCCAAGTGAATAATTGCAACTGAAAATAGAAAAAACATACTTGAACGAATAAATAAACACTATATATATATATATATATATATGTACGAGAATAACCCTGCTGTCAAAAATGAGGGAAAAATATATATAGATAAATAAACAACGGTCTTTAGTATAATTGAGAATATATATATATATATATATATATATATATATATATATGTATAATACCGGCTATAATTATTAGGCCACCCCAGTGTTTTAAAAAATGATGTATTTCATACTATTTTTAGAATTTATTGCCAAGTGAATAATTATAAATGAAAATAAAATGCTTCTATTGTTAATACTCCACAATAACATGTACATCAAATGACATAAATATCTAATAATTACCTATATTACAGTTTCATCAATAAATATCTAATAATTACCTATATTGCAGTTTCATCAATGAGAGAATGAAGAACATTTATGGTGATTCGAACAAGTTCATCTTTGCTTCCTTGTCTTGTAAAATTTTGCAAAGTAATATTAACAAAAGAACCATTCTATTTTCATTTAGAATTATCCACTTGGCAATAAATACTAAAAATAGTATGAAATACATCATTTCTTTTAAAAAAATCTGGTGTGGCCTAATAATTATGGCCGGTAGTGTATATATATAATATCAAAATTTCATGTGTTATTGATAGATGTTTTATTACTTAGAAATAGAGTGAGAAATAAAAAAGATATGTACGCAGCAGGTAATAAAAGATCACAGTTTTATGAAAGAACGGTAAAAAAAAAGACCACCAGACAAATGCATGTTGGGACACAACCAGCGCCCATTCACGCACACAACGTATACTGAGCCAGAGAAGCAACGAGTGTGAACGAACATGATACATAAAAGTTCTTGCGTCTGTTTCCGACATATTACAAGAGTGACTGCAGTCGTTGTTTACACAGAAAAGAACACGAATCGCCTGGTATTCAGAAGAAAACAGGAAAAAAATAACAATAAAACAAAAAGAGAAATCGAAGAGCGAAACCTACAATCATATTTGATCGCGTTTATTCACGCGAGACCTTCTAGCCCTGCCACGTGTACATATCAGTTTGAATTTTTCAGTTCACGTTACAGCCGGCTGGTATTTGTACAACAGCGCACAGGCAGACACGACCTCAAAGACACGTACACACATACATCGTGCCTATTACACTGACCTTAAACCCACAGCATATAAGAAGAAGAATATTCGTATTAATTACGGACTTGCACACAGAGTTAGATGCAAAGCATATTCTAAATTTACACGAGTAGGAGTGGTTAGAAAAATATTAACGCTTAAAGACACATTTCAAAATTACGTAATGTACTAAATTCATGCATGACTTGGCACATGCATTTCTGAGCGTGCATCGGCATATATCCGACATCAAATGTAGTTTTGGGATCTCACATCTGCATACCAATAACAGATTCAACCAGCGCCACGGGTATTCACGTTTTTATTTATCTATTCATCTGCTCATCTCTATGATATATATCGATCTATCTATATCTATCTATACATAGATAAATATCTATCTATTAATGTCTGTTTATATATCTATTTATTCATATCTCTCTAATTCCATCTACTCATATCTATCTATCTATCTATCTATCTATCTATCTATCTATCTATATATATATATATATATATATATATATATATATCACACCCTGATTGAGTCCTGTGTAAGAATTGTAGCCTTTGAAAAAACAGTAGCTACTCTAGCATCTACGCAACGTTCATTCAGTAATGAATTCGAACTCTCTTAGCTACTGGCATATGTTTACATGGTATATCACACGCTAAGAGTCTGCCTCCTTCTACCGAGCGCCATACCTCTGAGAATCGCCGACTGATGTCAGTTCGGTCGGGTTTCAATCCTGGCTAAAAGCAATCGGATGACTAACTGATGATCTTTTGATACAGCGAAGCAGATATGTCTGCGAATGACTATATATATATATATTTATTTTCATATTTAACAGTTAATATCTATATGTTCATAACTATCTGGTCATATCTATCTATCTGTTCATATCTTTCTGGTTCTGTCTACCTATTCATATCTATCTCAATATGTATCTATCTATTGATTTTTATTTATTTATCTGCCAATATCTATCTATTTCTATCTATCGATGACTTGGAATGAATATTTCTGAGCGTGCACTGACATATATCCGACACCATATGTAGTTTTGGGATCTCGTATGTATATACCAATAAAGTTTCACACAGCGTCACGGATACTCACATTTATTTTATCTTTTCATATGTTCATATCTATATTTTATATATATCGATCTACCTATCTATATTTATCTATCCGTGGATAGATATCAATCTATTCATATCTATCTATCTATCTATCTATCTATCTATCTATCTATCTATCTATCTATCTATGAATTATCTATTTGTCTATCAGTTCATATCTAACTTAATATCTATGTGCTCATATCTATCTATCTATCTATCTATCTATCTATCTATCTATCTATCTATCTATTCATGTCTTTCTATATATCTGCCTGTCTATATCTATCTATCTATCTATCTATCTATCTATCTATCTATCTATCTATCAGTTTATATCTATTTAACTTAATGTCTATGTGCTCATATGTATGTATGTATGTATGTATGTATGTATGTATCTATCTATCTATTTATCTATATCTATCGATTAATCTCTCTGCCCATATCTATCTACCTGTCCATACTACCTGTTCATATCTATCTGTGTCTGCTATCAACACTGTGTGATCTGCATATGTATTTTCAATAAGAATGTGACAGCCAATAAGAAACCCTGGTAGGACTTTTTAATTCTCTCAGAATCACTCAAATGTAAAGGTTGAAGAAGTCCGGTATGAAGTATATCTTGGTCTTACACTCTTTTCTATTTTAATATATTGTTTTTAATCGTGTCACCCCAAGCAAGGCATTCCACTGCCACTACAGCGCAGGGGGCTACATAGAGGGATTGGGCATAGGAAATGTCAGAAGGAGGGTGATAGACGATTTAGGATGTTCATAGGGAGAGAGTTGGAGAGAGTGGGTGTGAGTTAGTGTGTTAGGAGGTGTCTATTGACCCTACCTTTAAACTCCTGGAGGGTGTAGCCGTCGGGGAAGCAAGCATGCGGTAGGGAATTCCACAGGTGGGAAATGCGAGGAAAGAAGCTGTTAGAGTAGAAATTGCGGTTGCATTTCATCGGATTCACTGTAAAAGGGTGGGACCTAGTTGCCAATCTAGTATCTCGTGCAAATTCACATCTAGGGGGCACCAGTGATTTAAGTTCGTCAGAGCAGAAGCCATGAAAGCATTTATAGAAGAGGCACAGGGAAGCCACGTCACGCCGGTGAGAGAGATACTGCAGGCGGTCAGCCAAGTCGGCATCAATCACATTACAGATTCTTCGCTGTATTTTGTCAAGAAGCCCGAGGAGGAATACTAGTTAACTTAGTTTCTATCAATAATAAATCCCAAAAATGTAGAAGGAAAAATTCATTTATTTGCTTATGTATCTATGTAGTTAGCTAGCTCGCTACATGGAGACTGAGAGAGATGCTATCAAATATATAACATACATACGTAGAGAACAGGCCTGATGGATATGGCGATCGATAAGTTGAGAGGTTAACCTAGATTAAGAATAATACATAGAGACAGATGCAATCAAACCTCGATATGCTTTTAGGTGGCTGTACATGAACAAAACGAGGTAGGTGGCTGAATATGCGCAGAATAAGATAGATGGACAGATGAGAAGAAATGGTGGCTTAAATAAATACATGAACATATTAACACTAGATGTGAATATTAGATGAATATGGTAAGAGAGGAAATTGTTAAGAGTCGCACGGAATGAGACGAAGACAGAAAAAGACGTGTAGGTAGAATGTGAACCAGATAGATAGGGAGAAAACGGGAAAAAAAGACATCAATAAGAGCCGAAGTTACTGGTGAGATAAGAAGGAGTCAAGGCAGACATATGGTGAGATCCAGACTGAAAGCACGGGAAAGGATATGAATTAGACAAATGAAAAGAGCGGGATAGATTAACTGTTAAGAGCAGTCCGAAATTGATTGATAGATAGGAATAAAACGAGACAGTTTTAAGATTGGATAGGGATACATGAATAAGCAGTGGAATTGAGAGTAAAAGAAAACCAGGCGTGCATTAAAGCTCGTGCATAAAAGCAGTCGCAGGGTAGGGATTCAGTACCAAACTGAACTCAATGCTCCTTCTCTATTCTTGGAACATAGACAAAAAGCTTTGTGTCTATTTATAAACTGGCATCAAAAATATAGCTAGATGTCATTCAAAGTATCGCGATTTCTATCCTCTCTATGTCTTTTTGTCTGGAGGGGGAAGAACGTCGACAGAACTATATTAATATGTCGTTTTATCCAAAGCACTGTTTTGCTGAGAATGCAGACATAACTCCTTCCTTAAAAGGCATTGGTCACCGACTTACATTCTGAGATCAGTTAACCGTTCTCGTACGTACCGAGGTTGAAATTACAATAGTGTTATTTTAGACTAGCAGAATAGCCCGTCGTTGCTCGGGTGTAATGGAAGCTTTTATATATATATTATCGATTTTCTGCACTATTGTAAGAACTGCAACCTTGAAACTTCTGAGTATCGTTTCTTATGTCTTTTTCTATGAGTGTATCAAATTTGATTAAAATCGGACCACTCCTTATATAATCCGATTTTTTCGATTATCGATTTTCGATATGTATCGGGTGTACCTCGACACAAAACCTAGCTAAGAACACTCGCAAACGCTTATAGTACAACTGTGTAAATTTTCCAGAAAATCGGTTTAGCCGTTTCGGAGTCTATAGATAACACACACACACACACACACACACACACACACACACACACACACACACACACACACACACACACACACAGTTCCAGTTATAAATCAGTTTACGTAATCACGTTGAATGCAGAAGACAATGAAAAAAATTAATAAGACAATACCCGCATACTAATGTTCCGAATAAGGAAGTAAAAGAATATAGTATTTCTTTCATATAAAACTTCTTCTTCTTCTTCTTCTTCTTCTTCTTCTATGTGTCTTGTCCTTTCAGGACGTAGGCGATCATGCCCTTTCACGTCTCCCTATCACTGGTGGCTCTTAGCACACTTTCTCCTGTTTTGTCATCCACCTGCTCAGTCCCTTCAAATATGTTATCTGCTGCTTTCCTCTGTCTCTTTTTTTGCTCTATCTGGCCTGTTAGTATCAGGTTCTCCAAGCCTTCCTTCCTCATTGCATGTTCTAAAAACTTCTGTTGTCTCTTCCTGATACTCAATATTAATTTCCTTTTCGTTTCCATTCTTTCCAACACATCATCATTGCTCACATGCTCTGTCCATGATATCCGCAACATCCTTCTGTAGAACCAGATTTCAGCTACTTCAAGTTTTTTCTTCATCTTTGTTGATATTGTCCAACACAGAAAATCAGTTTTGCTTCCTAGAATTCATCTTATTCGTTATATTCTTCATACCCTAAAATTTCGATTGATCCGTTAAAACTTCATCAGGTATTTCTAAATGGAAATAAGTCTTTTTTCTACCACCCTGTAACTGAAATGAATAAAAGTAGTAGCAAAAAACGAATTTTCATACAGTTTACAGCTGAACTTATTCGATGTTTTGCGTTCAGATTTTTCAAATTTTTATAAACATATATATATATATATATATATATATATATATATATATAGTACTGTGCAAAAGTATTAGGACAAGACCTATTTTATCTTTTATTAGGCATATTGACAGAAAATAAACAATTTAATTAAAGTAATTTTATTTTATTTACTCAACAAATGTATTAACAAGAATAAAATACTTATTACAAAATAAATTTAGTATTTAGTATAATAGCCTTTGATCGCAGCCTTCATTCTCTCAGGTATTGACATCACAAGCTTCTTCAATATATCTAATGGTTTCTCCTACCAAGCAGCTTGTATCTGTTCCCATTAGATTTATCAATTCGAGAGGGGGGAATAAGAAAAAAGTGAGTCATATCCAAAGATAATAGAATAATGAGTAGTTTCAAAATAAATTGTTTACTAGAAAATAGGAAAAATTAAATATAATTCTTTTTAATACATTTCTTTTACATCTATTTATTAGCAATTTACTTGGCTTTTCACCTGTATTTTAATTTCAGTGAGGTTTTGAGGAAAATCACCCCTGTCCTAATTCTTTTGCACACTACCGGGAGTGTGCAAAAGTGTTAGGACAGGGGTGAGTTTAAACTTTATTTTGATGCCTCATAAAAGATAAAATAGTTCTTGTCCCAATACTTTTGCACATTACTGTATATATTCTATACAGCGTCTTTTCTGAGAAGGCAAATCCATATAAAAGTGACGTATATCAGAATAGAAAATAGCACACAATCCAAAAATAAATGAATAAATAAATTTACTGGAAAGCAATAAAAAATGACTGAAAATAATGTTGAAATCGAAAAGGTAGAAAAAGCTAAAGAAGTCAAGGTAGAAAAAGCTAAAGAAGTCAATAAAAGAAAGACAGATGAAGATTCTTGTACATCAACGAAACCACGTGAATGTGTCACCCCCCCCCCCACAACCACCGCAAAAAAAAAAAAATAAAATCAATTTTTCAGTTTTATGGAAAAATGTGTTAATCAAATATATTTTCTGTTGTATGCTTGGGATTTATTATGGAGAAAAATAAAAAAAAAATAAATAGGCATAAAAAAAAATGGAAAAGACAAAAAATAAATAGACATAAAAAAAAATGGAAAAAAATGTAAGACAAAGATTTACTTCTTACCGGACTTCTCTCAACCTATATTCATTTCCGATAAAATGCAACTGCAACTTCTACTACAACAGTTTCTTTTCTCGCACTTCCCGACTGTGGAATTCTCTTCCACACGATTGCTTCCCCGACGGCTACAACTTCCAGGAGTTTAAATGTAAGGTCAATAGACACCTCCTAACACACTAACCTTCTCCCATTCTACCAAACACTCTTCCCATCTGCCTAACCCTCATCCTCGCTATCCTTACTCATCTGTCACCTTCCTCCTGACATTCCCTATGTCTAACCACTCCTTCTCTTTACCTTCCCCTATGTAGCCCCATGCGCAATAGTGGCAGTGGAATGCCTTGCTTGGGGTGAGATGATTAAAAAAAAATAACACTATATCCATCATAACACACATATATATATATTAGAAAGATTAACATTGAAAGTCGTAACACACACCTTCAGATAAGTCTTTAAAGTCTTTAAAGATCTCAGAAAAAGGAAGTGAATTTTATCTCTTTCCAAAAATAACGTTTAGTACCTGATGAGACATTGATCTTTCAATGTCGAAATAAAATGTACAGTTTTGTAGTAGATTTTTTTGTTTGGACATGTTCTAAAGTATAATCTATAATAAATATTCATTGGTCTATGAGTATTGAGCACTGTTTTAAATTAATGTTTTGAATGTTGCAAATATTTTTTCGTTCCTTTTCGTTGTATATATATATATATATATATATATATATATATATATATTCCATTTGTAAACGAGTTGTTACACGACCTAGGTTTCTACCATAAGTGGTGTCTTCAGGCGATTTGCAATAAATGATTTTACCGTCTACCGTTTTCTTTAAAGCACATGTAGAAGGGAATATTTGAACGCGCGATTTTTAAAACTACAAGGAATTATGGCGTTTTCATCCATCGTATATATATAAAAATAATAATTATATATATATGGTTAAATAAAATAAAGGCAAGAGAAAAACTGGATTTAAATCGCCTACGCGTTTCGTCCTGTGATGGACATTATCAAGGCAAAAGACGAAATGAGCTTTATTCTAAATTACGTATCTATAAACAAACAAACAAACAGTGTTGGCAACTATAAAAACTAAAAAATAACATACATAATAAAAAGTTCAAAGAAAACGGTTGAATTCCACTCATTTTAATATCTCGTGACTTTGCACTACACATGAAGAAATTCTAAAACTAAAATATTCTGTTAATCTTTTTAAATGATTTGTGAGCGTTTTTATCGTTGCCAACACTGTTTGTTTATACATACGTTATTTAGAATAAAGCTCATTTCGTCTGTTTTGCCTTGATAAAGTCCATCACAGGAGAAAACGCGTAGGCGATTTAAATACAGTTTTCCTCTTGTCTTTATTTTATTTAACCAACCATCGTTTCCTTAATCTCAGATTATAACTGAGTATATTTTACATATATATATATATATAGTAGAGACTCCGACTGACACCAAATCGGTCGAGTTTCGTTCCCGGCCAGAAGCAAGTGGATATGTCTAGCCACACTGATGAGCTGTGATACAGCAAAACGGGCTTGTATGTGGATGACTAATATATTATGCTCTCATTATGATTGAGCTCTCTGGAGAAGAAAATTTTAAAAACAGTTTCCACTTCGGCTATAATGCGTGACTCTTCAGAAATGAATTGAGTTCTCTCGGTGACTGGCGTCTGTATACACTGCTTACATACAAGACGTTAAAATTTCCCTTCTCTGATCCCATGCACCGATGGCTTAGGGAGTAGAGACATCGACTGACACCAAATCGGTCGAGTTTCGTTCCTGGCCAGAAGCAAGTGGATATGTCTAGCCACACTGATGAGCTGTGATACAGCGAAGCGGGCTTATATGTGGATGACTAATATATATATATATATATATATATATATATATATATATATATATATAAGAGTACTGTTTTGTGATATCTGTCTTCCTAAATGGCAGCGAATGCTGGACAGTCTCCTCACAGATGAAGGAGAGAATCGAAGCAACAGGAATGTGGTTCTACAGAAATATGCTGAGAATACCTTGGATCGAAGATGTGAGTAACGAATTCGCTTACTTTTCAACATTATCCGGGAATAATAGAAAATAATCTTCGAGATATGAATACCAAAATATGTAAGTGCAAGTAATAAGACAACATAATTAATCACATTGTTGAACTGTTTCTTGCGTATTTTATCGAGATTGTCTGGGAAATGAAATACAAAAAACAGATTTCCACCTGAAGAGAATGAAGCCAGCCGGTGCAAATCATTTGCTTGAATGACATACAATTCAAAATTCAGAATGAATTCTTAATGTCCTTATGGATACGTCTAATCCAGATACGTCTACGGCCATTTTAAAATGTTAATAATCGATCAGAATATGAATGTTATGTAATTGGCTGTGACCGGATATGCGTGTCATGAAACGATGCGGAAAGGGAAATCGGCGAACCGAGTTCAAATTCGGCTCCAGGTTTTTACGTTCACTTTCACATTAATGTCATTACAAGCCTGGTTAGTATGTCGATCGGTGACCGCTTGGAAATACCAGGTGCTGTAGGCTTGGATGTGCGAGTGATGTAAAGAATAGTGGCCTGGAATTGTTAATCAGAGAGTCAACTACCAATTATAGTTGGGGCTGCTATATTCATACGCGCAAATATTCTCGGAAATGGTAGGGTTCTGCCTCTTTTTCCTCCAGGTATGGGTTAATTAGTAATACTTGTATTACTAAATCATGATTTCTAAAAATTTCTTACAATCTAAAAAGTATTGCTTAGCTTTAAATAACCTGCAAAGGGTTGATAAGACGTAAAAACGACTCAGTCAGCTAGTTAACCCAGTCTGTGCTATTATTTAATCCATAACTGAAGGGAAGAGATGGATTAATACCTTTCCAAAGAGCATTTGTACGTAAGTGAATGCAAGGAATTCAACTGGCTTGTTGTTCCGAGTCGATATCCACTGCAATAAAACAGCTGAGTTAAACAGCAGGGTAAATTAGGAACTATAGATTTGGGTGGCAACTAATCTAGGAGAAGGATAAATTTGAATTCAGAACCTTGAAGAAGGCAGCTAGGTGATTTGCTCTTTAAAACTTAACAATTTACTGGTTATTTAAAGTCTAAAACTATTTTTGATTCTAAGGATAATAATTCTTTAGCGAGTGAATATTGCATTAACTATTTTTTGGAGACGTCGGTGATACAAGTCCAACTATTTAACCCATGACTGAAAAAGGCAACTGAAAAACATTACAATATCTTTTGCAAGGTGTTAGAGAAAATCACAGGTAATAAAAAATTAATTCAGGGGAGTCATGAATGCCTACACTCTAAAATCACACAGTATTAGATGTACTTGATAACTTTAACATTAAAGGCATTGCGTATTTTTTCAATCCAATCCAATCAACCTATAAAAAATTTTCAAGGGTTTTCTAATATATATATATATATATATATATATATATATATATATACAGGTTTCTTTGAATAATATAGACCAGTTCTATTTATTTTGTGTAAGATCCGTTCGTATGATCTGATTAGCTTGATAGTGTTGTCATGGAAAGACGACAAGAAATCGCAATAATTATTGATTTTTTTATCAGGTCTGAGCTTTCGGCTTACATAAGCCATTATCAAAGGATGAACATTTAATGTTCAATGAACATAGAACATTTAAATTATTATTAAAAGAGTGAAGTTATACAGAGAAAATTAGACAGGTCCATTTTTTGTGTTGCACATGGCTGTAGGCCGAGAAGGAATGGAGGTAGTGGGTTTTTGGTCAATTGAGTGTATAGTGGCATGAGGGATTGGTCTGGGAACTGCTGCTACTATGGTGTAGGGGTTAAGTATAATAACTATGACCTCTCCAGTCGATTATAGGCATTGAAGTATGTTAGTAGAGGTGTCGAAATTTATTTAGGCTAGGTTTAAACTGTTTGATGTAGATAGCTTCTAGAATTTTAAGTTTTCGTTTATTATTTTCTTGTCTAAGTATATGCGTATTTTCAACAAGTGTTTTCCTAAGAAGTGTGTGTTGATAGCCGTGATGTTTTAAATGTCGGTATATGTTAGAATTTTCATTTAAGTGCAATGTAAGTCTCCGCGAAAGCGAGTTAGTAGTATGTCCAATGTAGGTATTATTTAGTTTGTTAGAGATACATTCTCGAAACGGGCATTTGAATTTATACACTACATTGTTTTTTTGCAAATCGCTAACGGTGGGAGAGGAGTCGTTGAGGACGATTGAGTTGGATGTTGTGGATTTAGTGTAATATATGAGAAATTTAATTCTTTTGTTGGGGTCTGTCGGAGAGATATTAGTGTTTATGAGTTATATATATATATATATATATATATATATATATATATATAACAGAATCTTACGGAAAGTTATGAAATGTTATTAATCAACATAATTATTTAAATTTGTTTGAACATTATTTTTAAAGGACACACGTATTTGAGTGGATACTCTGCTTTTAATTAAGGAGTACTGTTGAAGGATACATATTTTCCTAACAAGATTTCAGGAATATTCATGGTCGGTGGATATATCCAATTCGGTCGGGTTTCAGTCCTGGGTTAAAAAGCAATCGGAGTCTAACCGTACTGATGAGCTGTGATACAGCGAAACAGATCTGTCTGCGGATGACTATATATATATATATATTGTAAAATACAGGAAAAAAGGGAAAGATTAGAAAGGTAAACATATATAAAATATACATGTATAAAATATAAGATTTTCTTATATTTAGTTTTAATTTTTATTTTATTTTATAAGTTTTGATTATTAAAACTGAATTTTTAAAATAATATTAATAGTAGTTATTTTTTAATTTGTATTAAAATTATGATATATTATGATTTACAATTTATTTCTTGCCGTAAATATATTCCATTATATTTGAAACTAAATTTCAATGCTAAATTTTCACATCATATTTTTCTAAGAAAGCAGACGGTTTTCTATAGACGCTGTGTCGATACTTGATGTCAACATTTATTTCTCTGTATACTGTTTATTTTCTTTCTATTTCTATTTCTTTTTTTCTCTTCTTTCCATTTATCAATTGTCTACTTTTTTCTTTTTTCTCTCTTTGGATTTTATTGAATGAGCGAGGATATTTTGTAAATTAGCGTTACAAATGTCTATTCGAAATATGGACATGTGAGCGTCTGTGTGTAATAATATTCTCTTGGGAAATTTTGAAGATTAATTTTTGTATTATTCGGGTATGACGAGCCGCAAAATATGTATTACCCATGAAATTGTAGTATATCTAAAATTATATATATATATATATATATATATATATATATATATATATATATATATATACAGGATTAATGCGTAGAATATATATGCTATTAAATATAAGAGACAATGAATGTCTATTATGTTTAATCATGAGCCGTTCTAAACGTCGTATTTTTGCTTTAATTTCAGTTGAAAATAAAGACAAAAATTCTCCAACATTTGGATAATTATTTATTGGTTTTCTTCTAAGCTTTCGGCTCACATGAGCCATCTTCAGAGAGGGTGTTTAAACTGAAATATTATAAAATCCACCATCACCGACGATTTTATTTTGTGTTGACATAAAACTCCGCTTGGCAACGGCAATAGTTACCAAAAATAATAAACGCAGTTCTTAAGTTTGCGATGCGGTTTTATGACGTCACACCGCGGGATAGCGCGAAATGACAACAAAACCATGTAGTCAAATGCAATGTAATATGTTATTTCCTGTTTTCAAGTTGATTTTATTGAGTGTTGGTTGTTTTGATTTGATGTACATGGCCTCCAATATCTGCAGGTTCCTCTTACTGTGTGTATGAGTAAGGATCACCGTATTGTTGACCAAAATTATTATTACCTACATGTTTATGTTTTTCAGAGAAATGTTGTTTAATAGTACTCTGATCAGAAAGATGACATGTAAGTCTACGGGAGAGCGTGGTTGTAGTAAAACCAATATATGTACTAGGTTTTTGATTAGTATCAGAGATGCAATCTCTGAATGGGCATGTAAATTGGTACACTACATTGGTTTTTTGTAAAGAATTTTTGTCTTTATTTTCAACTGAAATTAAAGCAAAAATACGACGTTTAGAACGGCTCATGATTAAACATAATAGACATTCATTGTCTCTTATATTTAATAGCATATGTTTAGAAAATAAATTGCTGCCTCGATATACTAAATATATATATATATATATATATATATATATATATATATATATATATAGGAACATATCCTATAATCTGTTTTTCATGTAATGTACAGAACATGTTAAAACTTTTATGAGAATTTCTGATTGACAAGATTTGGCTTAAATACAGAAACTTGGCTCGCGGCCGACCTTTTGTCTGATGTTCATAAATTCTAAATCAAACTAATAATTTCTAATCAAAGAATCTGGACTAAAAGCAGACGCCTTTCAGTAAGTACGTACATTACAGGAACAGACGTTGCTTGAATGAAAATGAATGCTTTCCTTTGGGTTTTTTTTTCACCTTGCTAGGCACGCTGAGCCAATGTACATTCTCTTCAACAGTAATTCCTGCTTGCCATTATCAACGAATGATTTATTAATAACTATTTTATTTTCGTTTGTATTTTCATTTTATTTCATTTTTTTATTTTTGCCATTTCCTCCCAATATTAGGAGACGAAAAAAAAATTTTTTTGTTTCCGGAACACGTGATCGGAAGTCCTTTCTTGCAAATCATAGAAAGGGTCGAAAGCTATTATGCACCATTAAAATAAATGTCGGCTACGAATGAAACAAAATCCGTGGTGGTTATTGAATTTTTTCTTCCTCTGATGAATAAAGTATGTAATGTTTTTTCTTTTTTAAATTTCTGAGGTTAAGTGCTACATGCAAGAGAACCAATGATATAAGCACCAATCAGTAGAGACAAGATTTCCGACCAAACTTATTGTTGTTCATTTTCCATACTTCAAGTGACACAACGATGTCGTCAATCTCACGGTTTTATCAAACTGCCATTGTTTTTTTAACATAAACATGAATTTTGAAAAGATGGTGTCCATGGTTTGTAAATGTCAGTTATTATAATATCGGTGTCAGAATCATACTTATATGGAAAGGAACATTAGTTAATCTAGTCTAGCGATCCCGAATCCGAGGGTTCCGATATGTAAGTTGCGGTACAATAGATATTGGTTCCTAATTTGTTTCCAGTTTCCTTAAAACTTGGACTTTGCACACATGCTCAGTCCATAGTATCCTCAACATTCTTCTGTAGAACCATATTTCTGTTGCTTAAGTCTCTTCATCTGTGAGAAGATTATGCAGCATTCACTAAAATATAGCAGGACTGATAATAAAAAACAGAAAATTATCCTTCATTTTTCTATTGCTTAATACTTTGCTTACTTTTTCAAGGGTGTCTGTTATTTGAGGAAAATATGCGCTCTCCGGCAGACCTGAACCAGCGTTCCCTTAGAGAAAACCGCGATTACGTTCAGGTAATAATAATAATTATATATATATATATATATATATATATATTATAACTTATACTTTAGAACGTTGACAAAATACAGTCTAGTACATAATTGTACATTTCGTTTCGACATTGAAAGAACAATGTCTCATCAGGTCGTTAATAATGATGGTAATAAACGTTACGTTTGAAAAGAAAATTAATTTTTATATATATATATTTTACTTCCTGCCTAAATTTGCGGTTTATCTCTCTTAGCCGTTTCCATTGGCTCTTTCTTCTCGGTTCTTTCTCTCATGTTTTCCTTTTTATTTTTATTTCCTCTATGTCTTACTCTTTCTTCTTTCTTTCCTTCTTTCGATTTATATTTTTAATTTTCCCTCTTTTCTACCTTTTTTCTTCCCCCCCACACCTTTTTTACTATCCTCTTACCTGTACGAAAAGATTTTCAAAAATAAAAAGAAGTGAGATTTTTAAAATTTTCTTTTAAAAAATAAGGTTTATTACCATTATTATTAACTACCAGATAGGATATTGCTCTTTCAATGTCCAAACAAAATGTACAATTTTGTACTAGATTGTACTTTGTACGTGTTTTAAAGTATAATTTATAATAAATATTCATTGCTCTATTTTTATATTGAGCCATGTTTTAAAATTAATCTTTGGAACGTTGCAAATATTTTCTTTGTTCTTTATCCATTGTATATATATATATATATATATATATATATATATATATATATATATATGGGAAAGACTACTAAAAAGTTGTAAGTTAAAAATGTATTTTTTGACAGTATTTATTTATTTTTATTATATATATTTGATATTTCAGACCGGCCTTGACCTTTCATCAGAAACAAATTTGTTTCTGATGAAAGGCCTCGGCCGGTCTGAAATATCAAATATATATATATAATAATAAAAATAAATAAATACTGTCAAAAAATACATTTTTAACTTACAACTTTTAGTAGTTTTTCCTATACATATTAAGACCAGTATACGTGGATTATCATTATGCTATATATATATATATATATATATATATATATATATATATATATATACTGTGGGCTAAAGAACTGTCTTCATGCAACGTACAGAAAATGAATACGCTAAAATTATCCCGAGGGCTGCTTGGGATAGCGAAATCACAATCCGCCCTCGGATTTCAGATTTGCACTTGACTTCCCAAATATTAAATTTTTCGTTACTTGCTTGGTTTTCGCATAAATAATTTGAAAATATTGACGAATGGTAGCTATGTCTGAACTATCTATGAATACCAAATATTTCCTTATAAGAGAGAAAAAAAAAACAATATGAACATTGTTGACTTTAACAGACTGAAAGAAGGCTACGTCTTTTTAGTAAACTTTTTTTGTGCCGAAATATTAGGTGAAGATTGTCCAGTATTCACTATGATATTACATTACAGTTAAAATTATTGATTTAATCATAGTTATTTCTACAACCAGATAATTAAAGAGATAATACGCTAATTTGTTAACTAATCGCGTGTCTTTTTTATAGTAGTTTCACCCTAAGAAGGGCAGTATTGCCAATGATGTAAAGGGGGTTACAGTGAGAGAAGAAGGAAGAGAGAAAAGAAAAAAATCGGTGCAGAGGATGTCGAAGAAAGGGTAAGAGAGAGGTGGGAGTCAAGTGGATAGAAGATGGCAATTGACGTTGCATTTAAACCTTAGGAGATTGTAGCAATCAGGGCAGCAAGCATGAGGAAGCGAGTTCCACAGGCAGGAAGTTCGAGAAAAGAAACTAATAGAGAAGAAGTGGTAGTGGAATTTGGTTATTTTGACGGTAAAAGAGTGGGACCTAAGCACCAATCTAGTTGCACGAGTAAATTCATGAGGATAGGGCACCAGGGAATGAAGCTTTTCATAGAATAAGCCGTAAAATACTTGGAGAACAGAGTGAAGCCACATTCCGTCGACGAGAATGTGACTGAAGGCGTGCTGCCAAATCGGGATCGATTACATTACAATCCTTTGGATTTTGTCGAGAACCTCGGGATGAATAGCAGGAGCACCTGGCAACAGTCGAATGGTAGGTTTATAAATGTGCAAGATGGATTTTGACGAGAAAAAACTTCCTGCTTCGGTACAATGACCTAATCTTTTTCGTCGTGAATGTAGCTATTGATTTGAGATAGTCCTTTCACTTGAGATCGGCTGAGAGAGTGAGACTGAAGAGGCGCTGTGTATTGGCTTCAGGGAGACTAGTGTAATCTAGACTGATGGAAGGTAAGAAAGCTTCTCTATCGTGGTTAAAGGAGATCAGATTCGAGTTGAAAGCATAAAAATGTACATGCCATTTCTTACTCCAATCAATCAGTGACTGTAAGTTATTTTCAAAAGCAGGATCGAAGTTTACTTTGTCAACCCTGGCAGATATCATATTGAGACGGGAGTAAATGGTGGTATTATTTTGAGAACTGATTACATCAGGATGATCATATGTCGTATTTATAAGTATCTCTACGTTTTCTTGTTTGCTTATTGAGCTGATCATGCAAATCGTTGACAATGGCGATGCTTTCTATCGAAAGCACATGAATATAACGTTCTTCTGTCTGTTTATCTTGTTGACTAAATAGCAACGTGTTTTGCAAAATCAGGAAATATACAGGATCTATCATCGCCCGTTCATATCTCGTTCGATCTATGTTAGAATCACTGAGATATGAATGGACTATCTATCTGAGTTTATTACCAATGTATCGGAAAATTTGATCATGCATCACTGAATCAAAATATACGCCACTTAAATCATACATTCCAATTAATCTTTAAGCATATAAAGCAATCTTACATTGATACTAGTTGGAAAATAGAGTATTAGGTGCTGTAGTTTTGGGTGTGCCGATACTGTAATAGAAAACGGCTGAGAATTGTTTATCAGAGAGCTGAGTTTCAATTCCAGTTGGGTTCATTATGTTCACTTACGCGCAAATACCCTTGGGCAAGTATGAACCCACCCACTCCATTTCCAGTTATGGGTTTGTTAATAATTATTACTAGTTTTTTGTATGGGGTGTTCAATGAAGGCAGATCGAAGTTAGCAGTAAACATTATGTAAAGTCAATAGTCATCTACTAGCTCACTAACTTCCTTCAACCTCTCTCTTTCTCTCATGCTAATTTCATCGTCCACTATACTCTCAGCAGTATTATCATCGTTCTCCTACCCTATTCCTGAGACCCCCTGTAATCTGTCACTCTTTCTCATAACTTATCTCCTATGTAACCCCCTGATCAACAGTGGCAGTAAAATGCCTTGCTTGGGGTGACACGATTATATATAAAAAAATTGTTATTGGTGAAATGTTATTGGTTTTATTATTGGATCATGTATTTAATTCATGGCAATTGTGGCATGAATTGAATGCTATGCATGTCGAAGATTTGTAGTTCCAACAGGACGGCGCCACTTACCACACAACAAATACAACAATGGCTTTATTGAGAGTGAAATTCCCACGTTACATCATCTCTCGAAACAGTAATGTCAGTTGGCCACCAAGATCATGCGACTTGACGCCTGTAGATTTCTTCTTTTCGCGTCAGCTTAAAAGTAAGGTCTACTCTAACAAGCCAACAAAAATTCAACAGCTGAAGGATGCGATAATAGGGCATATTGGTGAGATCGAGGAGCAACTATGCCGAGAGGTCATCAAAAATGTTGACCATCGAGTAGAGGTGTGCCACCGAAGCCTTGAGCGATATTATACTTTATCCATAATTGCCGTGATTCAAATAACATGATCCAATAGTGAAATCAACAAAATTTCAGCAATAACACAGTTTTATTTACTGCTAAATTCGACCCGACATAATAGAACACCTTTTATCACTAAAACTTTATTATCTTACCCCACCCTCTAAAAACTTACAATCTAATATATTATCTGGTTTTAAATAATTTGCAAAAGGTTTTATAAAAAACGAATTAATCAATAACATAGATCTGTACAATTCTGGGTGACATTCAAATTCTTGTCCTTTTGAGGAATACTATGTATATAAGAAGACGCACTGAAAACGTGTCGGTCCGTCTCAGATGTAGAACATGATGAAGAAAAAAATTGTTGTTTGGTCAGATTTTGAAAACTTTCCATAACTGCTTATCGTCAGTCGAGTACTTAGGCTCGATTGGCTCCAAGGTGATGACTGTTTTATTAAGAACTTCCATAGAAACATGTCTCTGATCACGGATTTCAAGTCACTCAGTGTCAGTTGTTTACGCCTCAAGATTACACCAACCCTATCCACTAGGAGTAGCTTTCGAAAATTAGGAATCCATTTTTTGTGTTCTCTCCTATCGCTAGGTGTCTGAAAATGAATCTGGTCAATGGTATGCTAAAATGTATGCTGAAGAAAAGAGAGTATAAGAAGTTTACACTTCCGCAAATGATATCATTCATGGATACAGTAAAATAGAAAAAAATTGAGGGTAAAGATAAAAGAAAAAAAATAATTGCCTATGAAATAGATACAAACTACGTTATATTTGATAGAAAAAGTTGCTGGTTACAAGTCTCGTGACAAAATATAACGGTAGGAAGAGAATAGGGTGTACGTAGTTCTTTAATTGGCTTTTAAAATAATGAATCAGTCAGTCAGTTAAGTGCCATACGTGATACACGCTTAGGCGACCATGTCTAGAAAGGGACATGACTAACTTGGCAGGAGATTATCCCACAGTAGGTTACCATTACTTTCTGTGGAAGACTGGTTGCCGACCAAGGCTATAGAACCTAATCTGTCCTGTTATTTAATCCATAACTGGATAAAAGAAACGGATTAATACCTTTTCCAAGGGTATTTGCGCGTAAGTGAATGCAAGGAATTCAACTGGAATTCGAACTCTCGATTTCTCGTTCCGAGCCGATAACAACTGCACCATAACGCACATTCTGAATGAATCAGGAACAAGCAAAATAGCGAGATTTCTCGGGTAAAATATGATAGTTTCTCCCCCTAGTTTTCTTCTGTGATGTTTTGATATTTGTAGCAAGTGGATGGTGAAAAAAAAGAGGTCTGCATTACAGGGCATCTTGCTCTACCATTCATCTTTCTAACAAGCAGTCGGTAATATTTTCTTGCTGGAACAGTAACGACTTGCCAGTGTAGATCCCCACACAATGCAATTTATTATGACGAGCAAAACTCTGCAATGACAAAGATAAGACTTATTTCAAGTGAAAAATCAAGATGGTGTGACTTTGGGATATTCGCTTGCGAACAATCAATGCGTTCACTAAGAAGACATGACCGTAACCCACACAAACACTAGTGCGAGCCACAGAGTATTCACAGATAATGGCTCAAACCTACTCGCAGCACTTATTTTACTTATCCAGCCGGCACTGACAAAAACGGTTACTTGCATTTTCAGTTTCGACAGAGGTCAAACAACAATACAGTTTCTTCCTCTTTCTTTGGTATTAATTATCGATTCTAAACCCGATTGTAACGCTATTCCGACGTAGATATATATTTCTTTGGTTTAATACAACGTAGCGAGGGAAATCGTTATTAGTGGTATTGTTAGTTGTGCTTTATTGTAATTCGTGATGTGAGCTTACTTAAAAATATTTTTAACACTATTATGTGTTTGTAAAATCCGAGAGGTAGAGAAATTGGCTGATAATTTGGAAAAAATATAGTTTTTCTTCTTTTTTCGTATTTGAAGCGAATGATTTTGGTCCAGTGGAAGTTTAAAAATGGCTGTAGCTATAACAGAATGTCAGGATTTCCTTGATGGGGTCAAGTCCAGGCCCCCTACATATGCTGGGAAAATTTTTGAAAACCTGTGATGATGTAATTGGGAAGAAGACAAAACGACATTACGTCATGTGAGGTGTTGATATTTCATTCGTTGAGCCATAACTCCCCCATAGATCGTGTAGGTGGAAAATAATCTCATTGGTCAAAGCTTTGAGTCGCATAGTCACTCGGTCCATCTCCCAATTGAGGACAACTATAAAAATCGAGACCCAGTGAGAAAAATGAGATTGTGTGTATTTTTCAGCGCTGTCGAGCGACAGAGACAAAACAACCCCATCGCCGCCGTCATCATCAGCCGCCACGTCCACTCTCTGTGCAAAGCTTGATAAAAACTGAAAAGACATGTTTTTATTTGGAGAATTGTTAGTTCTGATTATTTTTGAAAATTGAAGGCTCTGATTATTTTCAACGAAACTTTAAAAAGACTTGTTTTTATCTGGAAAATTTGAAAGCTTTGATTATTTAAACGAATCGTTCTCTCCGTTGTAAACTCTGAAATTCGGCAATTGTACATTCTGCTTTTATAATTAATTATTTTTTTAATATAAAGACTTTCTTTCGTAACTCATCCAGGCGTTTTCGAATTTATTCATTTATTCTTTGGTGTCGTATATATATTTTTTTAACACTAGTGTACACAAGTGTCCGGTCTGGTTTGATATGGTAGAGAGATGGTTACTCAACGTGACTTTCTGAGATCAAAAGAACACAGCGTGGGCAGAAAGCTTCATCGTTGTAATAGACGTCTTGAGGACCAGCTACTGTGACCAAAAGCGTCGTTATAATTGGTGCCGTTTTGACAGCATCAACCCGCTCACGTTCCGGTAATCATCATCGCAGCAGTTTCTGGACCAAGAGCGGCGAGCCAGCCTGGCCGAGGTGTCACACCATAAAAAAACACTTCACAACTTTTTACTTAATAATGGCTACAACACTGAAGACAGGTAGCTTTTAGGTGTAGTATAGAGTGAGCATAATTGTAAAAAAAAAATCTCCTTATTAAAAAAACAAATAAAAGAAACCTCCGTCTGATTTTGCAAATTACGTAACACAAGAATTTCAGTCATTGCATGATTTTATTTTTTTCGGGCCAACACATCGCCACGTGTGGGCCAAGCTGCTGAATGCCCTTTTATGGAGTCATTATCTTTAGATAGATTGCCTACCAAGGTACCCCAACCACGTTGAATTGTCCGAGGCTGTAAAGTCCTAGATTGCTTTGCGTTGTCCATCACATCCTAACCAAAGCTAGAGGAACCAATTTGCCTTACTATTTATCTAGAAGAATGAGAAGAGATAGATTCATGCCTTCTCCAAGGCAGAAGGGAACTTAACGGATGCAACCGGAAGTCGAATTCGGTTTCCAGTTGCCAAACGTAACACTACCCATACACTACCGGCCATTATTATTAAGCGACCACAGTGTTTTAAGATCTATGTATCTCATACTATATTTTTAGTATTTATTGCCAAGTGAATAATTGTAAATGAAAATAGAATGGTTCTTTTGTTAATACTGCACAATAACATGTGCATCAAACGAATTTATAAATATTCAATAATTATCTATATAGCAGTTTCATCAATGAAAAAATGAAGAAAATTTAGAGTGATTCTGACGAGTTCATCTTTGCTTCCTTGCCTGGTAAAATTTTACTAAGTAATAATAAAGAAAGAGCCATTCTATTTTCATTCAGAATTATCAACTTAAAAATAGTATGAAATACATTATTAAAATAAAAACTGGGTTGGCCTAATAATTATGACCGGTTGTGTACATTCAACAAAAAACAAAAAACAAGACAAAATTGATGCCATATGAGTAACTCGCATTCACTCTCTCCCTCTCTCTCGCACACGCACAGGCAGAGATATTTTGATATCCTCATCGTCTTTTTTTCTGATTGATGTCTGTCACTAAAAATTCTGTTTAAGTCGCATGTAAAATTAAATTCCATTCTAATAAGCATTATAACATTAGGCTGCAAACCAAGTCCGAATAACTCAGTTTATTCTACTGTTTAACCCACATAAGGGAGGATACGAAAGTGATGGATTCATAGTTTTCGCAAAGGCATCTGTGCGAAAGTAGGCGTAAGGAACTCGGGCAGAATGCGAACTCGCTAAGCCGATTTCTTTTTTTCGCTACCCCACCCCCAAATCCAGCTTCTTATAAGATAATATTCGAATTGTCATAGACCAATAAATGAAAATGTCGATGCTCTATTTCTAAAAAAAAATAATTAATTTGCTATGGCCTCCAAAATTTGCTTTCTGAATAAGCTTATGAAGCTGATAATTTAGTCTGGCTATTTCTTTGTCCATTGCGAATTAATTTAAAAATAAGCGTTTTAAAATTTCTACCAAGCAAATTAAAATCGGTCCACTAAGTTCCAATTAATTATTATAGACGTTTACAAACGCATGAGAGAACTCGCACGTGCCTAAATGATCGATTTAATTACTAAAATGACGTATGTTTAAATTGACATAAGAGGTGGACAGAGAAACCTGTGAGAACTGGAAATCCAGTATAGCTAGCAATAATTTATTATATTTTTAAAATAACGTATTGCATAAAAAAGGTCTTATTTTAACGAAGTCTCTTATTTAATTTCTGGTTGTCAAAAAATCTTGACAAGTGTGTGTGTTTGGCTCCGTTGTTCCTTATCTAAAACATAGACCTTGAATAATCGTCTGTATTTACCACCGCTCAAGAGATTGAAATATATGCTCCGACTGACACCACATCGATTGAGTTTCGATCCCGGCCAGAAGCAAGTGGATGTGTCTGGCCGCACTGATGAGCTGTGATACAGCGAAACAGGGTTGTATGTGGATGACTAATATATTATGCTCTCATTGCGATTGAGCTCTCTAGAGAAGAAAATTTTACAAACAGTTTTCCACTTCTGCTATATTCAGAAATGAATGAGTTCTTTCAGTGACTGACGTGTGTATACACTCCTTATATACAACACGTTAAAATTTCCCATCTCTGATCTTATGGCTTAGGGAGTAGCGACTCAGACTGGCACCAAATCGGTGGAGTTTCAATCCCACACGGATAAGCTAGGATACAGCGAAACAGGCTTGTATGTGGATGACTAATATATATATGTTTATATATATAAAGGCAAAATTATAGTCACTTATAAAACGAGGAAAGCTATATTTTTCTCGCCTTCGCGTTTCGTCTTGTGAAGGAATTTATAAATTGTATTTTATATAAAGTAAATTATAGACAAAAAGTTGCTGGTTACTAGAAGAAAACGCTCATATGATTACCTAAAATTGTTAAACATCTAAAAATGTCATCGTTCCGGTTTAAAGTGTTTTTTTTTAATTTTATGTGCAGTATAATGTTATGTTATAAGATGTTAAAAAGATGGACATTAAATGTTTCCTTTAGATTTTTTAATATTTTTGTCGTGTATGTTGACTTGAGAAAGTATTGCTTCTATTAGAAAAAGTGCAATTGAAAAATATGAACCTATATTTTCCCAAACTCACCTTTCTAATATAAGCAATACTTTCTCAAGCCAACATATACATCAAAGATAAAAAAAGTGCAATTAATTTTCATCTTTTTAACAACGCATATATATATATATATATATATATATATATATATATATATATATATATAATTCAGATACTTTAATCCAAGGGAAAAAAGCAGGAAGGTAAATTCCAAAAACCCGATCCTAATTAATATTAAATTTTTTTTTAATATTAAAAAATGATACAGGAAGAGAGCTCCATGTAATAAAATCTTACAGAGCAAATATAAATTAAAAAAGGATTAATTCAATGATGTTGAATGACCATTTCGATATGAAGATCCCCACGGGGGATAACACATCACCTCAGCAACAGAAAAATCCTTTCAGAAACCTCAGAGTTTCTGAAAGGATTTTTCTGTTGCTGAGGTGATGTGTTATCCCCCGTGGGGATCTTCATATCGAAATGGTCATTCAATATCATTGAATTAATCCTTTTTTAATTTATATATATATATATATATATATATATATATATATATATATATATATAAATGAATGATTTTTTAATCGGACATTTTTATTATTTCAAAGGTAATTATAGTGTAAACTCGTTTTTGAAAAATAATTTAAAATTTAAAAATAAAACTAGAAGTATCCTCTAAAATAAACAGACAAATCTGTGTGTGGAGTGGGTATTTTATATGAAAGTATATATTTCTGAAATTTATGTACAAAATAAAATAAAAAGTCCGTATAAAATTTACATTTCATAACCTGTATCTACAGGGTGCAATGAATAAATTGTTGCCATATATATATACAGAGTATCCATAAAGTCCGTGCGCACTTTAAGAAAAGTTAGAACTTTATTTGTATTTGTGATAGAAATAATCTGTAAAAAATGTTATAAAGTTTAATGTACCTAGTTTTAACTATAGTTATTGAATACTTCTTTACCTGAAAATTTGCAACAATCTTTAGACAAGTAAACAAATGGAATTGAAGGAGTAGACCATTTTATTGGCCTCCAGGTTCACCAGATTTGACTCCATCAGAATTTTATGGGGACATTTGAAAACACTTGTGTATGCAACCAAACCTACTTAGAAGATTTGAAAGCTAAAATAACTAATGTGATTTCAGGTATTGCTGTAAATCAGTTGGCAAATGTTTTCCGTGAACGCAAAATCGTATTACCTTTTGTATTACTAATGATGGAGGACATGTGGAAATTTAAATAAAATTTCAATAAAATCTTTAAAAAAAAATAGATTTACTTCTTTCTAATCCTTTTACAAATTATTTCTATCGCAAATACCAATACTACTTTATTAGAAGATTTGAAAGCTAAAATAATATGATTTCAGGCATAACTGTAAATCAGTTGGCAAATGTTTTCCGTGAACTGCGAAATCGTATTACTTTTTGTATTGCTAATGATGGAGGACATATGGAAACTTAAATAAAATTTCCATAAATCCTTAAAAAATATAGATTTACTTCTTGTAATCCTTTTTACAAACTGTTTCTATCGCAAATACAAATAAAGTCATAATTTTTTAAAGTGCACACGAACTTTATGGACACCCTGTATTTAATTTTGCGCATGTGCGTTTTTTTTTTGCTTTTGATTCTGTCGACTGCACAGTATAGTAGGGTCAGTTGAGCACCGCTTGTGAAAAAAAGAGCTGCTATTTGGCATTCGCGCCGTAAGCTCTAATACGAATATTTTAGAGTGTTTAGGTATCAATCTGAGAACAGTACAGAGGATTCGGAAATATATAATATATATATAATATAATATATAATATATATATAATATAATATATAATATATCCATATAATATAATATATAATATATATATAATATAATATATAATATATCCAGTCACCATTATGATGTTTGGAGTAATCACTAGTGATATCGGCGTTGTGTCTCAATTCATTATCCCACAGGACCTGAGACTCAATACGGAGACCTGCATCAAGTGTTTTGAGGAGGTAGTTCTAGGTAAAGCCAGTGGCTGCTCTAAGACTATATATGGAAACAGGATTCTGCACCATGCCAAAGAAGCAAAAGAACCCAGTGCTGGCTTTAAAGCAATTTCTGCGACCAAATCACCTCTTACATCTGTGCACCTATCTAGACTGCAACTTCCTTGATTATTATATATTAGGCGCAGTTGAGCGAGAGACGAACAAAATTTCTTTGTAACTAAAAGATAAACTGAAGAAAATGCTACTGGCAGTATGCGTCAACATAAACAAGGAGACCGTCCAGGAGAGAAGCAGGAGATTACGATGTCTGGTAGCCGTGATTGAAGCCAATGGCAATTTTATTAAATGAATTTACTCTTAAGTATTTTCAGATATTTTTGTGTAAGTTTGGTAAATATATCTGTTAAAATTAGATGTCAATATTTTCCTTTTATGGTAATTTCGATGACAGTTTATTCACCGAAACTTTTATATATATAGTTATATAATACCTCTTTTATAAAAGCTTCATTAAAAACGACTGACAAGATACATAGAGTTTATTTATTAATTTTTTATTGTGTTCTCATAACATTTTACTTTTCTGTATATAAATTATGTACAAACGAGTGTAACCTTTATGCCAGAAATGATGGCAGAATTTTTGAGTGTATTATTAGCTGTTTTCCCACAGGTTATACCCTCTCTGTGTGAAAGGAGGATATATATATATATATATATATATATATATATATATATATATATATATAATATTTATCCATTATCAAGAATGAATTTATTTTTACTTTAAACTGATTCTATAAATTGTTTTATGCATTTATCTGTAGTTGACCATATATTTTTCGAAAATGGTCAGCGAATTCTGGTAGTGTTCATCGTTGATATTACTGAGTGTTGGTTTTTTTGTCTTTTTAACATTTCTTTCATTATTTTTAGCCATATTTTACATGTGGATGTTGCTATTTTATTTATATTATCAACGTGTATGTTACAGATAGAGTTTGCTAGGTCTCCATGTGATCTGAGCTATTGTCAAAGAGATGTGTCATGAGTCTTTCTGTGAGGCATGCCGTAATTTATCCAATAGCATTATTTATGAATATAGTTTGCTGAGGAAGACAATTTCTTAAAAGATATGTGAATTCATTAATAATATTGGTTCTCAGTTATTTTGATTTTGCAGGTGAATTATTGTTGTTGATGGTTAACAATTTGCATTTTTTCATAATAGATAACTTAATTTCCTTGCTTTTTTCAACTTGAGAGATATATTTATTTATAATGTTTCAACAAATACATGGTAACTATAATCAGGCTAAATTTTCCCTTAGAAACATTATAAAGAAATATACAACCCCAGTCTAGATAAACAAGAAATTTAAATTCAATTTGTACTATAGAAAATGTAAAAATGCTGATATTTATTTCAACATAAAAGACGAAAATGGATAGGATACTAGAAAAATTAAAGAAGAAAACGTACTTTTCTCTTTTATATGTAAATAATTAAATAAATAAATAAATATATATATATATATTTATTATTATACTTTAGAACATGTACTGACTACAAGCTACTACAAAATTGTACATTTTGTTTCGACATTGAAAGAACAATAAAGATAAAATGGTGCATTTCATGTATTTACTATAGTTTAAAGACAACATATGGTTGTTGAAACGATATTTTCACTTATTTGTTGTCGACCCAAAACAAAATTTAACATCAACATCATCATTCTATAAATAATGCTTTCGGACATACGTTGCCCAATTAAAAGAGAGGTCTTCTAATCTCGGCAGTTACAATCGTTTTTAGACGGGTCACAATTATTAATAGTAAAATAACAGTTATTATTCAGGGAGGCCAAGTATTCATTTCATGTTAAATTATTATAAAATATATTTACCTATGTACTTAATGCAACTATAACTTACATTATCATTGTTTTTGTTAAAAATCATTTTTAGTATAGTTGTATAGTAAAAATGTCTGAATTAAATTTGGAAAGAATTTTAACCGTATGTTAATGATCAAATCATCACAAATACACGCACACATATTTTTAAATGTGTGTGCGTATTTGTGCGTGTATATATATATATATAGATATGTATATATATATAGGTATTTATATGTGCATATACGTGTTTATATATATATATATATATATATATATATATATATATATATATATTCATATATGTTTTTTTTAATCGTGTCGCCCCCAATCAAGGCATTTTACTGCCACTGTTGTGTAGGGGGTTACATAGGAGCAATGTTATGAAAAGTGAGAGGTTCCTTGCAGGTACTGTCAGAAAGTGAGTAGGAGAGAAGAGATTACAGATGAGAGTGGGGTGTATGAGGAGAAATGTTATCAGGAGTGAGATGTTGCAGGGGGTGTCAGGAAGAGAATAGGAAAGGGAAGTGAGTACTGATGAGAGTGGGGTGGATGTAGAACAGCATGAGAGAGGATGTAAGCTAGTGTGTGTATATATATATATATATATGTGCATATATATATGTACAGTTGTGTATATGTTTGTATATATATGTAAATATAT
Organism: Ascarosepion bandense; assembly: GCA_037127315.1. NCBI lineage: Eukaryota > Metazoa > Mollusca > Cephalopoda > Sepiida > Sepiidae > Ascarosepion > Ascarosepion bandense. The sequence continues at coordinate 8,273,617 of JBBBDQ010000327.1, read as the reverse complement.
ATGTGTATATATAGATATATGCATATATGCGCATATATATATTTGTATATATATGTGTATATTTGTGTATATATATATATATAAATATATTTATATATATATGTGTGTATATATATGTATATATATATATATGCATACATATATATGTATATATATATTTGCATATATATGTGCATATATATATATGTGTGTGCATATATATATGAGTGTGTGTATTTGGGCAGTAATCCTTCTTTTACATCGTGAAAATGGAGTTTTGAGTCTTTTTTAATAAAAAGACGCTCACACGATTTTCAGTCACACGCGTCACGTGATAGCTTTTAGTGATCGGTTCTTTTTAAAAACATAAAATAAATTACGTTACAGTCAAAACATGAGTATAAAATAATAACATCGAAAACATATCATCCTTGAGAATGGCCATCGAAGTAACTGAAAGCGCCTGGGAAATCAATAATTCTGTGAACTTTTTATATACCTTATCTCCAGAAAAAAGGAAATATGTAAAATACTGGTTAAAAATTAATAAAATCTTCATTATCGGTCGTTTTTAACGAAACTTGCTTGAACGAATGAATGTTGCTTAAATATAAATTATTTCAATTGCACGATCCGGCAACCAGGAAGGAACATAACATCAGCACATTCCGAAAAAGAGCAACAAGTGATAACTGACAATAGCTACAGATTTTGAATGTTAAAACGGAAGTCCAAGAATACCAGTATATTTTACAAAATACGACAGAACCACTAAATCATCTCAGCTACCTCAGTAGTACTTTACAACTAAACCAAAAATACAGTATTACTAAAAACAAAAAAACTGTGCAACCTATATAAATGATAATTTCTACTATCTAATGGCAAATGTGGACAATGATGAGGTCTTGGAAAAGATGGAAACAAAAAGGAAATTAATACTGAGCATCAGAAAGAGACAGCTGAAGTTTCTGGCACACGCAATGAGGAAAGAGGGCCTGGAGAACATAATACTAACAGGCCAGACAGAGGGAAAAAGAGACAGGGGAAAGCAACGGATAACATATTTGAAGGACCTAATCAGGTGGAGGACAGAACGAGGATTGCACGGTGTAACCCCCATCAAATCTAAACTAGCGATGACTAATATAGTGTAAAATTTTCCATGCCCAGTACAAGACTACGTTTCTTATCATAAATTATTTACCTATTTTGAACATACAACCACTTCTTTTAGAGGTCGTCTTACATGCTACCTATCCAGCCAAAGTTCAATAAAAAAATTTATTAACCCATAAGTTACAAGAAGGAGTCTTAAATAAAATTTTGGTTGAAAATACAAAAATAGTATTTAAATCTCAATATCAAAAACATGAAACTATAACAGAGGTACAATATATCAAACAATTGTCTCTTATCATCAACCTTACATTATTTAAGATTGAAAATGGAATTTGGAAATTTTTTTTTTAAATCGTTCACCCGATTTCCAAACGCGCGCGTCACATGATAGCTTTTAAAGAACGCACTTGCGCGCACACGCGCACACACACACACATGTGCGTGCGTGCGTGCGTGTATACACATATACTCCATTTTTGACCTGGAATTTCTGATGCTTTTCAACGCAGATAAGTTAAACAATGTTTGGTGATTTCACGTGTGGGGCAGTGGATATCGACTCGGAACGAGAAATCGGGGAGCCGAGTTCGAATTCCAATTAAATTCCTTGCATTCACTTATGCACAAATACCCTTGGAAAAGGTATCAATCCGTATTTTCCCTCCAGTTATGGGCTAAATAATAGGACAGATTGGGTTCTATAGCTTTGGTTGGCAACTTGTATACCGAAGAATAATGTTCTGTCCAGTCAGTCATGTCTCGAAAGAGACATGATCGCCCAAAGCGTGTATCACGTATGGCACTTAACTGACTGAAGTCCTGCTGCTTAACAAGTTTCCCATTCTTACTCTGGCTATCAATGTATATGTTAATGTTTATTTGTTCATATGTAAGTTTGAAAAGTCCTGAAGGCTGATTAACGTATCGGAATTACTAGAAATGAACAAATAATGAAAAACCACATGTGAAAAAAACGCAAATAGCTGAAAATCAGTAGACGTTTTATTGTTTTTTTTTTGTAGATTTTTCTCGTTTCATGCCTTTGATGCGTGTCCACAGCTCTTCTAGCAAACTCAAGCGCAATAGATTTGAAGCGTTCCTGAAAAGGAAGGCATGTCTGCACGTCGAATTTTATGCCTTGTTTCCGCGTACTTATCTCATGCAAAGCATGCCATTCATTCCTAAGACACGCGAAACAACTTAGGATTCATTACTTAAACGGAGCCACATAGCGAAGAAAAGTCATAAAAGCATAAATGACGAATTTTTTTTAAAGATATTTGCAACTAATTTCTTCTCAGAAATTGATACAGCTTATTTGAAGTGGAGTTTTGTATCAAGTACCGAAAAGTATAAACATCTGGAAGCGAGTCTGCAATGGGCGCGTCGCTAACAAATTTAGCAAAAATACATCAGTTCAAAAGCAAATATCTGTTCGTTAAACTCCCACGAACTGCAGAATAAATTGAAATAATTACAAACTTTACCCGTTCACATTTACGAGGCTAGGTCAAAAAGTAAAACCTGTACTTTTTTTTAAATACAAACCATATAATATATGCACACAAATATGGTTTTACATATCTAAGACTCGACGTCGTATATTTCTTTTCAGTCGTGCTAAGAGGTCCTGTCAATCAGTTAAGATATTTTCCTTAATTCTACAAAGCCTAACAAAATGAACACGTGAGCAAAGATTTCAGATTTTATCCTAAAAAAAAATTGTTTTTTTTTTTTTAATCATTTCACCCCGAGCAAGGCGGAAACGCCACTGATGTGCAGGGGGCTACATAAATGTAAAAAGATTAATTAGAAAAGAGTGAGGAGTACAAACTAGTTAGAAAGGAACAATAGAAAGCTGAGAAAGCAGGTGCAATGACAGATACATAGGTGGAGAGAAAAGGAAGAATAATGTTAATAAGTAATGCCAGTTCATTATTTTACATTGTTGTTAACCCCGTACAAAACCTTGAGGCAACTCGGGATAGAGAGTTAGATAGGCACAGCTTATGCGGATATATGAGATAAATAACGGTTAAGCCTTGAACTGAATAGGTTAAGATTGTAGTAATCGAAAAAGCAGCCTGCGGAGAATGGATTTCACTAAGCACCGGATGGGTGAAGAAGCTGATTGAGTGGAACGTAAAAAAAAAATCTCACCGGGGTATATGAAAGGAATGTGGGAGGTTTCCTACAATCTGCGTAGCATGGAGAATACTAGCCGTGAATGTTAGGACTGAAAGAACTAAGGGATGTAGTTCATCTGAACTTGTTCTTCTGTGTGCCCTGTCCTTTCAGGACTTAGGTGATCATGACTTTCCATGTCTCCCTATCCCTCGGGGCACTTAGTACGCTTTCTCATGTTACACCACACAACTCTCGTTCTGTCATCCACCTGATAAGGTCCTTCAAATATATTGCTTTCCTCTGTCTCTTTTTCCCTCTATCTGGTCTGTTAGTTTTAGGTTCTCCAAGCCCTCCTTACTCATTGCATGTCCCAGGAACGTTAGCTTTCATTTCCTGATGCTCAGTATTAATTTCATTTTCCTTTCTATCCTTTCCAAAATCTCATCATTGCTCACATTCTCAATATTCGCAGCATCCTTCTGTAGAACCACATTTTAGTTGCTTCAATTTTTCCCTTCAAATTTGATGATTTTATCTAGCATTCATTGCCATATTGAAGAACTGACATCACATAACAATCCAGTGCTCTTTTCTTTGTTTCTAGTAAAATTTTTCTGTCTCTTAATAATTTACTCAGCTTCTGGAACCCCTCTTTCACCATGCCAACTCGCCTTCGGATCTCTGTGTTGAACTTTCCGTCTTCTTGATTTTAATATTTCCCACCTGTATTTGTCATTCGGGGCTGCTCTTTTTGCTGGTTACCATGCATTCGGGTTTCTTGCAGTTTATTTGTAGTCCTTTCTAGTCATTCCCTTCAGCTACCTTCTATAGACACACCATGAAAATAGCGATGGAACAGTAAAAGCCGTGCTATGTCTTGTCTGTGAGAAAGTGGATGTAAGGTGAAAAATAATTCGTCGACTACAAGGACGCGGAGACGCTTTTGGACTCTATCGAGAGTAGAAAGTAAAAACTAGAAGATTTCCGCTCATATATGGCAGCAGTAAACAATTTTCTGTCCAATCTGGCTCTTGTATTACTAGAAAATAGCAGAAGTTTGAGGGAATTAACTATTTTCTCAGCATCTTTACTGATAGTTTGTATGTACGAGTTCCAGTTGAGTTAAAGATGAGTTTAAGGCCAAATAATCTTTCCCAATAGTCTTTCATATTTTAACGACATTTGCATACATTCATAATACACACACACACATACATACATATATATATATATATATATATATATATGCATATAATGAAAATAAGCAAATTTCGTTAAAAAATAAAAACTATCTATCTATATATATATATATATTTATATATAGGGTGTCCATAAAGTTCGTATGCACTTTAAAAAACATAACTTTATTTCTATTTGCGATATAAATAATTTGTAAAAAGGATTAGAAAGAAGTAAATCTATTTTTATTTTAAGATTTTATTGAAATTTTATTTAAGTCTCCTCATGTCCTCCATCATTATCAATACAAAGCGTAATACAATCTTGCAGTTCACGAAAAACATTTGCCAAATGATTTGCAGTAATGCCTGAAATCACATTAGTTATTTTAGTTTTCAAATCTTCTAATAAACTAGGTTTGGTTGTATACACAATTTTTTTCACATGTCCCCATAAAATGATCTAATGTAGTCAAATCTGTCGAACTTGGAGGCCAATAAAATGGTCCACCCATTTTGATCCATTTTTTACTTATCTAAAAATTGTTGTAAATTTTGTGGTAAATAATTATTCAATAACTATACGTAAACCAAGGTATATTAAGCTTTATAACATTTTTACAGTCGACGAATTATTTTTCACCTGACATCCACTTTCTCACAGACGAGAAATATTTGTCTATTAAAAAGACAAATAAATATATTAAGTTTTTAATGTGCACACGGACTTTATTGACATCCTGTATATATATATATATATATATATATATATATATATATATATATATATATATATATATATATATATGTCGAAATGAATAAGGAACGAAAAAATAACGGCAACGTTCAAAACATTAATTTAAAATAGTGTTCTATATAAAAATATAACAGCGAATATTTATTATTAACTATAACTTTAAAACATTTACAAACTACAAACTATTACAAAATTGTACATTTTGTTTGGACATTGAAAGAACAATGTCACTTCATTACCGTAATTATTTAGTACCTGATGAGATATTGTTCTTTCAATGTTGAAACAAAATGTACAATTTTGTATTAGTTTTAATTTGTACAATTTCTAAAGTACTAAATAATAATATCTATCTATCTATCTATCTATCTATCTATCTATCTATCTATCTATATATATATATATATATTATATATATTTAAATTATATATATATATAAATTGTATATATATATATATATATATATATATATATATATATATATATAACTTATATATATATAAATTATTTATAACTTTATGTTCTTTATCTTCTAAAGTTATTTTTTAGACTAACGTTAAAAAAGTCTTTTAAATTTGGATTTTTTAAGACTAACATTAAAATAACAATTTCAGAAGCTTGTTTTTTCTTAAGGCTAAACTATTATTTTCGGAAATAAGTATTTCATACGACATTAAAATAATGTTTTCAGAAGTCGTTTTTTCTGAAGACAAACTCATGCTGTTTTACACTTAACTGCTTTGAAAAAACATGTCTTTTCTTTTGGGGAACGAAGAAATTTGGATGCTTATATTAATTTTTCTTTATCCGTTATTATTTTACTATTTTTATTCGGAGAATAAGTTTTTAGAATTTTCTGCAGTCTACTTAATGTTAGAAGACAAAATTATGGAGACGAAATCAATAATCAATACTTGTTTATCTAAAAGTCAACACACTCTTCTATCTACAGAGGTGAGAAATACATCAATAAGCAGATGTAGGAGAAGCTACAAAACATGTTTATTATAGTATTAAAATAATTGTTGAATACATTTAAATTAAAATATGGGTAAATAATAAAAATTAAATTATAGGTAATAATTTAATAATAAATTAAAATATGGACTGGGTGTCACGTCTAGAAAATATCCATACAGTAGAATCAATTTTGGTAAATGTTCGTTTTAGGTGCCGACGGCTTTTCCTCCTTCAAATTTATCCAAAATAGTATTATTTCTGTGCAAATGTATATGCTGAACTCAAATCAACAACTTTTTTGCTTTGAAAGTCCATAAGGAAAAAGAACTATATCTTGCAGTTTTTATCTCCCGTAACTCTCACGAAATCATGTAATTAACTGCAGAATGAAGTAGGCGACAAATTTCTATCAAATTTTGGTCGATTTTCTTCCTTTACTGAAACTTCCGGCGATGTACTTCCAGTTATGAAAGTAATAAGCGTAGAAATACAATAGCGTATTACTTTCATTACCGGAAGTACATCGCCGGAAATATCAGTAAATGAAGAAAAATCGACCAAACATCTACCAAAATTCGTTCACATACGCAATACGCCATTCTGCAGTTAATTACATGACTTCGTGAGAGTTACGGGAGAGAAAAACTGCAAGATATAGTTCGTTTTTTATGTAGATTTAGATAAAAAAAAAAAGGAAAGTTTCTTCAATAACTAACAGTTGATTTGAGTTCAGCATATACATTTGCACAGAGATAATGCTACTTTGGATAAATTTGAAGGGGAAAAGCTTCAGGATTTAAACGAAAATTTACCTCAATTTCATTTAAAATAGCATGATTCTTTTTGTTAAATACTTAAACATATTTATAAGTTATATATATATATATATATATATATATATATATAATCGAATGTATATTCGTAATTCATTTTAGAGATATTTTATTCAAGAGAAGAAAATTGTGGAGATAACAAGAATAAAAGAAACGATAAGAAAATTATCTGTACGCTTTATCTAAAAATTAATGCCATAACCTTTGTGGTCAATAACGTTTTTTGCAGGTTATAACTAAATGAATACAGTGCTTTTCTGTATATGGTTTAATTCTAAAAAAATAAACCACACTAATTCTTCAAAACCGGAAGATTATCTTGTATCAGCCCCAACTTTATAACTCAAAGCTCATTATTTTCTATTGAGTTTTGGTATGGAAACATTACACTATATACATATACATATATATATATATATATATATATATTGAAAAAATCAGTAGCTACTAAAGCATCTATGCATTGTTCATTCAGTAATGAATTTGAACACTTTTAGTTCATGGCGTATGTTTACGTTAAATATAATACGCTAAAAGTCTGCCTTCCTCTACCGAGCGCCATCTACCAATTTGGTGGGGTTTCAATCCTGTCTAGAGGCAATCGGATGTCTAACCGTACTGATGAGCCGTGATACAGTGAAACAGACCTGTCTGCGGATAACTATATAGTATTGAATATATATATATATATATAGAATCATCCGCAAATATTATGAAATTTTTAAATAAGGTAAGTAAATTTATGGAGTATAAATAATTTTTCCCTTCTAAATTAAAACAATAATTTTGTGTTTATATTGTTATTGTATTGAATACAACGATTTTTGAAATATATTATGAGTTGCATTTCGAAGTCTAAACAAGTGAGCAGAGGCAAAATTCTAGAGACATAGTAAAGATTTTTGTGAAAAGCCAAGATGGCTGAGGACCTGAATTGACAGAGTCTATTAAGGAATATAGCAATGACAGAAATGACCGTAATTTATTATTTTACTGTGCCTTTCAATGTATTTCATTTGACCATAATACACTATCTAAAGAAGAGTTTGTAAACGAAATCCTTTTCTCAAGTAACACGATCAGTTGTATAGCATCAATGATCGCCAACCTCCTAAAGGGACATAGCACATAAAACAACAAGAAGGATCATTTTGTTAAATATAGATAATATCTATTTCAATATTCTAAAAATGGGTCATGATTTCATTTTACTTCAAGACAGGCAATAAAGCCACCAAGAATCGAGAGATCACTGAGAATATAAGAAAAAATCACTTTTAAGAAGAGAGAAAACAAAAGAACGAGAATGAAGAAGGCTATATTACAGTTTAAAAATCAAATATTGCCTTGTAGCAGGGAAAGTGTTACAACATTTTAAAGGAAAATAAATAAACGCTATGAATAATTTTAAAAATCAAATATTGCCTTGTAGCAGGGAAAGTGTTACAACATTTTAAAGGAAAATAAATAAACGCTATGAATAATTTTAAAATTCAAAGGCAGTAATAATGTAAGCAACATCCACACGTGAAGATATGTGCTCACGTAGATGCGTGGATTAAATGGAATACTTGGTTGTTAAAGATTGTAAATGCCGTAAAGATACGTTAGAGAATTTGAACTTCGAAGGAACTAATTATGTAAATAATCAAATTACTCAGAGGCAAATAATTATTTACCTTAATTATATTTCAAACAAACTCTCTAAACACAAGTAAGTACAATTTATATATATATAATGATAACGATTAACAGTGAAATTAAATATTTGGAGGTGACTGGAAAACCGGAGAGTTATCGAAGAAACTGTTGACACAGAACTAACGGTTGCATGTTATTTTAAATGAAATTGCCTGTACTATAAACATACTTTTGTGCCACACGATACTCCACCCACGTCTATTGAACAGGTTAAGAGGCTTATCCCTTGTTCCCTGTTCAGGATGTGGTTTCCGACTTTCTCTTTTCCAATCTTCTCACTTTGGTTTCTTTTTTCTTTTTCTTTTTTCAATTGGAGTAGATAGATCTATCTATCGCCCGGTTCACACTCCACCCACGTCTGTTGAACAGGTTAGGAGGCTTATCTCTTGTTCTCTGTTCGGGATGTGGTTTCCGGCTTTCTCTTTTCCAATCTTTTCACTATTACGTAGCCCCCTGTACATCAGTGGCATTACCGCCTTGCTCGGGGTGATACGATTAAAAAAAAAAAGAAAAAAAAAGGAATTTCATTAATTATGATTGTTTTTTTATTTACAGCAAGAGGACAATGCAAACAATAAATTACTATCTTTACAATTTTGTTTTTGATGTAGTTTAATAATCAGAAAGTATGAATATAATCATGAAAATTCATCACAGCATAATTTCGTTTGATATTATTTAAATACAACACCAGACAATATCAGTACATTATACATATTAGCATCGAATCAATTCTCATCGAGGCAAAAGACCGATGGACTGGACGCGCCAACCGCATGAAACAACGCTGTATTCCCGCACGCTTCTATGAAGAGCTACTGTATTACAGGATGCATCAGGGTAGATAAAATAAAATTCTATAAATAATATGAAGACTAACTCTTCCATGGTGCATGGTCAGATCATTTTAGCGCGAAGCGTTTCGTGCCAGCTGATCACGTTCCTGTGACACTGCAAAATTCGAAGAAAACCAACGCCGAAAAATCTCTATTCAGAGAGAACAACAACACTATGTAATTTATATATATTACATTACATTGCATTTGAATACATGGTTCTGTTATCATTTCGTGCTATCACGCGGTGTGACGTCATAGAACCGCATTGCAAATTTGCGAACTGCGTTTGTTATTTTGGGTAACTATTGCCGTTGCCTAGCGGAGTTTTATGTCAACACAAAATAAAATCGTCGCTGATAGTCGATGTTATTGTGTTACCGTCTTAATAATCTCTCTGAAGATGACTCATGTTAGCCGAAAACTTAGAACAAACTTATAAAAAAAATAAATTTATCCAAATGTTGGAGAATTTTTGTCTTTATTTTCAGCTGAAATTAAAGCCAAAATACGACGTTTGGAACGACTCATTATTAAACCTAATAGACATTCATTGTCTCTTATATTTATCAGTATATATTTAGAAAATTATCTGCTGCCTCGATACACTATATATATAAATTGCACTTACTTGTGTTTAGAGAGTTTGTTTGAAATATAATTAAGGTAAATAATTATTTGCCTCTGAGTAATTTGATTATTTACATAATTAGTTCCTTCGAAGTTCAAATTCTCTAACGTATCTTTACGGCATTTACAATCTTTAACAACCAAGTATTCCATTTAATCCACGCATCTACGTGAGCACATATCTTCACGTGTAGATGTTGCTTACATTATTACTGCCTTTGAATTTTAAAATTATTCATAGCGTTCATTTATTTTCCTTTAAAATGTTGTAACACTTTTCCTGCTACAAGGCAATATTTGATTTTTAAATTGTAATATAGTCCCTGATGATGAACAATGACGTTCGTAAGTACTAGGACAACCTTTGGACAATTTTTATACAAATATAATTCGGAAATAAAAAGTCTAATTAGAAAATATGAAAAATTTCAAAAGAAAATATATAAGACTATGTTGTTTCTATCGTTTAACACAACTTGCTTAATATATATATATATATATATATATATATATATATATATATATGGGGGGGGTGTCAGTAGAATAAGCAAAGAACAAGTAGGAAAAGTGTCTTTAATCTAACTTGTTTCACTTTTAACAAGCTTCTGAACTATCGCCCGGTTCACACTCCACCCACGTCTATTGAACAGGTGTAGAGGCTCATCCCTTGTTCCCTGTTTAGGATGTGGTTTCCGGCTTTCTCTTTTTCAATCTTTTGATTTTCCTTATTTTTTTTCAATTGGAGTAGATAGAGTGACCTATAGCCCGGTTCATACTCCACGCACGTCTATTGAACAAGTGTAAAGGCTCATCCCTTTTTTCCCTGTTTAGGATGCGGTTTTCGGATTTCTCTTTTCCAATCTTTTCACTCTTACGTAGCCCGCTACACACCAGTGGCCTTACCGCCTTGCCCGGGGTGATATGATTAAGAAAAAAAAGTATTGTATACATGCGCTGCTTGCATACCTCTTTATTGACTCATAAAACCACACATTCGCACATGGTTTCTCTCAACACATACATTCATAACTGATTCTCTCATTTTATTTTTAAATAATTCGTTCCATCACTTGACGCATGTATACAATACTTGTTCCGTATTTTGAACAGAAATGTATTTCGTCACTGTCATTCACAGATATTAATGTTATCGGCATATGCACACACTTCTTTCGTGTATGGTTTGGATGTGCTTAACGCACATTATTTTTGCTTATATATACTTCCATTCATAATAATAATCGAATGTTTTTATTACGTGTTGGCACACACACTTAAACAGACACAATCTTTTCTTCTACATTTAATATTCATCCATTGCTTTATCACACGTGACACATATCTGACCAATGAAACTATACCTTAATCAACATACTGTCTTTTGAATTTTTAAATCATTCGTATTTAAAAAAATCTCTGAAGAAGCTTGTTAAGGTAAAACATGTTAGATTAAAGATACATTTTTCCTACCTGTTCTTTACTTATTGTCTTTCTCTCTCTCTCTCTCTCTCTCTCTCTCTCTCTCTATATATATATATATATATATATATATATATATATATATATATAGATAGATAGATAGATAGATAGATATTCTTTCTCGCTCAGCGGGGGTAACCTGTGAGACACCAGCTAATAATCTGAAATATTTTGCCTTTATTTCTGACACCAGGGCTACACTTATATATATATATATATATATATATAAGTAATAAATCCAGGATAGATCCTAGTAATATTAAGACAAAAATTGATTCAACAGAGTTAAACAATAAACGGTTCTGTTACACACAAGGGTGTGTAGGCCAGCGTTTTTGATGCTTTCGTAACAGACTGTTTTTTATGGGGCAGGGTTGTTTGCCCTGCACCCAGCCCTGGAAGAAGATGATTTTCTACGCGAAACTTAGACGTGTCACACGGCCGAAAGTAGGGGGTACCCATTGAGGGTTGATCTCACTACTCAGTTATAGTGGTTCGAGCTAGGCGAGCTTGCTAACCATTACCTCACTCCGAGGCACCCCATGTAACAGGGAGCTCAATGTAAATTTAATTTACAGAGCAGATATTCATTTATTTCATATGTAAATTCAGATTTTACATTCAGAGAATAACTATTTTTACATCTCTACAAGAGACATGCCATATTGAAAAATAATCAAAAGATAGGTTAATCATTATATTTTTAACCTATTTTTTTTATATTGGTTCCAATTTAAATTTGAATTCCTTAATTCCTACCGTCTACCCTTGGCCTCGCGGGCAAACTAAGCATTCCGCTCCCAGAAGATGTGTACTACTATTCACCCTCTCTCATCTTAGCATTTTCTTAACCAACCTTCCTTACCCCTTTCTTTTCTTTACTAACCTTTCCGGTCACACTAAAATCTTTTTCATTTTACGTCCGACTGGGGTTGAACAACTTCTGCATACGATTTTAAAAATCATTTACTGAAGAAGTCAGAGAAAGGTTAAAATTAACTGCTTTTTAAAAGCCAACGGGTTTGAATGGAAATTCGCCGCATGATGTTTCTGACGAGAATTAGAAGCGGAAAAAATATACACTGAATAAGACATTCAATCAACACCTAAATGTAAAAACTCCAAGACAAATGAAACACGATGTGCAAACAGTAGATGGAGATATATGGAAATTCACATCATTTTGTATTCTAATAACATAGACAATTCTAGCTCATCTCAAAGTTTGACAAAATGTCTAAACCTCACTAAGTTGATTGTGCGGAATTATCTCAATGAGAAGCAACCAAGAAGATAGATTGGGCGTCCCAGTATTAATGACAATTTCTACCTGATTTGACACCATGTCATTTTTCGGAATGAAAAATGGGAAAGAAATGGCAAAGAACAGGTTTATAGCACCCTCATCCTACAAACCATGAAGAACTTCAGCTGAGAATCTCTCAGGTGCTGGAGAACTTTACGCAAGACATACTACATAAATCAGTTATATAATCTTTAACTCTTTGAATGTATTTTTTGAATTTGATAAATAAATCCTTTTATTGTTCAATATGAAATCAATATAATTTCGTTTGCCTAAGACGTGTTACTCAGATATGCACATTTTAAATGATTTCAATTTGGGGTGAACACAGTGTACTAGACAACCAGATTTAATGAAAAAATCTATCTGACATAAAAATATCTAGGACCAAATTGGAAAGCCTTGAGTTTGGTTTAAAATTTGCTATCGGAATTAAAGAAACATACCTTGTCGATACTTTAGTTAGGAAACACGGTCACAACGACACGGATTTGGACGAAGACGATTCTAACAAAGACTTTATTTCGACATTAATTAATTTTACTTTAGAAACAAACGACATAAAAAACATAAACGCATAACATCATCAAAAAAATATTCAAAGTTTCATGTCTATTGAAAATGCAAAAATACATCCCCAAATAATAAAATCTGATACTCCCAAAAATAGGGATTGGAATTACTGCTATGAAGAGGATAGGATGAGAAAATTGTATTATTACTCTAGGATATATTCATGAAGATAAAAATGAAAAATAATTTGAGAAGCACATGAATTTGATAAAACGATTGGAAAGTCAGTTAATAATAAGGAAATTGCATGGTCGAGATTAATACAATACTACCGTAAAATATCCAAAGTTTAATGTCTACCGAAAATGAAAAGAAACAAACAAAAAAAACAAAAACAAAAAAAAAAAACTAAAAAAAACTACCATTTCATACGACTCATGATCTCTGAAATGGTGAAAACGACAGCATAAAATTACACTTCTTGGAACAATTACCCATTCACATATTAAATATTTAGGTAGAATAAAGTGAAAGAAAGAACTACATATAAGATACAAAAAAAATGAATGCATTAGTAAAAAGAGGAACCCAAAATTCTACCCACAAGACGGGTTTAGTAAAATAAAACAAGTACTGAAATTTAAATTCCAGGGAAGTGTTAAAACAGAGAACTGAGATGCAAAGGTGTATTGGCATTGCCAAGGATGAATTCTAGAAGCTGATTAGAGTACTGAATGACAGGAAAGTTAAGCTGGAAACAAAAAAGAGCGTACTGGATTGTTATGTGAGATCTGTTCTTCAATATGGCATCGAATGCTAGACAACCCCATTAAAACCGAAATGTGGTTCTACAGAAGGATGCTGAGAATACCATGGACTAAACATGTGAGCAACGGTGAGATTTTGAAGAGGATGAAAACGAAAAGGAAAATGATATTTAACATCAGAAAAATTGCAACCGGAATTTTCTCGCACATGTAATGAGGAAGAAGAGCTCGGAGAATCTGACACTCACAGGACAGATGGAGAGAAAGAAAGACAAGGGAAAGCAACATATTTGATAGGCTTGAGCAAATGGATGACCGAAGAAGGCTTGGAGGTGTAAGAAGAGAAAGGGTGTTATGATCTGCAAGGGATAGACAGATGTGGAAGGCTGTGATCGCCCACAACCTGAAGGCACACGGAACATAGAAGAAAGAGGAAAAAACCGAGGTCGATAGATATAACAGTCAAACTAACGTCGAGTTTAGATGTCAAATTATAAACATTTTCCGTCTCATCACAAACTAATGATATTTTACTTATGTCTATATTTATGAGATGAGGTAGCATTTAAAGTATTTACATTATTCGGACTATTGTCCTCATCTTTGTTGCCATTTGGACGACGTTTCGGCCGTTGTACGCTCCGGCCTTCTTCAGGTGCTAGGAATTTCGAACCGAACCCTTTATTACAATCACTGGTTGGTTAGTACCTGTGACTTGGCCCAAAGAGTTTTGAGTTCAATACCAGGTTAAAGCAGCGGTGAACAAATTACAGGGTTAGAGGGAGATAACTCATGACTGCCAGAAGAGGCTCTAGGCAAAAAATTAGAATGATATGCCCACGTAATTGTAATAAACGGGTTGGTTCGAAATTCTTCTTCCTGAAGAAGGTCGGGGCGTACAACGGCCGAACCGTCTTTTAAATGGTAACAAAGATGAGGAAAATAGTCCGAATAATGTAAATACTGTAATGATATTTTACGCTTAGCAATTGACGAACTTAATTCACTGATGCCTCCTCAACAGGTGTTTACTCGTGCAACCAGACTAGCAACTGGGTCCCACCCATTCACAGTCAGGTTAGCCAAATGCAGACGACAGTTCTACTCCTGCAGCTTCTTCTCTCGCACTTCCCGCCTGTGGAACTCGCTCCCGTATTCTTGCTTTCCTGACGGCTACAACCTCCAGAAATTTAAATGCAAAGTCAATACTCATCTACTAACCACTGGCCTCTAGCTCTCTCCCCTCCCCTGTATAACCTTCCCTTTCTCTCCTCCTATGTATCTGTCATCGCACCTGCTTTCTCAGCTTTCTATTGTTTCTTTCTAACTAGTTTGTACTCCTCACTCTTTTCTAATTAATCTTTTTACATTTATGTAACCCCCTCACATCAGTGGCGTTTCCGCCTTGCTCGGGGTGAAATGATTTCGGGGTGAAAATTTCGTATGACTGATAGGTTGGTATTTTAGATATCTTTTCGCTTGTCTGTTTTAGCATTTCTTTACGTCCTTTTTTTTCCAAAACATAACAATATTTTTCCGATTTATTGACGCTTTACTGATGTATCCCCGGATAATTCTATTAGCTGATCTTGTAAAAAAAACTAAATAGGATATGGGTGAATTTTCTAATGAAATAGAAACAAACAACACATTAACTCATGGCAATATCATGCTTAACCCCAGTGATAATGCGCTAGAACATAAATTTATAACATAAATATAGTAATAAAAATGATCTCATGAATTTCTATTCATACCAAATCAACAAATGTCCTTCATCTGACAGCAAGATCTTTGATTGGTGGGAGGTTGCGAGGAGCATGGAACCACCTCGTAATTGCTGACCCGGAGTGGTAGCACCTGTTAGGGTCCCAGCTAGGGAAAAAATAGTTAATCCCCAAACTGGGGTCAGAACACTATGAAGGTATAAAAATGCACTTTTATATAAATAAATACATAAAAATAGACCTTTATAGAAAAATATACATTTTTAAAGGTAAAATTTACCAACAATACATTTTTGAAGAAAAAATTATTCCCAGCAATACATTTTTGAATACAAAATTGGAAAACATCTTCAGTTTTCTAAAATAAAAAAAAATCATCAAAATCTGACGAAATCAACCTTCTCACTATAACTGAACATTAAAAGAATATCTTAAAACTCCACCTTTTTGGCATTAAGTAACCCACAGCTGTTGATATGCCGTTACACAAAACCCAAACTCAAACCCACAGATGTTGATATGCCGTTACACAAAACCCAAACTCAAACTCAAAGCAACAAAATAAAATACGGAATAATTACTGGGTTCTATTTAAGATAACTTAGAATTTGTAGGAGAATTACATTGAAAACACTTTAAGCATTTTTAGTCTCCAAATTATTTCATAATGGAGGCGAAACGGAAAGCTCATCAGATTTATAAAAATAAGATATTCAATGACATAAATAAACGTAATACAACTAGAGACATAATACTAGCTATCAAATATTCGGCCGCTAGACCACTGATTGGGAGGTGGTGAGGAGCATGGGACCACATTTTAAATGCTGCTGTTCCCAGATTCACCCTGACTCGGAATAGAAGGACATGTTAGGAAAGTATAAAAATACACTTTTATAGAAATATATACATAAAAATAGACTTTTAAAGAATAATATACGTTTTTGATGGAAAAAAATTACCAACAAAACATTTTGAAGAAGAAAATTATTACCATAACACATTTTTGAAGAAAAAAATATTCTTAACAAAACATTTTTCAATACAAAACTAGAAGACATTTTCAGTTTTCTAAAATAAAAAAAGAATAAGAAGAAAAATTTTCATTAAAATCTGACTAAAGCAACCTTCTCACTATAACCGTACATTAAAAAATACATTAAAGCTCGACCATTTTGGCATCAAATAACACACAGATGTTAATATGCCGTTAAATGAAACAAAAACTGAAACTCAATCAAATATACCGCAACTACAAGTAAAAAAACTAACATAATTTTTTTTTAAAGGTACCAGTTTGATAAATAGAAATATTGCATGAAAAGAGAGGAAAGATTTGATTATGCATTTCACCATTTAAGGCTTCATCAGATCTAAGACGAAAAAGAGAAAAGTATGCATGTGTGTATTTGAGCTTTTATAGTGAATAATGAAACTTATTACATTCACCCTAAGCTGGCGTTGCATATGAAAAAAAATAATGAAAGAGAGTGACTTTTGAAGACGTAATAAAGTAAGTAATAAATTCGTCTTATTTATAAATTTATTGCTTTCCAACCCATTTCGAAGAATTACATATGGATCTACCTTCGGATTTATTTCGTTAATGGCTACATAATTTTCGACCCATTTTGATAATAAAAAGAATTTAACTTTAATCCTAAAAAAATTATAAAAACTGTTGATTTGAAATAAGACATATATTAATTACTTTTTCAAAGTCATTATTTTTCATCCTTTTTTCATAAAAAACGCCAGCTTAAGGTAAATGTAATAAGTTTAATTATTTCTTTTTAAACAAATACAAATAAACACATGTATAATTTTATCTCTTTCGTTTTGGAGCCTTAACTGGCGAAATGAATTATCAAATCTCTCTTCTCTTTTCATGCAATATTTCCATTCATCAAATTGGTAACTTTAAACTCTGTTAGTATTTCGATATCCTATTATATATATGAAGCCCGAATCTTTTTTTTAATTTTCCAAATTTCCAACCCACTTTGAAGGATTACATAAGGATCTACTTTCGGATTCATTTAAAAAATGGTGATATAATTTTCTGACTTCCTGGCCATTCCGGTAATGGAATATAACTTTAATTTAAAAAAAGACGAAAAATTTTTTAAAAACTTTTAATTTGTGATAAGAAATATATTATCGGCTTTTTCAAAAGCCACTCTTTTTCATACTTTTTCATAAGAAATGTTAGCATAGGTAAATGGAAAATGTTCCATTATTTTTGAATATATACAAAAACACACACGCGTACTTTTCTCTCTTTCGTCTTGGATCTGATGAAGCCTTAACTGGCGAAATGCATTATCAAATCTCTCGTCTCTTTTCATGCAATATTTCCATTAATCAAATTGGTAACTTTAAACTGTCAGGATTTCAGTATTTTATCAAATCTAAACAAACATGCGCACGAACGCACACTCAGACACACATACATATACATGAAGAATTTCGCCTCTGTATTTTGACTTTCGTTTCAATATATAAATATGTATATATGTGTGTGTTTGTGAATGTGTGTGTGTGTCGTTCTGTCATTGTGTGCCAAGTTCATATCTATAAAAATATATCTGTCTTTCCTGTGCGTATCTCTCCCCCACAGTGTGTGTGTGTGTATATATATATATATATATATATATATATATATATATATATGTGTGTGTGTGTGTGTGTGTGTGTGTGTGTGTGTGTGTGTGTTTATCAGTGGCACTTGCATATATGAATGAAACTGCTGGTAAATTTTCGGCTAATCCAAGGTTCTATAATCTGTAGGCATGGACGAATTTCAGAAATATATTTGTAATCTAAATTTGATTGAGTTAATATGTCTTCAGAATCCCCTCATATATATATATATATATATATATATATATAAGTTTCGTTATTTTTTAAATAAATACAAATACACAAATACATACTTTTCTCACTTTCGTCTTGGATCTGACGAAGTCTTAACTATCGAAATGCATAATCAAATCTCTCCTCTCTTTTCATGCAATATTTTCATTTATCAAATTGGTAACTTTAAACTCTGTCAGGATTTCAGCATCCTATTAATTATAAATACATAAAATTTGTTGCAACTACTGAAACAATAAGAAACTTAATAAAAAAAAATTATTATCTAAAAGAGAAATCAAGATTTGACATTATAGACTGAGATAAAGTTACACAATATATATTGGAGAGATTTATAGGGACTTCAAGCAAATTTTATATGAAAACGAAAGTTATCCATTATAAAAAAATCCCAAATAACAAACGCATTCATTGTAATGAATCTGACCATAATTTCAACCTAAAAATTGCTGCTTTAATTAAAAGCGAAAGTAATTTATTCAGGTGAAAATGTATAGAAAGTGTACAGATTTTTCCATGCTAAATTTTTGTCCTGGGTTTTACCTTTCATCTTTCATAACAAAATCTGCACTCGCAGTGCAGGAATTTTAAAAACATTGATTAAAACAAAAAAGAGAAACATTGGTAAAGAAATGAAATTGGCTGAGTGTTTGTGTCTAGACACGTCGGACGCAATAAAATTTAATTACCTCTTCTTCATCTTCAGGATTTCTTTTCGATGCATAATTATAAACGACATTTTCAGTTTATTCTTTCCAACCTTTTGCTATATATATGTAATTGCATTGACAATATTATTATTCATTTCTTCTAATCAAGTTATTTTCGCCCATTAGATTTTAAAGGGCCAAACGCAATACTTACGTTTTCATTTTTTATTGTTCCTTTAGTCGACATTGTTTTGATATATAGAAATTTTTGTGTATGTCTGCGTGTGTATGAGAGAGAGAGAGAGAGAGAGAACGAGAGAGAGAGAACGAGAGAAAGAAAGAGTTTGTTGTGTTCGTAAACTGCTGATCATAATAGAATATGTACTCCGAGACATTATAGTTCGTAATATCCACACAACAGGTTTGCCTTATATACCATACGTTTATGCGACAGTGATTATCTAGATGTTGAAGCAAGCGAGTGTAGCCGGTCATTATACATCATTTCATGATGCACAGGATCTATCATTTTCATGAGTTCTCAATATCTGCCATTGTCATGATACTCAGGATCTATAATTGTGAGGATATCCAGGATATATCTGTCACTGTCATGATACTCAAGATCTATCATTGGGATGATGCCCAGGATTTATGTGTCACTGTCATGATGTCAGGATCTCTCATTGGGATAAAGCCCAAGATCTATCTGTTACTGTCATGATTCTCAGGATCTATAATTGTGATGATATCCAGGATATATCTGTCACTGTCATGATGCTCAGTATCAATCATTGTTATAGTTCTCAATATTTATCTGTCACTGTCATGATACTCAGGATCTATAATTGTGATGATATCCAGGATATATCTGTCACTGTTATGTTGTCAGTATCTATCATTGTCATAGTGCGCAAGATCTGTCGATCACTGTCAGGATATTCGGGATCTATCATTGGGAGGATATCCAGGATACATTTGTCACTGTAATGATGCTCAGGATCTATCATTGTCATAGTTCTCAATATTTATCTGTCACTGTCATGATACTCAGGGTCTATAATTGTGATGATATCCAGGATATATCTGTCACTGTCACGATGCTCAGGATCTATCATTGTCGTAGTGCCCAAGATCTATCTGTCGCTGTCAAGATTATCGGGATCTATCAATGTGAAAGTGTCATAGTGAAGATCTATCTATGATTTTCATTATACTCAGGGCTCAGGATCTATCACTGGGATAATACCAAGAATCTATTTGTAACTGTCATGATGCTCAAGATCTACCATTGTGATAATGCTCGGGATTTATCTTCCACTGTCATTAGGCCCATGATTTATTACTGTCAGAGTGATCAAGGTTTGTCATTGTCATTAAGGCTGAGAATCTATCGTTTTAATGATGCGAAGATTCTTACGGTCACTGACATGATGCTCAGCATCTCTCTCTCTCTCTCTCACTTACTCTCTCTCTCTATCTATATCTCTCATAGTGCTCAAGATCTGTCACTGGCATCATGCTTAAGATCTATCATTGTGATGAAAACCAGGATCTATCAGCCACTGTCATGGTGGCCGAACCTATCACTGTGATGATGACCAGGATTTATCTGCTATTGTCATGGTGCTCAGGATGTATCATTGTGATGATGACCTGGATCTATCTGCTATTGTCATGGTGCTCAGGATCTATCATTGTGACGATGACCAGGATCTATCTGCTATTGTCATAGTGCTCAGGATCTATGATTGTGATGATGACCTGGATCTATCTGCTATTGTCATGGTGCTCAGGATCTATCATTGTGATGATGACCAGGATCTATCTGCTATTGTCATGGTGCTCAGGATCTATCATTGTGGTGATGACCAGGATCTATCTGTCATTGTCATGATGTTCAGGATTTATTATTGTGATGATGACCAGGATCTATCTGCTATTGTCATGATGATCAGGATTTATCATGGTGATGATTCCAAGGAGAGAAACTGCGAGTAAGCTACTTAATGAATTTAAGTAATTGGATGGAGAGCTAAAATGTTATGTCCAGAAACAAAAGAGAGGATGTTGTGGAGAGTCATGATCCCCGATGTGCTAAAAGCGGTTGATGCACAGAAAAAGTCGATACAAGTATTCCTGCCCGAATAATCGCAGGAAGATCTCACGAAATGCTGTTTGAAATTTGAAGTATGTTTTTGTATACTTTTAAACATGTTCCCGAGCTGCTGTTTGATCAAAAGAAATTGTTAAGTGAAAGCGTTTCTTTCTGAAGCAGTCGGTGTCTTTTGGTAAAAGATATTAAGCCACTTATAAAAGCGCCAGATACAGCTTCAGTTTTATTTGAAGAGCGTTACTCAATAGCTCGAAGAAAATTAATGAATTTAATACACCTTTGCAATAGAACCGACATACCACTTGTTACCATCCTCTCAGGTCACAAAAATTTGCTCATTACCTAGTTGCTTGAAGTACATTATATTTCTTTATTGAAAAATAATTCGACTACATGTATTTACGCGCTCTACCAAATTAGCACAAGGTCCCACCTCTTTACCATTCAAATAGTTAAACGTAACCGTCTCTTCTACTTTAATAGTTGCTTTTCTCGCATACCGTGGAACTCTCTTCCGTTTGCTTTCTTCTCTGATAATTACAAGTTCCAAGTTTAAATGCAGCATCAATTGCAATTTTCTTTCTCCTTGAACCCCATCCTTTCTTCGACATCCCTTGTACCTTGATTTTTCTCACACCGTAACTTCCAGCACACCGGAGGTGGTTCTGCCTTCCTTGGGGTGAAATGATTATAAAACATTTTTTGTCTTGACAGTTTTCAAATCGATGAACTAGGGGATGAATGTATTTCCACTTGGCAAAACGTTGATAGTCGCTCACTGCTCTATCTCAATTAATATAGTAAATGTTCCAACGAGTTACATTGCCTAACTTCACAAGTTCGGACATTCACATCTAAAACACTCCATGCCATATATATACAGACTCGGGCCTTCCTCATTACGTTAGAACTCCTTTGGTAAGGAGTAAATTCCGCTCGGGCAGATTCTTCTCCGGAACTGTTATCGTTTACATTATTTACATTGTTTGGGCTGTTATCCTCATCTTTGTTGTTATATTCACGACGCTTCGGCTGATGTACGCTCCGACTTTCTTGACTGGAATTTTGAACTAAACCATTTAATTAGTTCACTGAGGTAGATTGTTCTCGTTCTATGAGTCATGGCACTTCCAGATGTTTCAGTTATCTCTATTTAACTCAACTCAAGTTTTTGTTTTAGTGTGAATATGGAAATAAAGTTGGGGACAACAATCCAAACAATGCAAATAATATAAATAATTACAAAATCTTCATCAGAAATATAGATATAAACTGTTAACACAGACTCTCGAGAAAATGCTTTCCCACTCACTACAATTTTAACCTCTTCAATTCTAGGATAATCCAATATCTATGTAATACAACCCTCTACTTTTAGTGGTTCTTAGACATTGTAGTGGACGAACTATAGTAAGATAAAAATGTATTAATCACGTGGCCGTAGAACGTTTTATGAAAATTTTTGTTAAGAAAAATAAAAAAAAAACTACCAGTCTACATGAGAAAGGGGTATATTATAAATTCAGTCCTTCTCGCTGGACTGGCTTCCCTGTATAAGCGCTGGCAATGAGAATCTTAAGTAACTCTACACAAATTGTAGTAAATCTTATACTTCTACCCTACTGATCAAATCATGACTTTATGACTCTCCAGAACTTTCTACTATTTGTAGCTCTTAACAAATAAATTACTGTTTGGCATCACAGCCAAACCTGGTTTCACCGTGCATGCTCACAAGCTGGTCGGGTAGTAGACCTATTATTTTTCTTTTTCTATTTTACCTTTGATATGTCCTATGAGTGTCAATCTCTCCGAACCTACTCTCATCATTATGCGTCGAAGAAATGTCAGTTCATTCCTCCGTCAAGGGTATTCTCAGTATCTTTTTGTAAAACCATAATTCTGCATCTTTTTGTAAAACCATAATTCTGCATCTTTTTGTAAAACCATAATTCTACATCTTTTTGTAAAACCATAAATCTGCATCTTTTTGTAAAACCATAATTCTGCATCTTTTTGTAAAACCATAAATCTGCATCTTTTTGTAAAACCATAATTCTGCATCTTTTTGTAAAACCATAAATCTGCATCTTTTTGTAAAACCATAATTCTGCATCTTTTTGTAAAACCATAAATCTGCATCTTTTTGTAAAGCCATAATTCTGCATCTTTTTGTAAAACCATAATTCTGCATCTTTTTGTAAAACCATAAATCTGCATCTTTTTGTAAAACCATAATTCTGCATCTTTTTGTAAAACCATAATTCTGCATCTTTTTGTAAAACCATAAATCTGCATCTTTTTGTAAAACCATAATTCTGCATCTTTTTGTAAAACCATAAATCTGCATCTTTTTGTAAAACCATAATTCTGCATCTTTTTGTAAAACCATAATTCTGCCATATAGCAGGATTGATATTACATAAAAAGTTCAGCAAAATTTTCTTTGTTTCTAACGAAAATTTCCTCTTTCTTAATACATTGCTTAGCTTCTGGACTTTCAATCTAATTAAACTTCAGTACACGTTTGTCGTTAACATCTTTAATTCTTAGTTTATAACTCGGGTTTTAAATGTTGCTAACAACTACTAACAACAATACATTTATTTTACAATTGATGCTCAGTCATTTTCTCTCACTTTCCTTGTGTAATCTGCGTATTTTGTACAGCTACAATTTCGCTGACTAATAATAATTCCTGGTAAGATAACCAGATTGGAAAAAAAAGTGTAGGTTACACTACTCAGAGGTCACGCTTGAAGACTACTGTCGTAAAACCACTTTTCCTAAAAATAAATATCTAATCCTTCACCTCAGTAACACGATGGAAAACTCAACTGTACCATACTGGTAAAGTAAAGAATTGTTTATCGGAAGATCAACCGTATAGGTCATTTCATGCAGAATTAAAAATGTATGAAATTTGATTGATGTTTTACGGTTTATCAACATTTGGCAAGGTTATTTTAAGCCAGAAAATATTGTAAATTATAAGAATTATTTGTAGATAATGTCTTATTGATATGTTCAACTAACTAATCTATAGCTTCGTGAAGAAAAGTTGGATTTATAACTTTCCTGAAGTGATATATATATATATATATATATATATATAACTTTCCTAAAGTGATATATATACAGATGAAAGAGGAAAGAACAAAAAAATTATTGTCAGGGATGATTAGGGTGATTCTTCTTCTATGTACCCTGTCCCTTCAGGACGTAGGCGATCATGGCTTTCCACGTTTTCCTATCCCTGGTGGCTCTGAGCACGCCTTCTTCTGTTACACCATGCAATCCTCGTTCCGTCATACTCCTGATTAGGTCCTTCAAATATGTTATCCATTGCTTTCCCCTGTCTCTTTTTCCCTCTATATGGCCTGTTAGTATCAGGTTCTCCAAGCCCTCCTTCCTCATTGCGTGTCCCAGGAACTTCAGCTGTCTCTTCCTGATGCTCAGTATTAATTTCCTTTTTGTTTCCATCATTTCCAAGACCTCTTCATTACTAACATGCTCGATCGATGATATTCGCAGCATCCTTCTGTAGAACCACATTTCAGTTTCTTGAAGTTTTTCCTTCATCTTTGATGATATTGTCCAGCATTCACTGCCATATTGAAAGACGGACAGCACGTAGCAACCCAGTACTATCTTCCTTGTTTATAGCAAAATTGTCCTGTTTCTCAATACCTTACACAACTTCTGGAATGCTTCCTTTGCCATGCCAATACGCCTTCGGATCTCTGTGTAGATCCCGATAAAATAAATTGAAGTATCTGGGACCGAGTTTTATTAATTTTACCTCACATCTGTAGATTTAAAATATTTATTGCAAGTACAGACATACATATATATATATATATATATATATATATATATATATATATATATATATATATACTCTTTAAAGTTATTCAGTAAATCAGGAAAAATGCGCGACGTTTCTTATAGACCGACTCAAACATTTCGTGTACGTATTTGATGAATTAATGTATGGATTCAAATAGAGAGAAAGTGAATGCAGGGATATTAAAAAGAAATTATAAATGTATAGTGGTTGATATTATTGATATTGACCATTCTTTTTCATAAATGTTTTGCATACATCAAATTTACCGATGATTGGTCATGAATATTCATGAGCGTCTCTTAAATATAAACTAGCATATTTACTTTTTATATTTACAAATACGTTTTGTAAGAAAAATCCTTACATTCGCCTCGATAAAATCACTCAGCTTTTCTTTTGTCTTTATTTGTTTGTGTGTACATAAAAAAAAAATTAATTACTCCCTACCTCCCATGTAATTATTATATTAACTCTACAAATGAATTTATATAAATTGTTCATGCTGTAAAACCAAACAACCAAATAATTGCATCTTTAGATGTGCAAAATGTATTTACTAATGTTCCCGTCCATGAAACTATTGACATTTTTATCCGTGATGTATACAATTATATTGCTATCACTATTAAAGCAACTATTAAAAAAATATTTGCATGCTCTACGCAGTTACCTTTTCATGACCTCCTAAGTAATATTTATACTCAAATAGATGGTATTGCGATGGGATCTATTTTAGGCCCCCTTACATTTTACTAGGTTTAAACAATTCCACCGCGAATCAAACAGTGAGGTTCTATACCGAAAATTTTGAATAATTTTTTTACAGTTCCCTCAGTAATTATTTCGCTTGCTGGTTTCGGCAAAATAAATTTCATGTGTGTTTCGTGTTCATCAGGGAACAATTTTTTCAATAACAGTCGGACGTTTTTTTCGTCATTCAATTGCACACAATCCCTTTGAAGATTCCTATGTATCTGCTGTAATACGTTTGAAAAGTTATTCCTTCTTCAAGGTAGTAGAAAAACTCGTTAATAAAATTTGCAGTTGTGTCTGAAGTGAATGAGTTAAGCGTTTTTTCCGCCGCCGTTTTCTTAATCAACAATTTGAAAAGCATTTGTTGTTGTTTTGTAACTGAAATTGCCATGGAGAATCCCAAAGATGAGACAATTTATATCGGAAGCACAATGAACATATTTAAAAAGCGCTTGTAAAATCACTTCTCATCCTTCAATAACAAAGAAAAACAAAACATGAAGTCTCCTCCTAAATACTTTTGTAAGTGAAAAAATGAAAATAAATCACCTAAAGTTAAATGGAAAATCCTCAAACAAGCAAGAACATCTAAATCAATAAAGGAACCATGTTTCCTTTGTCTTTAAGAAAAAATTCAAATCATTAAATACATGCAGAGCAACAGGCTTTTAAACCAGAGGCATGAAACCACAGTAAACTGCAAACACATTAAAGAATTAATCATGCTAAAAAATACTACAAAACACAAAGTTAAAACCCCTTAGAGACTATAAGCCTTTATAATATCAACAACACTCTTACATCAAATTTTACCTATTCCATAACACCAACTGCGATTTATTTTAAAGTTTTATAGAAAAAAAATGATTTTCTAAACTTAAAATTAATGTTAAATTCACGAATTAGATTAATTATAAAAACTGAGTTTAAATTTTAAAAAAATAGTGTATAGTTGTACAATTAAATAAGAAAGATAAGTCAAATAAATGATAACTACAATTCCCACTTCATCGCATATAATCCTATTCTTCCCCACCATTGCTCTTCCTTACTTTTCCCCTTCACTAAACCCAAAGAAAATATCCAGTCACTACGCCATAGAAAGCTATACAATACCTTAATGTTAAATCTGTCTACAAAATTCCCCACAAGTTCATTAATCAACTCTATCACCCACAAACACCCACTTTTGAAAATTTCAACGGACATTTTACAAGACTTATCTCCTTATCATTAACACCATCTACATCCCACACACAATTCGTCAAATATAAAAAATGAGTCTTTCCATTCCTTTCCACACCACCTGAGGAGGCATGGTCATTTCAATGTTGAAACAAAATATACACTTTGTATTGGAAAAATTTATACATGTTCTAAAATATAATTTATAATAAATATTCACAGCTCTATATTATATATCGAGCACTGTTTTAAATTAACGTTTTGAACATTGTAAATTTTCTTCGTTCCTTAGTCACGCGGATATATATGTGTATATATATGTATATATATATATACAACGGTCTTTGTTGTAATTGAGAGAATATATACATATTCTTCACTCTTCGGCAACATAATTATTGCAAAAAATATAATAAAAAATAAAGCAATTTTAACGATCAAAACAGGGTGAACTGAGCCAACACTGTCTAGCCAACGTCTCTTTAATAAACTGAGCCGACGATACATCTTTATTTTCTCTCTTTCCATGAGCTTGACAGAAGAGTTATATATATATATATATATATATATATATATATATATATATATCGTGTATCGAGGCAGCAAATAATTTTATAAACATATACTGTTAAATATAAGAGACCACGAATGTCTATTATGTTATGTTTAATCATGAGCCGTTCTAAATGACGTATTTTGGCTTTAATTTCAGTTGAAAATAAAGACAAAAATCCTCCAAAATTTGAATAATTTTTTATTAATTTCTTTCTAAGCTTTCGGATCACATGAGCCATCTTCAGAGAGGTTATTTAGACTGTAATACAATAACATAGAATACGGTGATCCTTACACATACACATAGTAAGAGGAACCTTCAGATATGAGAAGCCATGTACATCAAATCTAAACAACCAACACTTAATAAAATCACCTTTAAATCCGGACATAGCATGTTACATTGCATTTGAATACATGGTTTTGTTGTCATTTCGCGCTATCACGCGGTGTGACGTCATAGAATTGCAAATTTGCGAAATGCGTTTGTTATTTTTGGTAACTATTGCCGTTGCGGAGTTTTATGTCAACACAAAATAAAATCGTCGGTGATGGTAGATGTTATTGCATTACCGTCTAAATAACCTCTCTGAAGATGGCTTATGTGAGCCGAAAGCTTAGAAGCAAATTAATAAAAAATTATCCAAATGTTGGAGAATTTTTGTCTTTATTTACAACTGAAATTAAAGCCAAAATACGACGTTTAGAACTGCTCATGATTAAACATAATAGACATTCAATGTCTCTTATATTTAACAATATATATATATATATATATATATATATATATATATATATATATATATATATATATAACAGTGTTTATTATAATAAAGAGGATAATCTCAAAAATATAGTTTAAAAATATGCTATATTTATGTGCTCAATATCAAGGACAGAGAGTATCTAAGTATGAATTTAAAAGTGTACGTTGAGGTCAACACCCAGAGACGACATTCTGTTTCATTCTGAAACACAATCTTTATGCCTGAAGAAGGCGTTTAAGCATAAAATAACATAATAATAGCATATATATATATAAGCGTGTGGTCTGAGCTTAGACAAAGAATGACATGTGAAAAGTAATTGCTAGTTTCCTGAAATGGTCAAATATGTGGCTAATTAAATTGGAAACTTTCTTTTAGCCAGGCGTCCATTAACCGCTCAGTTATAAACGTCTCTTTGTAGAAGAGGTTTCATTGGAAGAAGTGAATCCAAAATGTTGAAACGGTTTAAGTGGTAGATTTTATTTAATAAGTTCTTTATTGTCCTGGCCAGTTTATGTCACTATTCAGGATTGTCGACTCAAACACGTCTAGCCAATAAAATATCGTATATATATATATATATATATATAAATTAGTTATCCACATACGAACCTGTTTCTCTGTATCACAGCTCGTCAGTGTGGCTAGACACATCCAATTGCTTTTGGCCGGGAATTCGACCGATTTTGTGTCAATCGGCTATACAACATATATATATATATATATATATATATATATATATATATATATATATATATAGCAGTTTCATTAAAGACGGCTGTTTTTCTGTACTGTCCAAAGAGCGCTTTTGGCTATTCTTGTCGCCATTATCAAGGATAAGTTATTATTACGTTAATGTTTTAATTGATATTGTATATTTATTATAAAAGTATATCTATAGTGAGATAATTTTTCCAAACATGGTCAACACATTCTGTCCGTGTTCATAGCTGATATTATTGAGTGATAGCAACTTCAGTTTTATTATTAATGATTCCATTCTTTTTAGCTTTTTTTAACATAAGGATAGAGCTAATATGGTTACATTTTCGATAATCTGTGTTGTAAATATAACACACAAACAGACATGCACGCAGACACACACACACACACACACACACACACACACACACACACACACACACACACACACACACACACACACACACACACACACATATATATATATATATATATATATATATATGCATATATATAACATAGTGATGATCCACGTATACTGTCTTAATATGTATAGGAAAAACTACTAAAAAGTAAGTTTAAAAATGTATTTTTTAAAAAATAAAGTTTAAAAAATACATTTTTAAACTTACATCTTTTTAGTAGTTTTACCTATATATATATATATATATATATATATATATATATATATATATATAGTTTGTATGCATAATACAATTTGAGTCCAACCCCGTAAGTCAATCTTAAGTAGAAAAGTTTCTGATAGAAAATCTACTTTCTGGTTGATCAAATTATTAATGATATCACAGTTGATTCAATAATTTTTCCAAAAAAATTATATTGAATAAATCTAATAATTTTGACGTTATTTTTATCGGAAATATAATGGTTTCTAAATTGTATATTTGAGAATAAATAACTTAATAAAACTGTCGTAAAATTGTTAGAGACAATTCGCATTGTCTTAAAGATAAGCATTAATGAATTCGTTATTTAATCGAGCCTTCCTCCAAAAAGTGGTATGTGACACGAAAGCAGAAACTATGCATGTATATTCGATGTTTCATTCATTTTTTTTCTACAAAACTAATCCTGCATGGGCAACATCTGAGATGTAATGGCACCCTTTCTAGGCATGCATGAAAGATTTCGCAACACCGCATGGAAACATGTGGTTTTCAGATTGGGGAAGGATCAGTAATCATACGATGCCAATTCAGTAGTGCAACAGATAGGAAATCATAGTGCAATATTACTGCACAATGCGTTTTCTTTTTTAAATCATCTCACTCCAAGCAAGGCATTCTACTGCCACTGTTGCGTAGGGAGTTATACAGGGGAAAATGATGA
Source organism: Ascarosepion bandense (assembly GCA_037127315.1). Lineage (NCBI taxonomy): Eukaryota > Metazoa > Mollusca > Cephalopoda > Sepiida > Sepiidae > Ascarosepion > Ascarosepion bandense. Next base: position 8,242,897 of record JBBBDQ010000327.1, on the reverse strand, counting down.
GAAAGAGGGTTAGTTATAGGAAATGTCTGGAGGAGAGTAAATAGACGGATGTGAATACCCAGGTGGGGGTGGAGTAGATGAAAAAAGAGCTTGAAAGAATGGATGTGAGTTAGTGTGATAGGAGAGGACCTTACATTTCAATTCCTGGTGATTGTAGCTGTCAGGGAGGCAAGTATATGGAAAGGAATTCCACGGGTGAGTAGCGCGTGCAAAAAAGCTGTTAGAGTAAAAATTGCGGTTACATTTTATCGGTTTCACTGTAAAAGGGTGGGGTCTAGTTGCCAATCTAGTAGCTCGTATAAATCCATACCGAGGGGTCACCAGTGATCTAAGTTCATTGGAGCAGAAGCCGTGAAAGTATTTATAGAAGATGCACAGGGAAGCCACGTTGACTACCTTGTTGAAAATTGAAACCAGGTGAGCCAACACTATACGTCTATAGGCGAGGCGTGAACAGGCGGGAAGTGGCACGGCCTACTAGCGAGAAAATCTTCAGGTAATTGCAAGAAGTGTGACGTCACCTTCCACAAAGTATTTTCCCCAAAACTGCATTAGTTTCGGTGGGTAAATTAGGATATTTTATTCGGTTAATATAATATCATCAGTTTAGTTCGAGGTTATATACAATGGTAGCTGAATCAAGAAACTGTTGAGCTACAAACACTATCTCCATACAGAGTCACTACCACACATTGCATTAGAATTTTTAAAGTGCTTTTCATTTCGTGGCTTGAACGTAGCTAATCATCTGCATTGTACTCTCACATCTGAAATGTATTAATCATAGGCTGACAGTGCTTTCATTCATTATGTCGTCTCCATAAAATCTTAACCAGCGTCGGTGAATGTAAATGGATGCTATTCGTTTGACATGTAGGATTTTCTGTGAAAGAAATCGTACGCTCTTTAATTTTCAAACGCTATTTGCAGGGCTACCACTTAGTTGTTGTTCATAACAAGGAAATATAGTTATGTGTTACTGTCATATCACGAATGTCTTACTTCGTGGGGCAACATAAGATACAAGGCATTACATTCGAAGCGATATCGTATAAGCAATAAATCTTAGTTTTTTTTTTCTTTAAATGAGTTATTGATGTATATACACACTTCTGCAAATTAACTGAAACAAAACGAATAATTTTACGTCGGCTATCAAAGTTATTCCTCTCTCTCTCTCTCTCCTTCTTCTTCTTCTCTCTCTCTCTATATATATATATAATTTATTATTAGAAAATAAAAGAATTCTAATGAGAGAGAAAGAGGAAATACACACACACACACACACACACACACACACACACACACACACACACACACACACACATATATGTGTGTGCGTGTGTGTGAAAAAACTAGAGTCCAACCGCATTCAAACATAACAAGCAATCTCTCTGCTTACAGAGAGAAGGCTTGCAATATTTGATGTAAATAGATTCTAGAGCTTTTAAATGATACAATATTATCTAAGTCGCGATCCTTGTATTATTTAAGAGCTGTAAAGTCCATTTCCATCACCTCTTGCAAGCCTTCTCTCTGGAAGCAGAGAGATTGTTATATTTGAATGTTGTTGGACGCTATTTCTTTTCATATATATATATATATATTTATCCTCTCTCCCTCTCATATAAATTCTTTTATTTTCTAATAATAAATTTCCGAGATACTGAACTTGAGAAGATGTGGGACGAAGCTAGTTAATTTTAGTTTTCTCTGTTTACAATGTCACTTAAATTCCTTTTATTTTTTGCTGTCATATAAATTTTGTACCACTAAGAATCTTTTCTCACACACACACACACACACACACACACACACACACACACACACACACACACACACACACACACACACACGCACATACATATATATATAATTTTAAGTAATAATTTTTTAGTGTTATTTCTTATTATAGTTTAACAGATTTTTGTCACTTTATCATTATTTTTAGTGAAAGCTCACGAATGTTTCTCCTGCCAACGGGGACGCAGGTTCAAATTCTACTGGAATGTGCATACATTTCTGTAATAAGATTTCTAGAATATTCACACCAGTAGACGAAAAATATATACCGTTTAATAAATAAACGGCACGTCTACTCAAATAGGTGTGTCCACTAAAAGTAACGTTTTAGTAATATATTAGCTTGTGCAAATTAACTGAAGCAAAACGAATGTCTTCCTAGGATCTTTCCCACTTACCCTTGACGTTGTTTTTCTTATCTTACTGCATTTTATTTTTCGTTTTAGACTGATGAATTCAGTTTGTTTCTTCGCCTTGATGACATGACTAACAGTTGAAAAGCTGACACCAACAATATCCGCGATCTTTCTGTAAGGCTTGCCAGTGTGTTTATGAAGCGTTATAATTTTTATACGCTTCCTTGGAGTAAAGTCCATCGCAGACAAGGGCCGTAGAACAACTAATCGACAGTTGAGACAATAGATGTCTGGTCGTGGTAAAAATCTGATGCAATTCCGAATGACGCAATATTTTCGAGGTCAAATAGAATTCATCATTCAGCCCGAAAATAGATTTTTATTTCTGTACACCGCTGCAAATGATTTAATCTGGAGAAAAAATAGAAATCGATTACACCCTGTCACTCCAGTGAGTGTAAAACTGATCATATGGTGAAAGATGAAATGTAATTTCGCTGTTTCTATTAATTTGCACGTTGGTTTACGTGTACAATTTCGGGTCACTTTTCTGGTTTCAACAAACATCTCGTCTCGTAAATATTTTCGGATTTTATAAACCGCTGTCGAAATATTCATGTTAGTGAAAAAAATCTGGGTGTGTTTTTAAGTGTGCCTTACATTTCTTTGGGGATGCCAGTCAGCATCGTATGTTTTGTTCTTTCTTTCTCGGTTTCATTATTGATGTCCACAATCTTAAGATCATAAAATATGCAATTGACTCCGCGTTGATAGCAGACAGAGAAAGGAAACCAGAAGAAGTCCTACAGAAGGAAGGATAGGAAGGAAAGCGTGAAGAAAGGACTAAATATCAATTGTAAGAAAGCAAAATGCATGGTCCTTAACAAAATATACAGTCCAAACATGCAAATTACAGACATCAAAATCAAGTAGGTAACATTTTAATATATTTAATTTTTTAACAGAAAACAGAAAATGCGACACCGAAATCCGAAGACGTGTGGATAGTGGAAACTGCTTTTCAAAAGCTAATCAGAGTATTATGAAACAGAAAAATATCGTAAAAAACAGAAAAATACAAAACTGTTATATAACATCAGTCCTTCTATATTGCAGTGAATACTGGACAATCCCCTCACAGATGAAGAAGAGAAGAGACTTGAAGTAATAAAAAAATATCGCCCTACTGACGGATACTGATAATAGCATGGACCGAGTAGCGATGAAATTCTCGCAAAAAATGAAAAAAAAAGACACTGATTTTTAACATCAGGAAAAGTCAGTTGAAATATCTAGTGTACATACTGAGGAAAGAAGGCTTGGAAATTTGATACTGAAAGGATGAAATGAAGGCAAGATAGACAGATGAAAAAAAACGCATAACCTAACATGTTCAGATTGGAATTTCGGTACAAATACCGAACAGTACGTCATGTTATTTTCAAATTTCTGGCGGAGAGAATTGCGTCATGGGGCTCTTTTCTCACAACGGTGCCCAACTGATCATTCTATACTGTGCAGAATCAAAGTAAATGATTCCCATAACAGAATTTAAAAATATAAACTGCCGTCAATTTAATTATTTTTCTCTCTCTCTCTCTCTCTCTCTATATATATATATATATATATATATATATATATATAAATCCTCCGATATATAAATGAATAAATAAATAAAGACTAATTAAAATAGTGCTTTTCACAGAACCAAAAAGTATACCAAATTAGTAAATAAAATAACACGAACGTTCTTGCAACCACGGTTTGAAGAAGCCTTTCCAGCAAAAAGCATGGTTATTATTAAATCGGATGTCTAACAGTACTGATGAGCTGTGATACAGCAAAACAGATCTGTCTGCGGGTGACTATATATATATATATATATATATATATATATATATATATATAGGCCGTTATTCAACGAAGTGACTTGGCTGCAGATGATTACCCATATTCTTGCTAGTCCATAGAGTACTTTAGAGAGTGGTAGGTTTCATGTTTTTTTTTTGTTTTTTTTTTAATCATTTCACCCCGAGCAAGGCGGAAACGCCACTGATGTGCAGGGGGTTACATAAATGTAAAAAGATTAATTAGAAAAGAGTGAGGAGTACAAGCTAGTTAGAAAGGAACAATAGAAAGCTAAGAAAGAAGATGCGATGACAGATACATAGGTGGAGAGAAAGGGAAGGTTATACAGGGGAGGGGAGAGAGCTAGAGGCCAGTGGTTAGTAGATGAGTATTAACTTTGCATTTAAATTTCTGGAGGTTGTAGCCGTCAGGAAAGCAAGAATACGGGAGTGAGTTCTACAGGCGGGAAGTGCGAGAGAGGAAGCTGCAGGAGTAGAATTGTCGTCTGCATTTGACTAACCTGACTGTGAATGGGTGGGACCCAGTTGCCAGTCTGGTTGCACGGGTAAACACTTGTTGAGGAGGCATCAGTGACTTAAGCTCATGTTAACAATGGATTTACGCTACGTTCTTTGGTTACTGAATTGAACGCAGTTTGTTTCGGCTATCGAATTGAGTGCTCTGTCACCGGGGTTTGTTTATATCCTGTGAATAACCCAGCGTGAAACCTGCCTGTCTCTGCAGTTACGTAGATAGCCCAATGATAAGTGGATCATATAATGACGTATTAGTGGGATTTTGATCCCGGCATGAGGGCTAAACTGATAATCTAAAACTTTACGATGTTTGTTATAATTAAGATTATTCGTCAGTATTATTTACATTGCCACAGACAGTAACGTCAGCCATTTTTATTAGTTATTTCTTAAGTCTTTCACTCGCAATAAAAACACTTATCCATTCTGTTTCTTTTATAATGGTAAGGAAACGCTAGAAAATATATAGAAAAATATATATATATAATTTTGCGAAATGGGCGAATTTACTCGACTTCAACTAAATAGTTCATATTTCAACAATTGTCGTTATGAAATATGTCTGGCTGAATAATTTCCTTTTATGAACGATGCAGTGAATAAAATCTTTGTAGAGGCGAAAGTTAATGAACAGTGTGTTTTGCTTTGTCGTTGCTTCAGGATTAAATTTAGATCACATAAACAATTTATTGTTGGAGAACTTATAAACCATCATTTTGTATTTATTATCAATAACGTAATGGATTTTATTTCCATGGTTAATGATTTATCAAAAAAAAGAAATGTATAACGGATTAATAAATAGGCCAACATTTGTGATTTGCTTCTTGATTCTTTGTTCGATTTACTCTCAGCATATCGATAAAATTCTGTGAGAATGATCAAATTAATTTCCTGTAGGGGGAAAAAAAACTAATCAGAATTTGGATTTCGTTGTTTTTTTTTTGGTTTTTTTTAGCGAAATTGTGTTTACTAAGTGAGTGTTGCTAAAATTTGTGCTAGAAAATACACACTGTATAAATACTTGACTACATTCATACCGACACACACACACACACACACACACACACACACACACACACACACACACACATATCAGCATGCAGTGTGACTATAGAAGAATCCAAAGGAGTATCCCGTACATACAGTGGTAGGATAACTCTCTAAGAGAGTTCTATATATATATGTATATAAATACATATAGAGCAAATATAAGAAAAATTAAGGCAGACACGTTATTTCATGGTAAATCGAAGGATGGCATATTTCAGGCGAACCATCATCAGCTTCCGTCTTCATTTTAAAAATGATTTTACACGAAGTAAATTATGTCTATTTTCTCCTTTCAACTCATAGATAGAATTGTAAAAAAATAAAAAATAAAAAAAAGGGGAAAATGGCATCGTCTGGGTTCACAAAAAAGGGAAGAAGACAGTAAAGTAAACTGAACAGACGGCGTATTGAATTTACTGTCCTCTTCCCCTTTTTGTGAACCCAGACGATACCATTTTTCCCCTTTTTTTATTTTTTATTTTTTATTTTTTTACAATTCTATCTATGAGTTGAAAAGAGAAAATAGACATAATTTACTTCAAATTATCTCCAGTTTCGGGATAACATTTGTTGCTGAGGGGATGTGTTATCCTCTTCGGGGATTTCATGTCGAAATGTGCATTCAACATCTTTGAAAAATTTAATTTAATTTATATTGGCTCTGTAATTTTTTATTACATGGAGCTCTCCTCCTGTATCATTTTTAATATTAAAATTTAATATTTAATATTAATTAGGATCGGGTTTTGGAATTTACCTTCCTGCTTTTTCCGCTTGGATTAAAGTATTTATATATATATATATATATATATATATATATACGTTCTATTCCTGAGATTGAGTACATTTACACAAATATTGCATACCTTAAATCTATATTTTTTATCAGATGAGATATTCATATACCGTGGCTGATGGATAAATTGTCGTTTAAATCATACAAATATATAAATGACACTGACATCTTATTTAAGAAGGTTGTTTTATAAAGTTCGCACTGAAGCATAATTAAAGTTTTCTCGCCAAAAGATCAATAGTTAAAACGCATTTAGTTAACAGTTCAGGAGTTAACTCCTGAAATGATTAAAAAATGTGAACAGAACAGATTTGAAATCTGCAGGGATAGAGACGGAGCACGTGTTGAACAGTTTCAATAAAGTTTTCACGTAAGGTTTATAAATCTATTTCTTTTATCCAAATAATATTATATATATTATATAGATATATATTATATCTATATCTATATTATATAATATATTTATATATCTATATTATATAATCTATTATACAATATAATATATATATTATATAATATATATTATTACATAGATATAAAGGTATATATTATATCTATATTTTAAATAGTACACACAAAATTGTGTCAGGGTTTTTTTTTATATCAGCCTGATTTCATAGAAATATTTAATTCTAGTACACACTGTATATATGTCTGTACACACAGACACATACATACATACATACATACATAAATACACACATACATATGCGTATGTTTTCGGTAGTGAAATCAAGACTAAAATAATTGTGCATACGGCCTGTATCTTAACGTTGATATAGTCAGTGAGTTAAGTGCTTGATACGAGCTTGGAGCGATCATGTCTCTTTCGAGACATGATTTTTCCCGCAGCAGTTTGCCATTACTCTCTGTTGCATACTGGTTACCAACCAAGGCTATAGAACCGAATCTCTACTGCTATTTAACCTATAGCTTGAAGAAGAACAGAGATATTAATACCTTTCTCTAGGGTATTTGCTCGTAAGTGAATGCATCAAATTCACCTGATATTCGAACTCGGTTCCCCGATTTCTTTTTCCGAGCTGATATTCACTGCACCTGATATTCACATCTGAAACATGGACAAGATACTGGAGGAATATAAAATGGCTTGTGTGATTCCACAAAAAATACCTGAGACCTATCATTAAAAAGTGAATGGTAGTCTTTGATTATTGACTCTGGTGTGTTCCAAATATTTGGATGCGGCAGCAGTAACCCTGGAACACTAATCATCAATTAAAGTTACACCACTACTAAGCATGGGTATCAGTCAGTTAAGTGCCATACGTAAAACACGCTTGGGTGATTACGTCTCGAAAGAGACATGACTGACTTGGCAGAAGATTATCCCACAGTAAGTTGCCATTGCTTTCCGCGGTAGACTAGTTGCCAGACAAGGCTATAGAACCCAATCTGTCCTGTTATTTAACCCATAACTGGAAGAAAGAGACGGGTTAATACCTTTCGCAAGGGTATTTGCGCGTAAGTGAATGCAATGAATTCAACTGGAATTCGAACTCTGCTCCCTGATTTCTCATTACGAGCCGATAGCCACTGCACCACAACGCACATCCGCAACCATGGGTATATCAATATCAAAAAATTATATCACCATAGGTATATCAATATCAAAAAAATATTAAATATAAATCTTTATTTGAAATAATTTACATGCAGGCATTTCAAATTTTGTACTTTGAGTTAACATTAATAGGAACTGAAAAAGATATTATTTAGGTAAGAAAATCAAGTACTGAAATTTTAATTAAATTGTGATTAAAATTTGCGCTGGGTACTATATACCCATGGTTAGTGTTCTTGGGTTAAAACAATAATCATCTACAACCAGACATGATCGTCAGTAAACGTTATAACCATGCATTCTATCTTCTTATATTTATTATTCTAGTTTTTTTTTTAATAAGGAAGAATATAAAAAGAACGTTTTCGCAGTAGTTGAGGAGATTAAATTACCATTATATTTCTGAATAAAATGTTTAGTCATACGAGCATTTCGTTCTGTCACGGCATCGAACTTTCTGGTTTCTATTTCCAAACCCCATTGCTTTCCTAGTTTCAAAACTTATGGTTCTTTTATCATCGCTTCTTTGCCACAAAACTCTTCATCGGAAATGACAAAGGGATCGAATTTTTCGCTTGATCACAAATGAAGAGGCTTTCTATTTTTGTCCCTCGCCGTTTCAAGCAAAGCAGAGCTTGCACTTCAAAAGGTAACGAGAGCCATCGAAGTGGAAAGACTCGATAACCCTAAACCTGGTCGATCAGGGCCGACCTTAACAGACATATCGCCGCACCTTATTCACTTTTTTTTTTTAAGTAATCCCCCTTTTTCGAACGCATTTTCGAACAAATCCCTTTCTATTCAGCTAACAAACTCGGAAGCAACACTGAGTTGCGATATTTGCATCGAGAAACTATACCCACAAAATGCACGCACATAGCATAGAGTTGCACATAATACATATATACATCAATAAGATCGTAGCCTATTGATAGAGAAGTATATGTATATTTTTAGGATAATCTTTTTCCAAATCAATACACATTCCATTGGTGTATATGTCGTCTGAGCAGAAAAGAAATTAAAGAAGAAAAAATCGAAATTTGGAAATAAAAAACATGGAAACAAATTTCAAAGCGAACATCAATCACTTTCGCAACGCCGTAGTGTATCTTGCCTGTGCCTTTTATATAAATACTTTAATGACAATTGTTTGCGATGATATTTAAACGTTATAAATTTAAGCTCAGTACTCGATTGGCTGTGCGTTGTGGTGCAGTGGATATCGACTCAGAACGACAAATCTGGGAGCCGAGTTCGAATTCCAGGTGAATTCTTTGCATTCACCTACACACCATTGGGAAAGGTATTAATACGTCTCTTACCGCTAGTTATGGGTTAAATAATAGGACAGATTGGGTTATAACCTTGGTTGGTAACCAATCCACTGCATAAATAATTGCAACCTACTGCAAGAATCTCCCTAGTCAGTTATGTCTCTTTCGAGACATGATCACTCAAGCGTGACTCGATTGGCAGCAAAAGCACATCACTTTAGAGTTGCAATGGCTAGATTTTTCGTTTTCCAGCGAACATTGATCATAAAAAATGCATTGTCAATAGTTAACTACTGTCTTATTGATTACTTTAATTGTTCTCACTTCTTAATTAAGCTTTCTTACACTTTCAAATACCTAGAAAATATTGATATTCTCTTTGCTATCAATCGTAAAAGGGAGCTCAAATCGGCATAAGCTTTAGAAGGCATCGCAATATTGTAATTGCTTGCGGTTCACTACCAGTCTTGACCAATCATAGCTTTTCTTAATGATAAAAGACCGCTACTATGGACGTCAGCTATGTTTATTTAAACAATATATTTAAATATTGTATTGTCAGTTAAGTGCCATACGTGATACACGCTTGGGCGATTATGTCTCGAAAGCGACATGACTGACTGGGCAGAAGATTATCCCGCAGTAGCCATTGCTTTCTGCGGTAGACTGGTTGCCGACCAAGGCTATAGAACCCAATCTGTCCTATTATTTGACTCGTAGCTAGAGTGGGAAGATATGTATTATGTTATTACGTAGTAATTAGTCAGGGATCAGTTTATCACTTCATAATAATAGAAAACCGTTCCCCCACTTTATGACGAGTAGAAGCCTTAATCATGTTTCTATTATATTCAGTCAGCCTTACGTGATACACGCTTGGGCGAACATGTCTCGAAAGAGACATGACTGACTGGGCACAAGATTATCCCGCAGTAGGTTGCCATTGCTTTCTGCGGTAGACTGGTTGCCGACCAAGGCTATAGAACCCAATCTGTCCTGCTATTTAACCCATAACTGGAAGGAGGAGACGGATTAATACCTTTCCCAAGGGTATTTGCGCGCAAATGAATACAATGGATTCAGCTAGAATTCGAACTCGGCTCCCGGGCTTCTCGTTCCGAGCCGATATCCACTGTACCACAAGTACACGACCAAAAACGAAGTGAAGAACGCTGTTTATTCTACTTCTAACTTATCCGATTCATTGAGCCAACCAATTGCTTCTTAGGAAGGTTACTCCTTTGCATCGTGTAAAATGATAAAACAAAGATCAATGGAAAGAATAACGTTAAGTACGGTAGCGAATGTTGGACGATCTCTAAAAGAATGAAGTAGAGGCAGCAAAAATGTTGTTCTACAGAAGGACGCTGAGGATACCATGAAACGATCACTTAAGCAACGACGAGGTGTTGCAGAGGATTCAAACGAAAAGAAAACTTATACTTAACATCAGGAAAAGACATCTGAGGTTCCTGGGACAAGTAATGGAGAAAGAGGATTTGGAGAATCTAATACTCACAGAAAGGTTTGAAGGAATGAGAGACAGGGACAAACATTATGAGACGTAATAGAAACAAATACATTCAAAATAAAAAATAAAAATATAAAAACTTTACATCGTAAATAGACATGGAGATACTTGAATTTTAGAAATATAGTTTTAAAAAGTCCCAGCCTACAAAAACTTTACATAAAGGGTTATTAAGTAAGACTGAATAGAAAATACCTATGAATGCGGTATTTTGGTGAAAGCAACAATATTCAAATGGATGGTTTCGTGATTGAGAACAAATTACCGCTTTAACAAGTGGAAACTAACCTTTCTTCTTTCCCCCATTTTGCTCTCGCTGCTTATTTGTATAAATATATTTACGTTATTCGGACATTTGCCCTCATCTTTGTTGCCATATTTACGACGTTTCGACCGTTATCCGCTCCAGCCTTCTTCAGGTGATTAGAATTTTGAAGTGGACCCATTATTTCTTTCACTGTGGTAAGTTGTTCTCGTTCCCTGAGTCTTGCCGCTTCCATATGCGTCAGGTGTCTCCATTTGACTCAACTCAAGTATTTTGTTCGCCATGCTGTAGCCAAGTAATGAACTCACAACGCTTTGGTTCAAATAACTGGATTCAACGAACGCATTTATCAACTAGGCCATGTCTCCTTGAGGAAACGCTGTGAATATGGCAACGAAGATGAGGCCAAATAATTACAATACTGTATTGTAAATATTATATATATATATATATATATATATATATATATATTAATCGTTTCACTCCAAGCAAAGCATTCCACTGCCACTATTGCGCTTAGGGCTACATAGGGGAAGGTAAATAGAAAGTGTGGTTAGATATAGGAAATGTCAGAAGTTGGGTGATAGATAGTTTGGAGGATGGGAAGAGTTTTTGAAAGAATGGAAGCGAATTAGTGTGTTAGGAGGTGTCTATTGACCTTACATTTAAACTCCTGGAGATTGTAGCAGTCGGGGAAGCAGTCATGTGGAAGGGAATTCCACAGTCGGGAAGTACGAGAAAAGAAACTGTTGGCGTAGAAGTTGCGGTTGCATTTTATCGGTTTCACTGTAAAAGGGTGGGATCTAGTGCCAGTCTAGTATCTCGTGCAAATTCGAACCTAGGGGCACCAGTGATCTAAGTTCATCGGAACAGAAGCCATGAAAGTATTTATAGAAGAGACACAGGGAAGCCACGTCGCGCCGGTGAGAGAGAGACTGCAGGCGGTCTGCCAAGTCAGTATCAATCACATTACAGACCCTCCGCTGTACCTTGTCGAGAAGCCCAAGGAGAATAGCAGGGGCACCCGACCAGATATGGCAACAGTATTCAATGCACGGCCGGATGGTAGATTTATAAATGTGCAGGATAGATTCAGACGGAAAAAACCTCCCGGCCCTGCACAGAGAACCGACTTTCATAGCAGCGGATTTAGCAATGGATTCGATATAGTAATTCCACTTTAGGTCCGCTGAAAGTGTGAGACCAAGGAGACGTAGTGTTTTACTCTCTGGGAAGCAAGCCTGGTCCATGATTATGGGAGGTAGGCGCGGTTGTCTATGATGGTTAATTGATAGTAGCTTCGTTTTAGAAGCATTAAAATTTACGAGCCATTTCTTACCCCAGTCCACTACGGATTGGAGGTCCTTTCCAAGCTCGGCTGCAAGGTTAGCTTTGTCGCCCGCACCAGATTTTTGATAGAGGCGAGAGTAAACTGTGGTGTCATCGGCGTACATTCCTACTTGGGATATTATGGTATCGGGGAGATCATTAATGTAGATCAGAAAGAGCGTAGGACCTAGGATAGAGCCTTGAGGGACACTCGCGTTCGTATGGTCGCTCTGGGTGGCATGTCCGTTTAATATCAATTTCAATGTGCGGTTAGATAGGAATGACTGGATTATTTCAAACAATTGTCCAGCTATACCATAGCTCCGCAGTTTGCATAGAAGCATGCCAAACTCTGTCGAACGCTTTAGAGATATCCAAGGCGACGGTTCGGGCTTCGCCATTTCTGTCGAGTGCCTGGTATATATACTCGGTAATGGTCGTTTGCATATCGGCAGTAGACCTGGTGAAGCGGAAACCATACTGCTTGTCCGAGAGGAGCCTGTGTTCTGTGAGGTGCTGAACGAGCTCGGCGTTGATAATGGCCTCGAACACTTTGCCAAAGATCGGAAGAAGGCTGATAGGGCGGTAATTTGCGGGGTCCGAGGGTTCTCCAGAGTTTTTGAATATAGGAACTACAGAGGAAGATTTCCAACAGGCAGGAAAGCAGGAAGAAGAGAGGTAGAAGTTGTAGACCTTAGAAAGGACAGAGGAGAGTTCAGGGGCACATTTCTTTAAGACTATGATTGGGATTCCGTCCCCTCCTTTGTGGGGGTCAAGTTCTGAGATTATCTTAGAGACAAGCGAGGGTGTAATGTGGACGTCAGATTTGCACAATAAATATTAATTCAATTTTGCGGCTGAAGAAGTTAGTTTTGGATACAGATATTTTGAATCCCGCTAAATTTACGGCTCTATCCGGCATCTTTGAGTTTGAATATGCAAAAGTGATATATATATTTTTAGCATCGCATCCACGAACCTTTTTAAGCCATTAGGACAAGTCTCTGGATCCAACCAATACTTTTATGTACTGGCCATGTATTCTCATTATGTCCTCAAGAACTAGACCCATAGAGATGTAAGTTCAATACCTGGCTACAACCGAGGTGGAATTCCTTTCCGCATACTTGCTTCCCCGACAGCTACAATCTCCAGGAGTTCAAATGTAAGGTCAATAGATACCTCGTAACACAATATAGTGGCAGTGGAATGCCTTGTTTGGGGTGAAACGATTAAAAAAATAGGTTATTGAGTTAAAAGGAAATTAATGATACGGAAATATCTGGAAGAGGTATGACTGATGGAACTAGAACACTCTAGTCTGGTAAACGAAATAAAGAGTTCAGTTCAAAATTTCAATCACCTGAAAAAGTTAGGAGAGTACAACAACCGAAACGCCGTGAACACGAAAAGAAAGCTAAAGGCAACAGTTCGAACAATGTAAATAGTGTAAATCATTGCAATAGCTCATCTCACAAATATAAACGAAAATTTAATTTATTTTAATATCTTTGAACCTTTTCCTATCAAGTAATTGACTGTATGTGTTTTCGTGTCTTAGTACTTATTTTTATTAAGTTTTCGGTATCAGGTAGAGACTGGCGAAAGATCACTTCCAGAAGTTAAGCAAAGTATAAAGAAACAGGAAAAATCGCTATAAACAAATAACGGATTAATGAATTGCTATGTGATATCAATCCTTCTATATGGCATTGAATGGCATTGTATGGCATTGGATGCTGGACAATCTCATCACTTATGATACGGAAACTAAAGGCAACAGAAATGTGGTTTTACGGACGTATACTTAGGATTTCATGAACGGATCTAGTAAAAATCGAGTAAGTCTTAAAGAAAAGTGTAATTTAAAAAATACAAAGAATGCTCTTATACTCAGAATAAAAAAGAGCGGAATGTTTAAAATAAATAACGAGGAAGAACAGATTGGAAAATATAAGTTTCCCAAGGTATATCGAGGTCAAGAGTGATACGGCAAAACAGTGGACTACAACCTGACGAGCGTGTATGAATGGATGGCGGAACTTCTACCAATTAAACTAATTGGAACTGATTACAGAGAATGGTGGACAATCTCATCACAGATAAAGAAAAAATGGCAACAAATATGTGGTTCTAAAGATAGGTACTGAGGATACTAAGTACGTACAGTATAAGCAATAAGGAAATCCTTAAGAAACGGTAAAGAAAACAACCTTTATACCCAGAAACTGAAATTTGTAGAACGTATAACTGAGAAGAGGCAATTGGAGAATTTAACACTGGGACGATATATAACGAAGAAGAAGGACTTGGAGAATTTAAAACTGGCAGGATAAAAATGAAGGACTTGGAGATTTTAAAACTGGGACGATATATAACGAAGAAGAAGGACTTGGATAATTTAAAACTGGCAGGATAAAAATGAAGGACTTGGAGATTTTAAAACTGGGACGATATATAACGAAGAAGAAGGACTTGGAGAATTTAAAACTGGCAGGATAAAAATGAAGGACTTGGAGATTTTAAAACTGGGACGATATATAACGAAGATGAAGGACTTGGAAATTTAACACTGGCAGGATATAAAATGAAGATGAAGGACTTGGATAAGTTAACACTGGCAGGATATATAACGAAGCTGAAGGACTTGGAGAATTTAACACTGGCAGGATATATAACGAAGATGAAGGACTTGGAGAATTTAACACTGGCAGGATATATAACGAAGAAGAAGGACTTGGAGAATTTAACACTGGCAGGATATAAAATGAAGATGAATGACTTGGAGAATTTAACACTGGCAGGATATATAACGAAGCTGAAGGACTTGGAGAATTTAACACTGGCAGGATATATAACGAAGATGAAGGACTTGGAGAATTTAACACTGGCAGGATATATAACAAAGCTGAAGGACTTGGAGAATTTAACACTGGCTGGATATATAACGAAGAAGAATGACTTGGAGAATTTAACACTTGGAGGATATGAAATGACGATGTTGGACTTGGAGATATTAACACTGGGAGGATATATAACGAAGAAGAAGGACTTGGAGAATTTAAAACTGGCAGGGTATATAGCGAAGATGAGGGACTTGGAAATTTAACACTGGCAGGATATAAAATGAAGATGAAGGACTTGGAGAATTTAACATTGGCAGGGTATAAAATGAAGATGATGGACTTGGAGAATTTAATACTGGGAGGATATATAACGAAAAAGAAGGCCTTGCAGAATTTAGTACTGGGAGGACATTATGAAGCTTAAATGGAAAACGGGTTTTAAAGAGCTACGTATCTGAGGAGTTTGTTGGAATGTATGGTGGAATACGGCTCGGGAAAGTTTGAAAAGAAAGAAACTAAAACGTCGAAATATGAATTTCTGGGAGAGTTGTGATCGCTCACGTCATGACGGGACACGGTACATAAATGAAAAAGTGCTGATTTATTATGTGTTCAAGTTCTTATTTAAACCAGAAATACGTTGACCTCATTATATCAACTCATTATTGGCAAATAAAACTATTTTGCATTTCATAAAGTGCCATTAATTTTAGTGATAATCGATATTTTCTGTAAGAAAACGTTGATGAACTTAGAAGCCTATGAAAATAAATAATGATTATGCTTTTGTTTTTTTTTCAAAAGCAAGACATCTCTTAAAAGACTTGCTGAAAACGGTCTTTAATTATGCACTCAAGATTTTAAGTAGTACTTTCTTTTTGTGCATTGTTTGATAAAATATTTATCGGAAATAGTTAACTGCTTCGTTATTTTTATTCTTAATATTTTTTCTAAATAAGAAGCTTTTAAAATATTAAAAGCTTGTCATTCTTTGGCCTACTTGTCGAAATAAAATTAAGATTAAAATGGGTGTTCTTACAGTTTTTCACATTAGATCATTATCTCCTAGAAAATCAACTACAATAGGGAAGACTGAGTAGTTTTTGTGTGTATTGAAAATTCGCATTTAAAAATTCTACGTTTGCTCGAAATAAAACTAGTCTCGTAAATGATAATTACGTAAGGGCCTCACCCACCAATGAGTTCTTCTTCTTCTATGTGCCCTGTCCTTTCAGGACGTAGGCGATCATAGCTTTCCACGTCTCCCTATCTCTGGTGGCTCTTAGCACGCTTTCTCCCGTTACACCACGCAACCCTCGTTCCGTCATCCACCTGATCAGGTCCTTCAAATATGTTATCCGCTGCTTTTCTCTGTCTCTTTTTCCTTCTATTTAGCCTGTTAGTATCAGGTTCTCCAGGCCGTCTTTCCTCATTGCATGTCCCAGAAACGTCAGCTGTCTCTTCCTGATGTTCAGTATTAATTTCCTTTTCGTTGCTATTCTTTCCAAAACCTCATCATTGCTCACATGCTCGATCCATGATATTCGCAGCATCCTTCTGTAGAACCACATTTCAGTTGCTTCAAGTCTTTTCAGCGGAAATATGGTTCTGCAGAAGGATGATGCGGATATCATGAACCGAGTTGTAAAGAATGGCAACCAAAAGTTAAATTAATAGTGTGGATTAGGAAGAGACAACTGAAGTTCCGGGGACATGCAATGAGTAAGGGGGGCTTGGAGAACCTGATACTGACAGGCCAGATAGAGAGAAAAAGAGACAGAGGAAAGCAGTGAATAACATATTTGAAGGGCCTGAGCAAGTGATTGACAGAACGGGGGTTACGTGGTGTAACATCAGAAAACGTGCTAAGAGCCACCAGCGATAGGGTGTGGAAGGCCGTGATCGCCTACGTCCTAAAAGGACAGGGCACACAGAAAAAGAAGAATATTACATAACACGTTTGTAGTCTTTTCCTCGTTTCCAACCCAGATTTCCTATTTCTTAATACTTTGTTTATCTTCTGGAAAGTATGTTATAGTATTCCAGAGCGTTGACCGATTTAAGTATCATTGTTAGCATTATTTACTGATACCAAGGGCGTGCAGAAGGCGCAGAAATGAGGGCGCGGTGGATTAAGTCATCCATATCAGGAGGGCATCTAATTCGTTGTACAAGCACTTTACAGTCTTAAAATCTGGCGTGAATGTTTATCCGTGTTTTGATAAGCGAGACCGGAGTAGGCCTACCTACTTAGGTGCATACAGACTGAAGATCACCAATGGCATCACCAAAACCCTGCACGTCACAGGCTAAAAATCTTCCCGGATATTTCAATTTCAGTAATTGGCTGTTTTTGACACAGCCATTTATCCCCATATTTCAGTTAGTAATGCAAATAAAAATAAACTTAATTCATATACCCTGTCCTGAACAAGTTCCAAACAAGTTTTCTCGACCTGCGTTTGAATTTTCTAATATTTCGTTGAAAAGTGGGTCTTATATAGCAACAGACACGTTACTAATAGTAGAGTAAATTCATGGGTAATATATTGAGATATTTTTTTTCATCATGGGTTTGGCATTAGGAATAAGGTGGAGGTGAGTATAGTGCTGGCTTTCGTTCAGTTTATTCTGAGCTCGTCTCTTTCGTGACTGTAATGGAAAACATTTTTCGTCCAGCGAAAAACGACGTTTTCTTCGTATGATTTAACTAATATTATAAACGAGTGTACCCCTGCTGTCAAAAAATGCCAGCGAAATATTTGCGAAGATTATATATATATATATAAACCGTAAATATAATAGATAGATAGATAGATAGATAGATAGATAGATAGATAGATTAAATAACTACTTTTCATTGCATTTACTTTTATAAAAAGTGACTAATACACAGTAAAGCTTAATACTGTAATTTTGTTATTACAATGATTTATAACAGCATTATATCACTACACCAAAAAGTAATGTTGCGAAATATCATAGTTCATCTTCAGGTGATATCATCTGGAGAAGAACAATAATGTTCTGAACCATGAAATAATTTGTATAGTGATATAATGTTTTTATAAACCATTGCAATAAAAATAATAATAAATAAATAATAAGGAACTGTTTACTGAGCCGACGCTGCCTTGCAATTTTTCCTCTCTCCATGAGCGTGACAGGTAGGATATATATATATATATATATATATATATATATATATATATATTCTGTCCATTATAATTGTTCTTTGTGTATGCATATATATATATATATATATATATATATATACACGTTGAATATATATATATATATATATATATATATATATATATATATATATTCTCTCCATTATAATTGTTCTTTGTATATATATATATATATATATATATACGTTGAATATATATATATATACGTTGAATATATATATATACTTTACTACTTGACGACATAATTATTGCAAAAAAAAAAAAATAATAAGGAACCGTTTACTGAGCCGACGCTGCCTTGCAATTTTGCTTCTCTCCATGAGCGTGACAGGAGGGATATATATATATATATATATATATATATATATATATATATATATATAGAAATATATATATAGGGATATATATATATAGAAATGCCACTGATGAGCGGGGGGCTACGTAAATGTAAAAAGATTAATTAGAAAAGAGTGAGGAGTACAAACTAGTTAGAAAGGAGCAATAGAAAGCTGAGAATGCAGGTGCGATGACAGATACATAGGAAGGTTATACGGGGGTGGGGTGAGAGCTAGAGTCCAGTGGTTGGTAGATGAGTATTGACTTTGCATTTAAATTTCTGGAGGTTGTAGCCCTCAGGAAAGCAAGAATATGGGAGTAAGTGCCACAGGCGGGAAGTGCGAGAGAAGAAGCTGCAGGAGTAGAATTGTCGTCTGCCTTTGGCTAACCTGACTGTGAATGGGCGGGACCCAGTTGCCAGTCTTGTTGCGCGAGTAAACACCTGTTGAGGAGGCATCAGTGACTTAAGTTCCTTCGAGCAGAAGCTATGAAAGTATTTATAGAACAGACAAAGGGAGGCCACATTTCGACTATGGGGAAGTGGCTGCAGTCTAGCCGCCAGATCAGTACTTATCACATTGCAGACTCTCCTTTGGAGCCTGTCGAGAACACTGAGGAGAACGGCAGGGGCGCCTGAACATAAATGGCAACAGTTCTCCATGCACGGAGGGATGGTTGACTTGTATATATGCAGGATGGATTCAGGCGGAAAAAACATCCTGGATCGACATAGTGACCCAACCTTCTTAGCAGTAGATTTAGCTATGGATTCAATATAGTGGTTCCATTTGAGGTTTGAGGAGAGGGTAAAGCCGAGGAGGCGTAGTGTGTTGCTCTCAGGGAGAATCGCTTGGTCCATGCTTATGGGAGGCAGGAGAGGTTGCCTGTGATGGTTGACAGACAACAGCTTGGTCTTAAACGCATTGAAGTTGACAAGCCACTTCTTGCCCCAATTCACCACAGAGTGTAGATCCCGTTCAAGGACAGCAACGAGATTATGTCTGTCCGCCACGAGAGGTTTCTTACTGGTGCGGGAGTATATTGTGGTGTCGTCCGCGTAGGTGCCTACTTGGGAACTGATCTCATCTGGGAGGTTGTTGATGAAAATAAGGAAGAGAGTCAAGCCCAGGATAGAGCCCTGTGGGACACCAGTATTCGTGCTGTAGGATGAAGAGGCATGCCCATTCAAAACGACCTTCATTTTGCGTTTATTTAAAAAAAGATTGGATTAGGTCAAGCAGGCGACCGGTAATACCGTAAACCTCTAGGCTTGCATAGGAGGCCAGAGTGCCAAACCCTGTCAAAAGTCTTGGGGATGTCCAGAGTAACCGCGCGTTCCTCGTCAGACTCATCAAGGGCCTGGAGCAAGTACTCCCTTACGGTTGTTAGCAAGTCGGCCGTGGACCTGGCAAAGCGGAAGCCTTATTGCCTGTCAGAGAAGTGATGCCACTGGTGATCTTCAGACTGTATACACCTAAGTAGGTAGGCCTACTCCGGTCTCGCATTGATTATGGCCTCGAATACTTTCCCGAATATCGGTAGAAGACTGATAGGACGATAGTTGGATGGGTCCGAGGGTTCACCACAATTCTTAAATACAGGAACGACTGAAGAGAACTTCCAGCATGCAGGAATGCTGAGAAGCATAAAGAAAGCAGGAAGCATAAAAACAGTATTTAAACAGTCTAGAGAGGACAGGGGAAAGTTCAGGAGCACACCTCTTAAGGACTATCACCTGGATTCCATCGTCTCCACTCGCCTTATGGGGGGCGAGTTTTGAAATTACTCGGGATACTACTGTTGGGGTAATATATACGTCGTGCAGTTTGGCCTCAGTTCTAATAGGGAAGTCGGGTGGGTGTACTCCAGATGAGTTGAATGTCGAGTTGGATGAGAATCTCCGGGCAAAGCACTCAGCTTTATTCTCTCTATTAGAATTGTTCTTTATATATATATATATATATATATATATATATATATATATATATATAACAAGACCGACTCTGTAAGTATCTAAATCCTAAAATTATACGAAAATAAACTTTGAGGACAACAAATAACAGACAGAATCTAACTCCGTTATTGTCCGTCGCTATAAGGCGTTGGACAAGAGGGGGAAAAAAAAAGAAAACTGCGGAATACGGACAATACATACAATACCCCGCAGTAAAGAAAAAAAACCCAAACGGAACCAACCACAAAGAAAGAAAAAGTGCTCGATACAGAACTAACCAAAGCGGAATAACAAAGAGGAAGCAATGTAGAGCAAAGACACGTAAAAAAATCACAAGATCGCCAAAACCTACCGCGGTTTCACACAACGGCTCGTCAGGGCAAAGGCACACCAAGGACTAATCACTATATATATATATATATATATATATATATATATATATATATATATATAAGAAACGATATTTTCTTCGTATGATTTAACTAATATTATAAACGAGTGTACCCCTCTTGTAATGTGTAACCCTGCTGTAATGAATGCACAATGATATTTATTATAATGGAATGGAGAGGATAACACACACACAAATTTCTAAATAAATAGCATTACTGGAAACATTCAGTTATATGACAGACCCTCTCTCTTAATATTAAGCTCAATTTATTTAACAGTGAGAACCGTGTGTTGACAGTTTTTTTGTTTTTTAAATAGAAATTCTATCACTCAGATTTGTTCTAATATTCGAAACAGCACAAGAAATACATCTTAAACAGTTAAAGATGAAAAGAAAATATAAACACCCAAAACAAATAGAAAATGGCTGAAGAATTCGCCGAAATCGCTTTGAATAATGAACAAAACGGTTATGTTTTGTACTTGCTTACTCCCACCAAACGAAAAAAATGAAGAATGCTCGAAAACCCAAATTTAAAAAAAGTTGTTATATTTTTCTTTACCTGTCATATTTAATACTTTTTGTTGCTTAAAAAATAGGTTGTTGCAAAATATAACTCTTTCCTCTGGTACACATGGCATTGTGGATATAGACATTGCATGGATAGTACATACACATCTTCTGCGTCACAACGTCATCGCATCACAATACAGGTTCCCGTAACACCTGCCCTCGTTATTCGAATCATTCCCGTTTACTAGCAAAAATTGAATCCCGTTTTGTTGTAGAAAAGGTGAAATTGTTATGACACATGATTTTTGTTGGATTACAACTAAGCGATTCGGAGAAATAAACGATCCCAAAATGCAATATTGTCCTTTAATTTTTGCCGCACTCTGTATGTCAACTGAAATTTTTGTTCGCATATCAAGGGATCAGATCTCGATATACCAGTGACTCGATTTTGGTTGAGTTTGAGTGAAGCGTCTTAGAGAAATGCATTAAAGTGCGCAAAAGACCACGGAAAATTATGTTTGTCGTTGATCTTTTACAAACCCTGTACATCGATTCGAAAGATTTTTGTGTACATCAAAGGTTTGAACTTTGATTTACAAGATACCCGATTTTGATTGAATTTGCATAAGACGTCTCGTACTTTGTAAATCGATTAAAAAAAAAAATTGCGTGCGTCAAATCTTCATGTCCTGATCGGCGAGTGACCCAATTTTGGTTGTAATCAAAGCAAGGGTTTCGGAAGAGTAGGGGTCGTTAGAATGGAGACACAGAAACACTCTGACAGACAGACATATACATATTTTTATACACACACACACACACACACACACACACACACACACACACACATATATATATATATGTTTATATATATATATATATATATATATATATAAAATCGACATATACATACGTAATCGGCTGGCCTTTCCAGTTTTGATAATTAAAATATTCATCTCTTATTTTATCTTTAAATGTGTATTAGGCCCTTTTTAATATAACTGTTTGCTGGTCTAATTTGACTCTGAAAAATAACTATTTAATCATTACTAACAGACACATATGCAGATATTGGATTAATAGAATTATAACATTTGTTACTTAGCTGACTAATGTTATTAAGAAGTAAGATTTTTTATTCAGTTATATGACATATTATCACTTTAATTTTATTTTTAGTCTACATTCATATTTGAGTAGACGTTCCATGCTTTCTTTCATAAGTTTTCTCGACATGAACTGTCAATAGAAAAAAGAAATGAATATACCGTTTAATAAATAAAAAGACCATCTACATAAAAATGGACATTCATAAAAACAATCACGTTTAAAGTAACAAACAAACACACGTAACACACATACACGTAACACACACACACACACACACACACACACACACATATATATATATATATATATAAAACAATCGCAGACAGGCCTGTATCGCTGTATCACAGCTCATCAGTGCGGCTAGATTAAACGTTTTGCCTCAAGCCGGTACCGAAACCCGACTGATATATATATATATATATATATATATATATATGTGTGTGTGTGTGTGTGTGTGTGTGTGTGTACACTCTTCAGTAGTAGGCTGGGCTTTCACAGCCATCTCGAGATTAAACCAGAAGACCATTAAGAAGAGTCGCAAAAGTGTCCAAGTCGTTTGGAGACTGTGCTTATATCCATATATATATATATATATATATATATATATATATATATACATATATATATGTCAAAATGAGATATCAGCGTTATTTTCATTTTGTGCGTATATACACTCTTCACGAATTGGATGAAAGCGAATAAGAAGAGAGTATGAACAACCCAATGATCGGATTCGAGCCAGTACCAAACACACACACACACACACACATACATACATAGATACATACATATATATATATATATATATATATATATATATATATATATATATAATTGTAGCCACACCACGGAATATTGGTTAAATGCAATCTTCATCGACTGTTATTCTAATCGTGAATTTGAGATTCTGTTTTGATTTACATTTGTGACTTTGTGTGACATTATTGCAGTTTAACGTTATCCTGACGACAGATAAAAAAGTATATGCTCAAGGTCTAGTACAGTTCATGGACTGAATCACGAATCGATAACGGATATATCAGAATGGTTTCCTCGTGAACCAACAGAAGCCTCTGATTATTTACTTAGTAGCAAAATTTCTGAGAAGGAAAAATCGTTTAGCAATTTTTTCAGTTGACATTTGAGGTTTGTTGTCACGATCGAGTGCCAATCGAAATCAGCAGGACGCAACAAGCTGAACGACGAGTTCGTTTCTCGACAACTAGTGAATGGATTTATGCAATGCAATAGTCGAAGATTTGTCTCACCTTCGATATAAATATTCGCCTATGAAATCTAGGGAAATATCATTCACGTCTCAGTCGTCAAACAGGTGTAAACCGATAAATGCAATACATTTTCACACATGACAGAACTAGTCCTTAAATTATGGGAATTATTTTAAATGATTTACTGGCATGAATAAATCATCTCGTCTTGGGTGATGTCACAGCTTTTTCTGTTTGTTTTACAACTGATTATTAGAGTATAAAACAGCTCTTAGAAAGTCACTGGTGCTTGATAATTGAAAGCTCATCAAAAAATTGCAGGAGACCAGAAAACCTTTACTTTTGACCTCATTCTCCATCACTTAAGTGTCATACGTTATACAAACTTAAGAAATCGACTGACTATGCAGAAAATTTTCTCGCGGTAGGTTGCTATTAATTTCTTCGGTAGGCTGGTTGCCAACCAAGGCTATAGAACCTAATCTGTTCTGCTATTTAAGTAAGTTAAAGGCCCTACGTGATACACGCTTTGGCAATCTTTTTTGGGTAGAAAATTGTCATGCAGTAGGTTGCCATTTTTTTCTTTCTAATAAAATTTTGAAACTTTGCCAAGAATAACTGAAAATAATTATCAGATTTTTTATGAACATTATGGAAATTTCTTGGCAGTTAGATGGACTAAACTTTTCTATAAATGCTTACGGCGGCATTACGTTGAAACATTGGTTCCATACTATCAGCAAAGTTAACCAACATCGAACCTGGTCAGTACCTAGATGGGTGAACGCTTGTGAACACCTGATTCCATACGCTTAGATGTGTGTGGTGTAATGTACTATAATCAGAATTTTTTCGATTCCTTATCGATTCGTTATATTCAATTTCGTAGAAATGCCACTGGGAAATATGAATTAACCTCTTCCTCTAGTGCTATGGGTTAAATAATACAAATTTTATAGTTAAATCTTTTTTAAAAATCTAAAAATAATTTCTGGTTTAAATAATTGCAAAGGGTTGATAAGCTCTAGGAAACTAATCAATATATCAATTTTGTATAAAAAAAGAGAAAGGCAAGAATATATATATATATATATATATATATATATATATATATATATATATATATATATCAAATGATTTATTTGAACATTATTTTTGATCGACACACGTGTTTAAGTAGATATTCTTTTTCTAATCAAACAGTATCATATATTTATTTCTACCGGCCTGATTATTTACGATAATTTTTTGTTACGAAAATCCTGCCGAATGACACATTTTCGCCACAAAAATTTATCGTAAATAATCAGGCCGATATTAGAAACTGAATATCTTCTTAAATACGAATATCGATGAAAAATAATGTTCAAACAAATCATTTCATATATATATATATATATATATATATATATATATATATAGCGGCCGTTATTATAATATTATTATAATAAAGAGAATATATATATATATATATGTATACATATATATATATATATATATATATATATGCACACATTTTTACTACTCGAAGATTTAATTATTGCAAATAAATAATAAATAAAATGTCAGTCAGAGAGTAAACACGCGGCAAGAGCTTTTATCAGTGGCAGTAAATTTTCATAACTAGTAATAAAAAATGAATTAAGCCGAATCTGCCTAACGATTGTCTCTCTCCATGAGCGTGTCACAAGGATAATATATATATATATATATATATATATATATATATATATATATATATATTTTAATTAAGATACTTTAATCCAAGCGAAAAAAGCAGGAAGGTAAATTCCAAAAAGCCGATCCTAATTAATATTAAAAAAAATTATTTTAATATTAAAAAATGACACAGGAAGAGAGCTCCATGTAATAAAATATTACAGAGCAAATATAAATTAAAAAAGGATTAATTCAATGATGTTGAATGACCATTTCGATATGAAAATCCCCACGGGGGATAACACATCACCTCAGCAACAGAAAAATCTTTTCAGAAACTGGAGAAAAATCAGTCTAATTTTCCTTTTTAAATAGATTTGCAAAGAAATTAAAAAAGACAATAAAAAAAAAGAAAAAGATAAAACAAAATAAAATAAAAAAAACAAGAAAAAAACTGACATCGTCTGGGTTCGCAAAAAAAGGAAAGAGAATTGTAACTTAAAAATTAGCAGACGGCCGTATATATATATATATATATTGATTACACCACAGCTCAAAACCACAAACAATGAAAATAAATAAACACTGTTTCATTGTGACATTTATCTTTTATCACATTACTGTAAAATACCCGTTAATTTTATTATTTTCAAAATCTGTTTATAATTTCAATAAACTATAACATATGAAGGTAGAGGTAATTCGAAAAAAAAATTAAAAGGATAATTTCATATATTTATGGTCAATTATAGGTTATGACTTTACAATAATCGTGGTGTCACATGCTGAGTGTTATTTTTTTCCTGGACCAAAGATAAACTTTAGTGAATAATGTATTGCAGCATTTGAACTTGACCTGCTTTCCTTCAAAAAACACCCTAAACGTTTACTTTCATCTGAACTCGAGCAAATATTAATAATTTCTGAGATACATACACCTTTACTGTTTGCAATGGCTAATTTTGTAGGTCAGACATACCCAAAAATTTCAGTCAAGAATATTCCCAACTTGTGTTCCACCCTTTTGAAATAATAAAACCAAAAGAGTTTTATGACAACCAAATTGAAGCAGTTGTTATTAAAAAAAGATTTTTTATAAGAAAACGAATTTCTCAAATAATTATCCTTGAAGATATGTTTTCTATTTTTAATAGATAATCGGAGAAGCCACTAAGATTACAGGGTGTGGATAATGCGGAACAGAAACATTAATAATGATTTTTTTTTATAAGCGTTTCACCCCGAGCAAGGCATGTCACTGCCACTACTGCGCAGGGGGCTACATAGAGTGGAGAAAGGATCATTAAACATAGGAAATGTCAGAGGGTGGGTGATAGGCGGGTAAGGATACCGAGAATGAGGGTTGGGTAGATGAGAGTGTTCTGAGAATAATTGGGAGTTAGTGTGATAGGAGGTGTCTATTGACCCTACATTTAAACACCTGGAGATTGTAGCTGTCGGGAAAGCAGACTTGTGGAAGGGAGTTCCACAGGCAGGAAGTGCGAGAAAAGAAGCTGTTGGAGTAGAATTTACGGTTACATCTTATTTGTTTAACTGTAAAAGGGTGGGACCTAGTTGCTAATCTAGTATCTCGTGTAGCACATGAAGGAATGATCAAAGGATTCAAGAGATGTGACCCTGGCTAGGGGGAGTTGTTCGCTGACATATACACCAAGCCCATGCAAATGGACATTGGAGTCCTTCCTGAAGAGGGGAAGGTAACCAGGAACGAACAGCTACGAAGAGGGGATAGAAGGGTCAAGGTTAGTCTCACATATAGCTAAGATATCGGACAGGATGACGGTAGAAAGCGATTGACAATTTATTCAAAATTTTGCAGATTAAAGTTGGCTGCAATGCTCGGAGCCAGAAAAAGAATTTTCAAGAGCGAGTACTGCGAAAAAAGAAACTGTTAGCATAGAAGTTACGGTTATATCTATCCAACTCAACGATAAATTGATGAGATCTTGACGCCAGTCTAGTACTGGGTTTAAACTTTTTAAAAATTCAACACTACTGTTCAAATTAATTGAAAGAAAACGGATGATGTCTTCCTAAGATCTTTCACACTTTCCCTGATCACGTATACGTTGTCTTTTGGCGTTGGTTTTCTCTTCCGACTGCATTTTCCTTTATGTTTTCGACTGATGGATCCATTTTGCTTTTTAGTTTTGATGACACGACTGACACCAACAATATCCGCGATCTCTCTATCAGGCTTGCCAGTGTGCTCATGCAGCATTATAATTTTTGTACGCCTCCTTAGAGTATGGCTCATCGCAGACAACAGCTGTAGCACAACCAGTGAACAGTCGAGACAATAGTGTCTGCGCGTGATAAAACCAAGAATGACGCCATATTTTTCAAGACCAAACAAATTTCATCATACACCCCCAAAATAGATTAATTTTACTGCACACCACTGCAAAAGGCCTAATCTGAGAAAAATAAAAATCCGTTACGCCTGGCTTCTCCAGTGGGTCTAAAACTGACCGTGTGGTAAGAAAAACGAATTTAAAGCAGTTGCTTCAATTAAGGATATGTGTGTTATCATGAAGAGTTCATCCGAGCAATTTTCATTGAATTATTTTTATATAAAACTTACCTGTTTGACATTTCTCTCTTGACAATATTTCCGTTATCCGTGACACAGCCCATGAAATCGGAAATAGCAAATCCTCCATAGAATGAAGTAGAAATTTACTCCTCAAGCCAAAATAAACTTAAAGTCAAATAACTGACTTAAATAACATCAAAACTGTTGTATTTGAATAATTATAAAAAACGAATCGGAAGCCTTGTGTGAAGAAAACAATTATTTGAGTGCAAGCAATCAAAATGATTATAACCTCCATTAAAACTGAGAACAAGCATAAAAACGGAAAAAAAGCCAAAAATTTAAAACTTACCAATGATATCCTAGATTTATTCCTACCCATAGTGAAACAAAAACAGAAATGTTTTGAACGATATTGAACGATATCTTGAAAGAAAAAGATAAAATACTTCTTTCCGAAACGAAATTAAATAAATACTATATAAAATCGATAGATAGTACTTTTTTACTTGAAGTTAGAAATCTTGACTTTTCATAGAATAAAATAAAATGCAAGTTGGAAAAACTACAATAAGACAAGTAAAAACAAAAAAAAAACCCAAATATCTGGGAAATGTTTTGACAGAGGATGGAAAGTGCGACATGGAGATCCAAAGACGCATTGGCATGGCCAAAGACGCATTTCAGAAGCTAAACAGAGTACTGAAAGACAGGAAAATCTCATTAGAAACAAAAAAAAATCTGAGCGCTGGATTGCTATGTGATATCTGTCCTTCTGTATGGAAGTGAATGCTGGACGATCTAATGAGCGCTGGATTGTTATGTGATAACTGTCATTCTGTATGGAGTTGCATGTTGGACGATCTTACCAAGAATGAAGGAAAGGCTTGAAGCATCAGAAATGTGACCTTACAGAAGGATGCTGAGAATAACATGGACGGAGCACGTGAGTAATGATCAGGTGTTGGAGAGGGTGCAAACGAAATTAAAAAATTCATACTTAGCATCAGGAAGAGACAAATGGGGTTCCTGGGACACTTAATGAGGAAGAAGGGTCTGGAGAATTTAATACTCACATGTTGGATAAAGTAAATGAGAGACAGGGGAAAGCAGCACAAGACGTACTTGTTAGGTCTGAGCAAATGGATAGAGGAGTGGAGTTTAGAAAAGATACCAAGAGGTAGAATATTCAGAGCGACAAGAGACAGAGCCAAGTAGAAGTCCATGTTCGCCTACACCTGAAGAAACACGGCACATGAAGAAAAAGAAGATTAATTTAACCCAGAAAAATTATAATTCATGAACTCATAATAAAAAAAAGATAATCTAATCTACAAGAGCTACAACATATAGGAATGGTTCACTATGTTTAAGACAACGGTCTTACCGTTTCAACTTTTGGAACTTCTGTTACGTTTTATCCTAACTTCCAGATCATCATTATACAACGGTAGCACAAAAAATCGCTTTATTACATATTTTTTATCCGTGTTGGATTCTAACTTAAAACTGGTTATGATCCATAGAAAAATGTGCAACTATTTTTTACTAACAGCAGAACGATTTAGAATTTTATCTTATACAATTAAAACTAACAGTATAGCCCGGTGTTTCTCGGGTGTAATGAAAGCTTTAAAACTAATCCATGGTCCTGGAACTCAGACTCTTTGGGCGTTGGCACGAAAGACTAAAAGCAAAACCGGAGACTGAAAAAAAAAATGAATGCATGTAAGTCAAATTTTGATTTCCTGGTATCGATATCGAATAAGTTTTTTTCGTCGTAAACTGAATTTTGAAGGCTAAATAAGTCCTCTGAGTAAATGGTTTCATGACTGAGACTAAGAACTACAATTATACCTAATTAGAGCCTAACCCGAAGCAAAAACTAAAATAAAATGGCTGAAAAACTGATTTTGATCAGACCCGGTAGGATATCGGAGTCAAATAAGTCATCCAAAGATAGAACTGCAACCTTGAAACTTCTGAATATCGTTTCTTAGGTCTTTGTCTAAGAGTGTATCAAATTTGATTTAAAATCGAACCACTTCTTCTATAACCCGATTTTTTCGATTATCGATTTTCAATATTTATGGGGGGGTACCTCGACATAAAATCTAGTTAAGAACACTCGCAGACGCTTATAGTACAATTGTGGAAATTTTCAAGAAAATCGGTTCAGCCGTTTCGGAGTCTATAGATAACGGACACACACACACACAGACAAAGTTCTATTTATAAATAAGTTTAGATACCGCCATTTCCCACTTATTTATTTAAATATCACGGGACTCATAATCTCTTATAAAAGTAAAAACGGAAAATAAATAAAAGTGAATAATTGTAAATGAAAATAGAATGGTTCTTTTGTTAATACAGCACAATAACATGTGCATCAAATGAATTTATAAATATTTGATAATTACCTATATTGCAGTTTCATCAATGAAAGACGAAGAAAATTTAAGGTGATTCGGACGAGTTTATCTTTGCTTCCTTGCCTTGTAAAATTTTGCAAAGCAATAATAACAAAAGAAACGTTCTATTTTCATTTGGCAATAAATTCTAAAAATAATATGAACTACATCATTTCTTTTAAAAAATTAGGGTCGCCTCACAATTATGGTCGGTAGTGTACATTTACACTACTTAAGTAATTTATGCATTATTGACATCTACCTATTGCATGCATATAATACCTGAAATAAGGGTCAGGTATGACTTCTCATTTAACGATGTGTTTAGGTCACTGGATCTGAACCCGGTCTTTAATTGAGGAATTCATATACTTACATTTGGCTTGCTAATTTTCATCGAATTTCTGAAAAAGATTTTACATGAAAGTTCAGAGTATTGGAAAAATAGTTACTCAGTGTTTATGGTCTCACCGGATATTTCGTTTGGTTCTCTGAATCACACGATAATGAAAAATCCCCACAAGCACAAAAAAAAAAAACAAACAAAAAAAACAAAACAAAGAGAAATTATTTAGTATTTGACTATATTTCTGAGATGAGGTAGTATTTACAGTATTTACATTATTCGGACTATTGTCCTAATCTTTGTTGACATTTGTACGACGTTTCGGCCGTTGTACGCTCCGGCCTTCTTCAGGTGCTAGAAATTTCGAACCCTTTATTACAAGTACTGGGGCATATCATTCTCATTCTATGCATAGTAGTAATGCCACAATTGGAAGTCATGAGTTATCTCCCTCTAACCCTGCAAGTTACTTGTTCACCACTGCTGTAGCCTGGTATTGAACTCACATCTCACAAAAAAAATATTTCTATCAATTTTCCAATGTATCACGAAACCATTTCGCATGTGACTCCTGGATATCCTCCCTTATGATAAATGAATTTTAAGTGTTTGTTAATAAAAGTTATTCGTCTGTTGATATTGTAACTCATTATCGGGGAGTTGAATTCTTCCGGGTTAATATTGGCTCTTGGCATTGTAAAACATTTTTCCACTACCAAATATCTACTTAGAGTTTCTATATTTTTTCTAGATGCCTTGGGTGGAAATAACCATACTCGAGTTGGCATTCTAACCAATTTGATCCCTTTGCCATAATATTAATGCTTAAAGGAAACATTTAGAAAGCAGGGAGGTGAAAAAATAATATATATATATATATCAAGGTGTTCATTTAAAGAAGTGTTAAACAATAAGTCAGCTTGCCAACATCCATTATGAATCATCAATCAACAACGAAGCTACTGATTGGTTGACTAGAGACCAATAGTTTGGTTTTCCTTTTCTTTTTAATACCAATTTGCAAAACAATGCAAACAAAAAACATATGTTGGTTGGTTGTTTTGTTTTATGGCATATCAACCCCGGCGGGTCATTTATTGCCAACTAAATTTTATTTATTTATTGCTGGTAATACCTTTTTCTTTCAACAATTTATTGTTGCTTTTATATAAGTTTTGTGTCTAGTAATACTTTGTTCTTTTCGAGTATCAAGATTCAGTTGGATTTGTTTTTAAGGGCAGGATCTGCAAGTCCTACCCTTTTATTTAACCCATAACTGGAGGGAAAGGACGGATTAATACATTTCCCAAGGTTACCAGTGCTTAAGTGAATGCAGGGCATTCAAATGGAATTCGAACTCGACTCACCGATTTCTCTTTCGGAGCCGATATCCACTGCACCATAACGCACATACGTCACTAAACGCTTACAGCACCTGGTATTCCCAAGCGGTCACCCATCTAAGTACTGACCAGGCTCAACGTTCCTTAACTTCGGTGATTGAGCGAGAACCGGTGTATTCAACGTGATATGGCCGTAAGCCAAAGGCATATGTAATGCATGATAAAGCAAAATGCTTTACATATTGCTCGTTTATTTTTCTTTCTTATAGTTAGTTAATATAAATCTTTCTTTCTCTTTTATTAACTTAACAACCAAAGTATAGGAAATGATAACTGACGCAATGACGAATTGTTATATGTGGAAATGGCACTAAAATCCGCAGATTCACTGGAATAGAAAAATATGCCTTTTCGTATCTAAAAGTATGAAGTGGTAGGAAACTTTTAAAAACAAATGAAAATTATTAATTGCTGTCGTTATTATGGTAATGCATATGACACTTTTTAGGGTGCACCTTACGACTATTTTGCGACTTCATTTCTACTCATAGCGAGTGGACGGCTCTATATAAAGCAATGGGTTTAGTGTAGGTCGATCATCATTCTATCCAAAAGATGATAAAAAAGCGACAAAGAAAAATGATAAAGTGTTATATGTTGTTTAGAATAACTCTGTACAGAAAGTTGTGGAGAGCCATGATTGGTCACTTCTTGAAAGGACACGGCAAATTAACAAAGAAGAATATGATTGGACACTGTCACAACCTTGTTTTTTTCGAAAAGAGTTGACATTTATGGAAAACAAGAATATTGCGGGTCACCAACCTAATAGATTTGTACGAATGAATACCAAAATAGTGGGGGGATAAGAGAAGTAGAGAGTTGTACGTTAGTTACAGCAACAAGTGACAAAGTATGAAGAGCAATGATCGGCCATCGCTTAAAAGTTCATTGCACTTTGATAAAGGGAAATATGAATGAAAAGTGTGATCCTTATATCATTCATAATCGAAGACACGTGTTTCAAATTACAAAGAAAGCAGAACTTATCGTCATTATTACCTTTTTAATTACATCTCACTCAGAAACAGATACAGTCATGACTCTCCACAGATTCATTTTGTTTATTAGCTCTAAACTGCCTGCATTCTCGGGAAATATAGTGGTTTCTGGTTGCCGTTTCCATCGTTTAGAATTAGTTTTGCTTCTAGACTAGTTGAAAACCAAGGATAAAGCCTAATTTGCTATTTAACCCGCTCACATCCGAGTATCGGGAAAGTCATCCTCTCCTTTTATTTCTTTTCTTCCCTCTGGTGGTAGTGGCGAAGGCGGCCGCGAAGGCTCAACCTAGTCTTGAAGGTCGAAGTAAGATCGACGAGGCCATTCACGTTAATTTGATTTTGGTGGATAACACTACGCGACGGACAATTGTCCATAGTGTAACCCTCGCAGCTCAAAAGGTATTGAGACAGGTGAGATCTTGTTAACCTGGTTGCCTCGAGCTGTCTGATTCTTGGTCTGTTAAGTTCGCCTTGCTTACGCCAGCCCGACTGGCGCTGGCGTTTTCTACCAGTTGGGTCGGGTAGATCGTGTAGATCTTTGCCTGTTTCACAGTTGCAATCTTTGGGGTTGGGTCGCACACAGTCTCATCTACCTTACCGCCATGGGTTGCAGAAAATAGAGTGTTATAGTAATGATGAATGAAGCGGTTGATATGGCTGGAAGAAAAGATAGTAGGGGAGATTATTAGAATATAGAAGATCGGTAAGGATTGAACCTTTGACCTGAAGAGGAAATAATTAAAAGGGGAAGCACACAAGCAACATTATATATATATATATATATATATATATATATATATATATATATATATATATATATATCACAGATCATCTATACGTATTGGGCTAATTTCAAATTCATTAGACTTTAACGGTTTAAAAAAGAAAAGCTACAATTTCTTCTCATTTATTACCCCTTTTCCCCCTAATAATATTACAACACATTTTCTTTACAAACAGGTTTATATATTATTTCGTCTAGAAGCCGCTTAACTCGTACACGGAACTGAAAGGTGAAGAGAGTACTGGATTGCTATGTTAGTTCTTCAATATGGCAGTGGATGCTGGAAAATATCACCAAAGATAAAGGAAAAAATTGAAGTAGCTGAAATGTGGTTCTACAGAAGGATGCTGCGGATATCATGGACCGAGCATGTGAACAATTATGAAGTTTTGGAAAGGATGGAAACAAAAAGAAAGTTAATATTGAGCATCAGGAAGAGACAACTAAAGTTCTTGGGACATGCAATGAGGAAGGAGGGCTTGGAGCACCTGATACTAACAGGCCAGATAGAGGGGAAAAGAGACAGGTGCAAGCAGTGGAAAACATATTTGAATGGCCTGGGCAAGTGGATGAGAGAACGGTGTTGCGTGGTGTAACAGGAGAAAGCGTAGTAAGAGCCATCAGGGATAGGGATACGTGGAAGGCCATGATTGCCTACGTCCTGAAAGAACAAGGCACATAGAAGAAGAAAAAGAAGAAGAAAAAGAAGAAGAATTTTTTAAATTAAATTATCAAATTATGATATCTTTTAAATTTTGGCTCTAAGAAGGTTAGAGCCTTCAAACTTTGCTGTTGGGACCAGGATAATGACATTTCTGAAACCTAGCTCTATCCTTAGTATTTGTCTATACTTCTGAAATGAGGTAGTATTTTTATTATTTATATGACTAAGGATTTTTTATTATTTATATGACTAAGGACTGTGTGTACAGCATTCTAGCTATGGATAGTTCTAAACTTATTTATAATTTTTTCGATTATCGATTTTCGATATTTATCGGGGATACCTCGACACAAAACCTAGCTAAGAACACTCGCAGACGCTTATAGTACAACTGTGGAAATTTTCAAGAAAATCGGTTCAGCCGTTTCGGAGTCTATAGGTAACGGACACAGACACACACAGAAACAAAGTTCCATTTATAAATAAGTTTAGATCTATGAACATATGCATTCCAAAAGATGTGTTTCCGAGTGTGGTAATTAGCAAGCTCGTCTCTGGGACGAATTCGCTGGCTGACTGCATTGGTTTCTGCCTGAATGACCTGCTGTTTT
>JBBBDQ010000327.1:8157500-8202500 GCA_037127315.1 Ascarosepion bandense | reverse complement strand
CTGTTCTGAATACATATATACTGTTGAACTGTGTTTCACATAAGAGTGAAATAAAATTCTATACTTCTCTGGCTCTCTGACTTTGGGCGCAGAGGATCCCAGAACCCAGACAAGGCTATGACGAAGGACAGATTCTCGTCTGGGGAAAAGGCCCGATCATTTTTATGCGGAATTTTTTTGCCTTGTGCCACATCATGCTTTTGTCGGAAGATCAGGTAAATACTGAGAGAATATGACCTTGTTGAGCTCCCTGGCGGAGAGGAATTCAGACGAGACTATGCGGAATTTTTGCCCGAGTGTACGTACTCGGAATGCCCAAGGGTAATATTGGCCTTGTGCTACACCCCGCTTTTGTGGGGACGCACAGGTAAATGACGATTAAATCAAACCTCATGTCTGACTCTTTGCTTTCGGGTGGTGAGGAACCCAGACGATTCGTCTGGGGTAAATAAACAAACCCGATCCCGTTTTTGCGGGTTCTGCGATGAATTTTTGCCACTCAAAATACCCAACGTTAAAAACAGGCACTGTGCTACATCCAGCTTGTAGACAGGCTCGGGTAAATACAAAGTGAATTAAACCCCTGGCCATGTTGAACTTTCTGACTTCGTGTCACATACCGCCATTTTGGGGAAGGCTCGCTTAAACACCGAATTCATTAATGCTTACATTTAAGACAATGCGAATTGTCTCTAACAATTTTACGAGAGTTTTATTAAATTATTTATTCTCAAATATACAATTTAGAAACCATTACATTTCCGATAAAAAAATGTCAAAATTATTAGATTTATTTAACATAAATTTTTTCGAAAAATTATTGAATCAACTGCGATATCATTATTAATTTGATCAATCAGAAAGTAGATTTTCGATCAGAAACTTTTCTAGTTAAGATTGACTTACGGGGTTAAAGTCAAATTGTATTATGCAAACATATATATATATATATATATATATATATATATATATATAGTAGCTAATCTAGCATCTGCGCATCGTTCATTCAGTAATGATTAGAACACTCTCAGCTATTGCCGTGTGTATACATGATATATCACACAGTAAAAGTCTGCCTCCTTCTACCAAGTGCCCATAGTAGAATCGCCGACTGATGCCAATTCGGTCGGGTTTCAATTCGGGGTACAAAGCAATCGGCTGACTAACCGTACTAATGAACTGTGAAACAGATCTGTCTGCGGATGACTATATACGTATATATATATGTTGTGGATTCTTGTTTAGAAAACTACACAACATAATAATAACAAAAATAGATATGAGAAGAAAAAAATGTAAGTATATTGCATAAACGATATACACCCTTTACACGGTTAGTAGATTCAG
The DNA here is from genome assembly GCA_037127315.1 of Ascarosepion bandense. Taxonomy (NCBI): domain Eukaryota; kingdom Metazoa; phylum Mollusca; class Cephalopoda; order Sepiida; family Sepiidae; genus Ascarosepion; species Ascarosepion bandense. The sequence goes on along the minus strand of JBBBDQ010000327.1, from coordinate 8,201,153 downwards.
GAATACTTGTTAGTGGGAGTCAAATATATACAAGAAGTAAGTCCTGGTAATAGTCCATATTCTTGCTGACCAACGAACGGCGGTTCAACTTCTCTGACAAACACAAACTCTAACAGCAACAACAACAACCCGTTCTGTGTAGGAAGGATTATTTGTATACCATGGAAGTGTCCATAGAGTGTGTGAAAAGGGGTGACTCGCCAACCCACCCGCCCTAGCTTCCTTTTAGGAAGGGTTAATAATTTTTTCGTTTTGGATCTATATACAAAGGCTCTGTGAACTTCAGCTTTCTGTTGATTCTTCTGATTTCCGTGTTAGCTTTTGGTTTCAAAAGCTTTGAAGATTTCCTCCAAATAATCTTCATATTCTAAAGGTGAGGAGCTTGGTTCTTCACCTATTTTTTTTTAATTTGATTCACGTGTCTTCTGTGCGTGAATTACTTCCCTTTGGTAGTATACATTACGCTTCCAATTCTGCGTATAATTATTCCTGGCTCCCAATACGCCGTATTGTTATTAATTTTGAAATATACTTTACCGCCGGGCTTGAACGATTTTTTCACTATTGTAGGTGTATTCCGATTATTGCTTTTGCCTGGTAATAATTTATAGAAAACCGATCGGATTTTTCGGGCGAACATCACCTCGGCCGGTGACTGTTCTGATGGTGTATTCTGGTTTGGTGTAATACGGTAGACTTGTAGGAATTGCTGTAATGCTTTTTCTGATGGTGTGTCTATCTCTTTTTTAAGGCCTCTTAAGCGTATCTACAAATTTTTCGGCAAGCCCATTTGATTGTGGGTGATAGGGAGCTGTTTCTACATGTATTATTAGGTAAATTTCACAGAAATCTTTAAAATCACCTGACGTGAATTGTGTACCATTATCTGTAACTAAAACGTCAACGATGCCGAACCTCGCAAATAGTTCATGCAAACAGCTTATAGTATTGTCGCTTGTTGGGTATTTATATCTAAAAACTTCCGGTTATTTACTAAAGCTGTCTAGTACTATAAAATAGTAGTAGCCATTTATAGGTCCTGCGTAGTCTGCGTGTATTCTTGACCACGGTTTGTCCGCGTTTGTCCAAGGTTTTTGTATAATCGGTGGTGATTTTGCTGCCACCGCACAGCCCATACACTTTTCCACCATCTGTGCGATATCCTCATCCATTTTTGACCAGTACACATAGCTTCTCATTAGTGCTTTCATGCTATTTTTCCCGGGATGTCCAACATGAAAGTCTTAAAATTCTCCTTTGAAGTGACTTTGGTATCACGACCCTTTCATTATACAGTAGTACATTGTCACAAATTGAGAAACTATTTGCGTCTCTGTCTTCAATTTTTTTCTTTGTCGTGTTAATAAATTCATCTTGTCTCTACCAATGTAACCGGTAGTTCTTTAAGCGTGTTACTTAGGACTTTGCTGATTTCATCCTCAGCTCTCAGCGCTGCTATCACTGAGTCTTCCAAGGGTTCACTTTCCTTAGAAATCAACCTCGATAGTCCACCTGCGTGCCCTATTTTTTTTCGATGATACATATTCTAGTTGAAAATTCTAGTTTATGAGTATTGTGCCCCACCTCAGGAGTCTATTCGCGGTATATACAGGTAGTCTTTTTGGGATCCAAAAAATGCAAAAGACTAACAAAATATGACAAATCGAAATGCAAAAGGCTAACGAAGAAAGACAAACACAACTGCGAGAACTGTTATTAACATTAACAAGCACAGCTCTGGATAGGAACACGGAGAAGGAGGAGACATTTTCACAGGATGCGGTGTGGAACGCGATTGAAATTTTTAAATGCACAGTAGAGGAAAATAAAAATTTCGGAGAGTATTACAGGCGATACGAGGATATTTTTATATCGACTGTCAGAACTAGAGTGAGAAGAAAAAATTAAGGCTTCTACTCAGAAAATTAGGCACAGACGAACACACCAAGTTCGAACACACCAAGTTCATCAAGGAAATTTTTTTAAAGACTACAAGACTTTGTGTTAAAAGTTAAAGAGAAGAAATGTTATTTCTTCTTAAAAGAAATAAAATATCTAGGCCACATCATAAATGAAAATGGCAGGAAACCTGACCTAGAGAGAGCTTCAGCAATCAAAAACATGCCTGAGCCTAAAAATGTCGTAGAATTGCAAAGCTTCCTCGGTCTTGCTAATTGCTATGGAGAGTTTATCGATATTATGCATACATTAAGGGCACCCCTCAACGAATTACTGAAAAAAGATGTCCAGTGGAACTGGTCGGAGGAGTGAAAAAAAGGCATTTAACAAAATTATAAATAAATTGACATCAGATTTAACATTGACACATTTCGACCCTAGGCAGAAGATTGTTGTTATTGTAGCAAATGATGCAAGCTCACACGGTGTGGAGGCATGCATTTTCCATAAAATGCAGGATGGTACTACAAAACCGGTAGGCCACGCATCGAGAGCATTAGTACCAGCCGAGAGAAACTATTCACAAATAGCAAAATAAGCTTTGGGAATTATTTTCGTCGTAACTCGATTTCATAGATATATATATGCGGTAGAGAATTTACACTACAAACGTTTTTTTGAAAAAATATACAGACGCTCACGCGATTCCCAGTCGTGTGCATCAGGTGATAGCATTAGAGAACTCTCTTTTTCAAAAGCACAAAAAATTGCATTACAGTTAAATATGAGGACACAATAAGAATACCGTAAAAATAACAACCTTGAAAATGGACTGGAAGAGTTCGGAAAGTAAAAAATTATAAAACATTTTTCATTCTTTATCTCCAGCAAAAAAGAAAAGGGCAGAAGACGGATGGGAACTCAGGAGAAGAAAGTTGCGAAGGTAGAGAGAAAGGAAAAGAACAAAATACTCAGGGTGACGTAGAAAGGACTGGAGTCAAGGGGATAAGAGATGGGAATTGACATTGCGTTTAAATTTCTGGAGGTTGTAGCCGTCAGGAAAGCAAGTATACGGAAGGAAGTTCCACAGACGGGAAGTGCAAGAAAAGAAGCTGATGGAGTAGAATTGTCGGCTGCATTTGGTTGATTTAACTGTAAACATGTAGGACCTTGTTGCCAGTCTGGTTGCACGATTAAATTCTCGTGGAGGGGGCACCAGTGACCTAAGTTGGTCAGAGCAGAAGCCATAAAAATATTTGTAGATTTGACAAAGGAAAGTCACATCACGCCGGTGAGAATGTGGCTGTAGTCGAGATGCCAGGTTGGGACCTATCAAATTACAGATTCTTCTTTGAAGACTGTCGAGAACACTAAGACGATCTTCAGGGACGTCTGACCAGACATGACAACCGTATTCTATGTACGGTCGGATAGTTGATTTGTATATAAAAAAATTGCTATTTTATTATTATAGGATAAAAATAGAAACGATATAAAATAAACAGATTTAAAGGTCAATATTACAAAATGAATTTACAAGTTTCAAAAAGTCGAATATGTAAAATAGGCTTTAAAACAATCCATAATTAGAGTTAGATTTGTAGCTAATTCGTCGTTCTAGCACCTGAATGACAGGGCCACTGGAGTAGTTAGAAAAATGAAATAAAAAATTAATACAATCATTCCTTGTCAGTCGTTTTTAACGAAACATATTTATATATATATATATATATATATATATATATATATATATATATATATATATATATAATTCCTTGATATTATATAACATCAATCTTTCAGTTATTTATTTTTTAACTTTTCTCCTGTTTCGAGAACGATTATTATGGGTAAGGTATTGTTGATTTATTAGAAAAGGGGGTGCTGTTTATTCATCTGAGAGTAGACGCCAACACTTCATCAGCCTGCTTGTAACTATCGATATAATCATCCGTTGATTATATTGAACAAGTAGAATTTTTACAAGCTGAAAACATGTCGATTGCCTGTGTTTTGGCCTATAGCTGCATGTTATTCGAAGTTTTTTCACTTTTTATTTCACCGCGGAATTAGTCATAAAACAAAACAAAAGTACGTATACAAGAAAGCAAAGAATCTATTGTTCAGAAGAGCTACTCCAATTGAGTTGGCAGCCGGCTCATTCATGGGGAAACGTAGATATACGTGACTTGATCGGCCATAAAGTAAGAGCATGTTACACCGACAACAATAAAACCTCGCAACAAAAAGACAATATGGTAATAAATTAATGACAAACACATTTCCCAGTTTATTAACTCTTCGTTCGTTCCCTGGCTCATTGTCATAGAAGCTGTTTCATAAGTTCTTCAAACACTCCATTTAAAATGTTATAGATATACAATTTATTTATGAAATTTAACGAAATCGGTTAGGAAATGGATTAAATACGACATATGTTTAATTTGTTTGTTTAAACATTATTATAGGAAACACAGGTTCGAACCCTGCCGCTGGGTGCATATTTTCCTAACAAGATTTCTCGATTTTCAGCAAGTCGGAGAATCTAAAATAAAACAAGTAAAAAAATTTAAATAGTTGGAAAGTGTTTTGACAGAGGATGGAAAATGCAACACGGAGATCCAAAGATGCATTGGCATGGCCAATGCTGCATTTCAGAAACTAACCTTCCCTTTCTCTCCACCTATGTATCTGTCATCGCACCTGCTTTCTCAGCTTTCTATTGTTCCTTTCTAGCTAGTTTGTACTCCTCACTCTTTTCTAATTAATCTTTTTACATTTATGTGGCCCCATGCACATCAGTGGCATTTCCGCCTTGCTCGGGGTGAATTGATTAAAAAAAAAGCAGAGTAGTGAAAGACAGGAAAATCTCATTAGAAACAAAGAAAAGAGTGCTACATTGCTATGTGATATCTGTCCTTCTGTATGGAAGTGAATGCTGAACGATTTCGTCAAAAATTAAGGAGAGGCTTGAGGCAGCAGAAATGTGGTTTTACAGAAGGATTCTGAGGATACCATGGACGGAGCACGGGTGCAACGATGAGGTATTAAAAAGGATGCAAAAGAGAAGAAAACATACTAAATATCATGAAAAGACACATGAGGTTCCTGGGACATGTAATGAGGGAGGAGGGCCTGGAGAACTTGTTACTCATATGTCGAATAAATGGAAGAAGAGACAGGGAAATAAGCGCGAAGTGTACTTGTTAGGTCTGAGCAAATGCTTGACGGAGCGGGGCTTAGAAGAAATACCAAGAGAAAAATTATTGAGAGCGACAAGAGACAGAGCCAAGTGGAAACCAATGATCGCCTACGTCCTGAAGAAGAAGAAGAAGAAGAAGAAGAAGAAGAAGAAGAAGAAGAAGAAGAAGAAAATAAATATACTGTTCAATCATAAAGTAAAATACGAGTATCCATTAAAAATAATGATTAATCAAATAATTTAAAAAGACGCTGGAGCTAATCCATTTTGTAACAGATTTCGTAAATAAATTGATTTAGCTTACAATGTTTTACATCAGGATACGAAACCACGGCAGATACGAATCCTTCGAAAAACCAGGAAAATGTGTATTTTAAAGCATCAGTCGAGTTTCGTAATTCCTTCGTAGTCGAGTGGTCAAAATGCGTCAGATCAATTTTTGGTTTCCCATAGGGAACGCAGGTTCAAATTCTACTGAAGAATGCATATTTTCCTAAGAAGATTTCTGGATTATTCAGGCCAGTAAATATAAATAAATATACTGTTTAATGATAAAAAGCAGAGTATCTACTCAGATAGATGTATCCATTAAAAATAATGTTTAAACAAGTAAATTAAAAATGTATCATTTAGTTCTCTCGTTATATATATATTTCAAACGTTTCACCCAAGTACCGCCACTGATATGCAGGGGGCTACACATGAGAGTAAAAGTTTAGATAGGAGGGGAGGGGAGGGAAGAGAAAGTGGGTGGCAGAGAAAATGCAGAAGAAGGATTGGAACACAGGAGAAGAGAGTTGCGAAGGTAGAAAGAAAGGAAAAGAACAAGATACACGGGTTCATGTAGAAAGATGTAGACTGGAGTCAAGGGGATAAGAAATGGGAATGGACATTGCATTTAAATTGCTGGAGGTTGTAGCCGTCAGGAAAGCAAGTATATGAAAGGGAATTGCACAGGCGGGAAGTGCGAGAAAAGAAGCTGAGGGAGTAGAATTGTCGGCTGCATGTGGTCTATTTACCTGTAAATGGGTGGGACCTTTTTGCCAGTCTGGTTGCACGAGTAAATTCTTGTGGAGTGGGCACCAGGGACCTAAGTTCGTCATAGCAGAAGCCATGAAAGTATTTGTAGAAGAGACTTAGGGAAGCCACATCCCGCCAGTGAGAAAGTGGCTGAAGCCGAGATGCCAGGTCGGGACCAATCACATTACAGATTCTCCTTTGGAGAATGTCGAGAACACTAAGACGATCAGCAGGGCCGCCTGACCAGACATGACAACAGTATTTTATGCTCGGTCGGATAGTTGATGTGTATATGTAAATTGCTATATTATTATTATAGGATAAAAATAAAAACAATATAAAAAACAAATTCACAGGCAAATACCAAAAAATGAACTTGCAAATTTCAAAAAGTCGAATATATATAAAAGTAGGCTTTAAAACTATTTATAATCAGGGTTAGATTTGTGATTAATTCGTCGTCCAAGCACCTGAATGATTGGACCATTGGGGCAGTTACATCATCGGGTATGGGCTGCGTGTAGCATGGGTATATTAACTGGTTACATCGGACCAGTTTTAAACCAGCATCGACCGGTGCAGGTTATAGGCGTAATCAAATAGGAAATAACTGTTGCTACTGAAGGATAAAAATCGTTTTCACAATATTATTAGCATCTATTACATACTAAGAATTATAATAATAATTATGAAAAATAAAAATATTCGAATATGTAAAAAGGTTTTAAAACAATTTATGATTCTGCGCAGTATTGAAGAACAAAGTGTTGAAAGAACAAAATGACAAATGGGTAAAATGCCGAAGTATCAAACGAACAAATTGTCGAATGGACAAAAGCCGAAGGTAAAAAGAGTCGAACTGACTAAATAGCGAAAGGCCAGAAACGTGCCGACAGTAGGACCTCTGACCGACGACAATTTATATATCAATCTGATTAATCTCCAATTAGTTATTCATATTTTAAACAATGAACAGAGAGTTTACTATGATCTTTGTATACATTTCTATCAGAATTCCTTCAGACAGGCCTTATTTAGAATCATATATTGTAATTCGCACAAATATCAACTCGGAACGACAAATCGGGGAGCCGAGTTCGAATTCCAGTAGAATTCCTTGCATTTGCTTACGCACAAATACCCTTGGGAAAGGTATTAATCCGTCTCTTCCCTCCAGTTATGGGTTAAATAACAGGAAAGATTGGGTTCTATAGCCTTGGTCGGCAACCAGTCTACCGCAGAAAACAATGGTAAGCTACTGCGGGATAATATTCTGCCATGTTACTTTCGAGACATGATCGCCCAAGCGTGCATCACGTATGGCACTTAACTGACTGACTATGTGTAAAACTCGAAAATTATTGTAGTTGTTTCATAGAATTATCTAAAAAGCTACTTGATTAGTCATGAACATTTAACTTGCCACTTCTTAAATATTAAGAAAAAATTCACACACGCCACAGTATGGAAAAAAGACTTAATAACCAAAAATCTGCACACCAACAAAAAGATCGATTTCAATTATTACGTCTGTCAAAAAAATTTTGAGCCAACTTAAAAACATAAGAAACTTAAGCTTTGATGTTTGGTCATTCGGTTAAATTTTGAAAAGTAGTTTGTGCTAAGATCTTAAAAAAACATTTTTACATCAGCTATAGAAGATATAGCTGTTGTGCGTAGTGGTACAGTGGGTATCGACTCGGAACGACAAACCGGGGAGCCGAGTTCGAATTCCTGTTCGAATTATTTGCATTCACTTGCGCACAAATACCCTTGGGAAAGTTATTAATCAGTCTCTTCCCTCCAGTTATGGGTTAAATAATAGGACAGATTGGGTTCTATAGCTTTGGTCTGCAGCCAGTCTACCGCAGAAAGTAATGGCAAACTACTGCGGGATAATCTTCTGCTCAGTCAGTCATGTGTCATACGAGACATGATCGCCCAAGCGTGTATCACGTATGGCACTTAACTGATAGGGGATATTCGTTGTGGTTCAATAAACAAAGGCTCGGAATGAAATGTCGGGGAGTCAAGTTCGAATTCCATTTGAATTATTTGCATTCACTTACAGGCAAATACATTCGGGAAAGGTATTAATCTATTGCTTCTTACTCCAGCTATAGGTTAAAAAGGACAAATTAGGATCTATAGCCTTAACTGACATCCAGTCTACCACAGATTTTTTCTACTGCGGAAAAAATAGTCAGTCATAGATCGGAGGAGACATGATCGCATATATCACGTATAGCAATTAATTAATTGGTAGAAGATAAGCAAATCAAACTCTGCTAGAAGTAGCTTCACTCAACACGACAAACTGCCTCAAAACCCAAATGTTTCCATAAAAAAAAAACAAAAAAAACATGAGTTATGTTTTTAAAACAGTTAAATCGAGGTTTTCATGTGGATGTAATTCATGGCGCCGAACTCATTCAGAAATATCTAAACTTTCAGGCGTATTTCATATAGAAAGGATGCCGGTGTAATATGTTAGCGAGGATGTTCCTCCTTCGAACCTCAGAATCACAAGCAAAGAAATGCAGAAAATGACTGAAACTACGTCACTTTAGGACTTTCAACCGTAGCAACAACCAAAATGAATAGAACATATAACTCGAGGTGAAAATAACGCCATAATCAAGGAAAAAAGTGTTTTGTTAAACCTGATAGATTAATGAAGTTGTCATTGATGTTTAGTAAAAGTATTTTTCCTTTATATAATTTGTTTAGCTTTTTTTTAAATTACTTGTTTATGGGATTACTAACTCACTCCAGATGAAATAGAATTCCTTAATTCAATGTTTAAACAAATGGAAATTGAAGCTTTATACCAACAAATACTTCAACTCGAACAAGACAACCATATTAATACACAGATAGGCTTAAAAGATTTACTCAAAGCTGAATTAATCAAACACCGTTATCATAAAAATCCTAATGATATTATAAATACGCCCCTCATAAAAGCAACCACACATCTAAAAAATAACAAAAAATATTGTTATTCCACGTGCCGATAAAACCAATACATTTGTTAATTTAAACAGACAGGAATATCACTCCAAATTACAGGCCATTCTGGACGATCACAATAAATTTAAAAGAATTAACTACTAATACCACCACCCAACTTAAAAACATATTAATAAACTTATTACTGCAAACAATGCTGAAATAGGATCCTATAAACTTCAAAAGATTATAGTTGACTATCAGCCCGGCTACCTTTATGGAAATATAAAAATCCATAAAAAAGATCATCCCCTCCGACCTATCATTTCTCAAATATCCATACCAATATATAACCTTTCCAAAAGCCTTAACAAACTAATTAATCCCTATCTTCCTGGTAAATATAGTATTAATTCCACGGACGAATCTTTACAGATTCTCCATTCCGTCAAATCTAAGAATCAAATAATTGCATCTTTGGATATATGTTTAGAAAATGATTTGCTGCCTCGATACACTATATATATATATATATATATATATATATATATATATATATAGTGTATCGATATATATATATATATATATATATATATATATAGTGTATCGAGGCAGCAAATAATTTTCTAAACATATATCCAAAGATAGTTTAGTTCTACATACTCACGCAGAAAGAAAGAAAAATACTGGATTTTAAAATTAAATACATACAGCCTAGGGTTAAATAGGGACTTAGGTGTTTTGAATCTTTTTAAATATTTCAATAGTTAAACATTTTTTAGATACACTTAAATTTTTTTTCTTTAAAACAACATTTATAAGTATTATTAAAGGTAGGTTTATGTTTACAAATATTTAAAAAATCTGTCGCTGTCTGCGTCACGTGATGTAAACAATCTCTCGACGAACGCTCTCGCGAAAACGCTCCTAATTTAAATTTCAAAATCATTTGTTTCTGATGAAAGGTCGAGGACGGTCTGAAATATCAAATATAATAATATAAATAAATAAATACACTCAAAAAATACATTTTTAATCTTACAACTTTTTAGTAGTTTTTCCTATACATATTAAGACAGTATACGTGGATCATCATTATATATATATATATATACATATATATATATATATATATATATATACATATATATATATATATATAATGATGATCCATATATATATATATAATGATGATCCATATATATATATATATATATATATATATATAAACAAGGAAATACCTGTTAGTGTTTATGCAAATAGAACCAGCGAAATGAGTTCAAATACTGATTACATCATTTTTTGTCTTTTCCACGTAGTAAAGACATCCACTCATCTCTCAAAGTCCTTCGCCCTCATCTAAGTAATTCATGGTCTAGTCTTATTTCGAGAGGCTCGTTGAAACGATCCATTATTCAAAATACTGATATAGGGAATTTTCATTTCTTTGGAATCACTCACGTTTCAGTTATTCGCGACTAGCAGTATAGCCCGGCGTTGCTCGAGTGTAATGAAAACTTTTATATGTATATTATCGATTTTCTGCACTGTTGTAAGAACTGTAACCTTGAAACTTCTGAATATCGTTTCTTATGTCTTTGTCTATGAGTGTATCAAATTTTATTAAAATCGGAACACTCCTTCTATAACCCGATTTTTTCGATTATCGATTTTCGATATTTATGCGGGTACCTCGACACAAAACCTAGCTAAAAACACTCGCAGACGCTTATAGTACAACTGTGTAAATTTTCAAGAAAATCATTTCAATCATTTCGGAGTCTATAGGTAACGGATACACACACACAGACACACACACACACACACAGACAAAGTTCCATTTATAAATATGTTTAGATGAGTCTAAAACAACTAAGATTTTTATTCATGTCCTCATTATTTTACAAGTAAAAATACTTACATTTCATATACTAATAACTATTTGACGAATTTTGCTAGCTAGCATGAATTGTTATGGGTCAATACTCTCTTAAACACGATCTTCAGAAGTAGTGGACATCACATGAGAATAACCCAGTTTGAAGACCTGAAGAACTGGCACATGGAGTGGATTGGTGCAAATGCAAGATCTAGTCATGAAGCCTTGGAAGCTAACAATAATGCCATTTTCAGTGGTAAATTTCAAGGAAATACAGCAATGTATCGGCATAAACGATCTCAATGCGATTTCTTTACTTCACTTTGATGGCCTGGTCGTAATTGCTTGCAATTCACTGGAGAAAGTCCCAGATTTGTTCTCTTAGTTTTTCTTATGGTCAAGTATAGTTAAAAGTTTCTTTTGCAGTTCTGTCGCCATTGATATTAGGCGAGTGGATAATACCGATGAAAATGAAATAGGAATCTAGTTCAAATCTCGATTACAACATCTGTTTGCATCGATCTTATACCTCGGGAAAACGTCTAAATATCTCTCTTATCACATGAAATTAGTTAAATGGCAATACAGACTATGTTCCTTAGCCTTGGTTAGAAATTAGTTTTGGAGAATTGATTGATTTTTCTTTTCAGTAAGGCTAATCAATCAGCCTTATGTGCGTATTTCAGGCAGTAACGCTTTTTGGATAATAAGGATATGTTTTTGCGAGTGGATTTTGTATTTGAAATTTCAATTTCTTTTAAGAATAACACTGATTTTCTTTAGATAAAAATCCTACCATTTAACCCATAGCTAGTAGAAGGATTCATAACTTTGCCAAAATACTTGCGCTTAAGTCAACGAAACGAACCAGACTGGAATTTGAACACAACTCTCCGATTTCTCATTCACAATTTTATAGAAGGATAACTCTGATCTCCAAATCGTGGAGAATGCAACGGAAAACCAATTCTCTATCGTCTCCAAGTACAATAGCGTCGTTACTTAGAAAGAAACTCGTGAAAAGCCATGACAAGCCTCGTTGATACTAGTTGGTAGTGAAATGAATAAATTTCTTGAACTCTTGCTACTGTTGTATGAAATAGAATGAACTAGTTTTGAGCATGCCCGTAAAATTCCGGGTGGTGTCAGGGAAAATGAACTCAGCGAACCAAGTTCGAATTTCGGCTGAGCATGTTTAACAACACTTTTTCTGATAAAAACTATTAAATGTCAACTGAACTGATATTTTGACTCGGGACAATTTCTTTTTCCATGTTTGCGGAATATATGCTCACATTTTTCAAACCTTCTAAGATACACAATTACATATTGAGAGTCTAGCTTTTCTTAGGTTTTTCTGACTGGGAAACAATAATGTTTTAAAACATTTCAATGCCAATTTATGTGAATTTTCATTTTATCGCATCTTCTTTCGACCTATTTCCGTTAACGTCTAAATAAAGCAGTGTGTTAGGTTAAAATGTCATCGATGATGTTTCTCTCAAGTACGTTTGTTGTATCAGTTGAAATCCAAATATGCTGTGTGAGACTTTCATTTTTTTATTTTTGTGTTTATGAAAAAAAAAGTTAAAAGAGAAAAGACAATGATTTTTGACAGTTTTAAACAGAAAATAAATGATTATAAGTTAGAAAAAAAGATCGCAATAAACGATTTAGAAATAATGTCAAAGCGAGAAAGAGATGCAGACAGAAACGTAGAGAGGGAGAGAATGAAAGAGAGAGAAAATTGGATGTGTTGAAACGTTGAATGCCCTAGTGAATAGTACTGAAGTTTTTAAAGACGAAAAAAAAAAGTGCTTAAAATGAGGGCACGAAACCGAGCTCTTGATACATATCTCAACAAAACGAATTAATTGAGGTGTCATATATTGCACATATGTTCTGCGTTGATGAGATTTCAGATCCGATAAAAAACATTTCATTTACAGAATACAAGTTATCCTAGTTTTCTTTTCATCTCGTATTTTCAACTTAAACCATTTTTGTTCCATCTCTAAATGAACAGGCATAAACACCCACCTGGAAGTTCACCGTGACTCGCCAGATATATTTCACAGATCTACAAGAAAGAGAGCACTAGCAAATCAAATCTTCAATTTCTAAGGACGAATTTTTTGCTAAACAATTAATCGGTCGTACAATCATCAGGCGATAGAAAAGGGAAGGAAATACAATTCTCTCTCTCCTCAACACACACATACACCCCCCCCCACATATATGCATATATATGCATGTAAGGGTGAATATAATATGTAAATTTTTATATAAGGCAAAATGTAGGATAATATCGAAACATTCTGTTTAACCCATTTCAGAGTCTTGAAGGACTTCATGAGAGTCAAGTAATCTTTTTGCTGATGGCAAATATTAGGTTGTCCGGAAATTTCATACCGATTTCTAAGTAGAAAGTAAAGTACAAAAGAAAATTATGTCATTATATATTTATTCAACTAAATATGAACCATTTTGTTGAACGACCATTTTCCATTAAATTAAAATTTCCGTCTAACCAGATTTCGTTTGTTTCTCGGCAAACAACTCATTAAGGTGATGTTAATGTCACCCAGATAATACAAATTCGTACCACTGAGGTTATTTTGCAAAGACCTGGATAATGTTGCAAATTTTTGCCGGGTAGTCAAAGAAACATGAGGTCTGGCATTGTCTTGATGGAAAACAGCAACCATTTCTAGGCGTTTTTCTTGAATTGCTGCCTTTAACTCGTCCATTTGTGAACTATACTCTTCAGAATCAATTGACTGTTTACTTGGCAGAAGCTCATAGTAGAGGATTCCTTTCCAATCCCACCAGATACACAGCAGGGCTTTCTTAGAATGAATAACCGTTTTTGAAGTGGCCAAATTTGAAATGCAGGAGTGGATAAAATAAGAAAAACGCCCTGAAATTTCATGCAAGTGTATTTCAATGTGGGGTAGGACCACATTTGGCAGTAATTACAGCTTGAATTCTGAGTGGGATCGACCCGTACAAAGTCTGAAATTTTTCTAGACGAATTTTTACCCATTCTTCAGCAAAACTAGTCTACAATTCTTTCAATGATTAAAGAAGATATCGGACCCCGCCACCTATTTCTCTAAAATGAACTAAAGATATTCCATGATGTTGAGATCTGGGGACAGTTGTGGCTAGATAAGATGTTCTTCTTCATTAGAATGTTCGTCGTGTCATTCAGCTACAACTTTAGCAGTAGGAATGGGTGCGCTATCATTCTAAAAATAAACATTTCTCTCTGGAAACAGATCCTGAAGAATAGGATGGAGTTAAACACTTAAGATTCTGGAATAGTACTCACTGTTTATTTCAATAAATTTATTTAAATAATTTTTGTACTAAACAATTTTAGAAAAAAAGAAAGGCGCACTACTAATATTAATGGACAAGCGTAAAAATAGAAAAGCTTTTGACAGTTTAATCAAACTTTCCAAATTATGCTTATATGGTAGTAGGGGTTTTCATTATTTAAATCACCCCCTTTTTGTATTAACACTATTCTCTACATGTTTAAATAAGGAATTATTTCATCATTTATTATGTCAATACCGTACCATTGATATTTAAAAAAAATATTATCATATTATAGCTGGAAGATGTTTTTAGTGTTTCCCAGGGATATATACTTAGGTGATAAACATAGACTCCAAAAGATACATGCAAGTGATGTGTATTTATCGACTTGTGTGACTGGGTATTGTTTTATAGTAAAGATTCCCGTAGTCTAATAGTAAAGTACACAGAGAAAAAATAGTTGTTCTGTTGAATTAAAAGAACGATTCGTCATCAGAGAAACATACTTCTTTAGTAATACTCTCTATCACTAGGCAGCTAGACATTAATTTCAATTACATATGTAGTTGTTTCTGTAACTAATATTATAGTATATGTGATAGAGGTGCTAGACTATGACCAGCCCATTAGTTTCAAATTCATAGCTGCCGACAGTTCTTATTTAATTTATCCTGCCCCTTCTGGGCGTGGGCAATCATGGTCCTATACAATTTTCTGTCTTTTGTAGCTCTTAGTAAATTTGGCATTTTTGTTATCGTTTCTAAATCTTTTTGTGCCATCCATTTTCACAAACTGATCGTCCGAATATTGATGAATAGAACGAGAAGCAGAATCATGCCAGAGATAGGACAAAAACAGTGCAGTTTCGTCAAAGACACTGAAACAAGGAAAGTCATATTTATGATTTATAATTATTTATGATTAAGGCTATACAAATGAAGAAGGACTTATACCTGTTCTTTATTAATTATGCGAAGTCGTTTGATAAAATGGAAATGCTCTGCAGGCTTGACATATTTAGGAAAGACTTAAGAGCAATCAAGAATTTTTACTGGCAACAAACCACTTGTATATGGACAGATATTCAGCAGATATACAAAGAGAGAAAGGGACGTAAGACAAGGATGTGTTATTTTACCGGATCTATTCAACTTGTACAGCACGAATATTTTGAGGACTCTAGAAGTTATGCCTGGATTCGTCATCGGAGGCCACAATTTAAACAATCTAAGGTACGTAGATGATACAGTGCTGATAGCAGACACAGAAAGGAAGCTACAAGACTTCCTACAAAAGGTAGCTGAAGAAAGTGACAAGAAAGGACTAAAAATAAACTGCAAAAAAGCCTAATGTATGGTCATTAATAAAAATGGCAGTCCAATATGCCAAATTCAAGTCTCGGATACTAAAATCAAACAGGTAATAAATTTAAATACCTTGGAAGTATTCTAACAGAAGACGGAAAGTGCGACATTGAGATCCGAAGACGAATTGGTATGGCAAAGGGGGCATTCCAGAAGTTGAGTAAAGTTTAAGAAACCGGACAATTTTGAAACAAAGAAGAGAAACAAAAAATTTTAGAAACAAAGAAGAGAGTACTGGATTGCTATATGATGTCAGTTATTAAATATGGAAGTGAATGCTAGACAATATCATCAAAGATGAAGGAAAAAGTTGAAGCAACTGAAATGTGGCTCTGTAGAAGGATGCTGCGGATATCATGGGTCGGGCATGTGAGCAATGATGAGGTTTTGGAAATGATGGAAACAAAAAGGAAATTAATACTGAGCATCAAGAAGAGACAGCTGAATTTCCTGGGACATGCATTGAGGAAGAAGGGCTTGGATAACCTGATACTAACAGGCCAGATAGAGGGGAAAAGAGACAGGAGAAATTAGCGGATAACATATTTGAAGGACCAAATGAGGTAGATGATGGAACGAAGGTTGCGTGATGTAACAGGAGAATGCGTGCTAAGAGACACCAGGGATAGGAAGACGTGGAAAGCTACGATCGCCTACGCTCTGAAGGGAGAAGGTATAAAGAAGAAGAAGAGAAAGATGATGTTGATGATGAAGAAGAAGAAGTTAGGAAGATGATGCTTACCCCCGTTCCTTTCTTGCTTTCGATATGTCCTGTGAGCTTCACGTTTTTGAAGCCTTCTAACCTCGTTATGTTGTCTAGAAATATCAAGTCCCTCTTTCTGATGTTAAGTCAAATTTTGTCATTGCTCACATGCTCGGTCCATGGTATTCTCTGCGTCATCATGTAGATCCACATTGCTATCACATTATGTCTCTTCTTTTTCTGTGAGGAGATTGTCCAGCATTTACTGTTATATGGTTGAACTTGTATTACATAATAGTTCAGTTCTTCATCTCTTTGGTGTTTATCTCTAGTAGTCATCAGAGGTAAAAACGACGCGCGTGAAGTCTTCTTCTGTGTGCCTTGTCTTTTCAGGACGTAGTTGATCATGGCCTTCCGCGTCCCTCTATCCCTGGTGGCTGTTAACCCGCTTTCTCCTGTTACACCACGCAACCCCCGTTCTGTCATCCACCCGCACAGGCCAGTCAAGTACGTTACACGCTATTTTACCCTGTCTCTCCTTCTTTCTATCTGGACTGTTAGTATCGGGTTCTCCAAGCCCTCATTCCTCATTGCATGTCCCAGGAACTTCAGTTCTCTCTTCCTGATGTTCAGTATTAATTTCATTTTCGTTTCCATCCTTTCCAAAACCTCATCATTGCTCACATCCTCGATATCCGCAGCATCTATTTGTAGAACCACATTTCAGTTGCTTCAAGTTTTTCCTTCATCTTTAATTATAATGTCCAGCATTCACTGCCATGTAGGAAGTCTGTTATCTTATTTAAATTTATTTTTGTTTTGTTTCATCAGTTCATCTCATGCAAGGCGATAATACAACTGAACCGCAAGTTGGTTACTAATCTTGAATTGCAATGAGAAACGTCTCATTGTGGAGAAAGAAATAAAATAAAAAGAACAGGTTTTAGTATAAAAAACAAGATAACGATTGATGTTCAGTAGAACTTTCTTTGTTTCTAACGACATTTTTCGTTTCTTAATACTTTGCTTAGTTTTTGAAAGGTATCTTCCACTATCCTAATGCACCTTCGGATACCGGTTTCTGACTCTTCGTCGTCTGTTAAAACAGTTCACAGATATTTAAATTCTTATATAGTGGAGCGATTATATGCTCATATACCGGCAACGTCCGGTGCAGAACCGTACTTAAAATCAGGCAGTGTCGAGGCAAGTGAAAATATAATTATTTCTAAATATCTAATTCTTTGTAGACATTCGGTAGTCAGTGAGCAATAACCGAAAGTCTGTCAGCTATGGCTTGTGCATAAAGTTGGTTACTCGATGCTTGCACCCGAGTGGCCCTAACAACAATATCGATAACCAGTATCATCACGTTCCAACTAAAAAAAATATCTATAAACACGAGCCAATTATATTTCTTGATTCATATCGATTAACTTTCAGCGAGTATTTAATATTCGTTTTTTTTTCTTTCACTCCCTACATTTAATTTCGCTTCAGTCAATCTTCCGCTATGACGACGATAGCAGAAAACATGGCGGTGGTGAAGAGAAAAATTTAATGGTTTTGCGTTTGTCAGCTCTCGAGTTCCTTTTGTAAAAGTTTTCGCTTATTAAACGCAATCTGAACAACATAAGATTCACAAATAACACTGTGTTAGAGGCAGATGCAGAAGAAAAGTATCAGGACCTTCGAGATGATGTCTTAAGAAAATGGCCTAGAAAGTATTAATTGTAAGATGACAGAGCCTATGGTTGATAGTAAGAGAAAGATTCCAAGATACGAGATACGAGATACAAAGTGGAAATGTTAAAATATCAGGACCTCCTAGACAATGTTTAAAGGAAAGGCTAAATGAAGGACTAATTTTAAGATGACATAGTCTACGGTTTGAAGTCAGTCGAAGATGCGAAATACGTCAACATCTGGAAAAATAATATAAGTTTAAATATCTGGAAAAAATTTTAACAGGAAGCAATAACATTATAACCACTACAAAAACATGCATAATTTGCATTTTTATTCTTCATGCATCTACGTTAATCGTTGCTAGATTGAAAGTGTAGTTCCTGTGTTAGCCAACTTATTTTAGCTGGGAAGAGTTATGCTTTTGACCTAGAAAGCTACACACAAATATAAAACTGTAAGGAACTGAGAAATATATATATATACTGTACTGTGCAAAAGTATTAGGACAAGAACTATTTTATCTTTTATGAGGCATCAAAATAAAGTTTAAAATCACCCACGTCCTAACACTTTTGAACACTACCGGTAGTGTGCAAATGTGTTATGACAGGGGTGATTTTCCTAAAAACCTCACTGAAATTCAAATGCAGGGTGAAAAGCCAAATCTTATTATTTAAGAATTATTTAACTAAAAAGGAAGAGGAAGAACAGCTTTGAAATTTAAATTGGCCCCCACAAAGCCCTGATCTCAATCCTATTGAACATCTATTCAATACTTTGGATAAAAAATGATAAATCTAATGTTACTTCACACGACTCACTATGGGAACAAATACAAGCTGCTTGGCAAGAGATACTATTAGATATTTTGAAGAAGCTTGTGATGTCAATGCCTTACAAGATGAAGGCTGCTATCAAATGTAAAAGGCTATTATATGTAATATTTTTAATTTAATTTGTAATAAGTATTTATCTTATTAGAACATTTGATGAGTAAATCAAATAAAATTACTGTAATTAAATTGTTTATTTTCTGTCAATATGCCTCATAAAAGATAAAATAGTTCTTGTCCTAATACTTTTACACAGTACTGTATATATATATATATATATATATATATATATATATATAGGTATCGAGGCAGCAGATAATTTTTTAAACATTTTCTGTTAAATATAAGAGACAATGAATGTCTATTATGTTTAATCATGGACCGTTCTAAACATCGTATTTTGGCTATAAATTCAGGTGAAAGTAAAGACAAAAATTCTCCAACATTAGGATAATGTTTTATTTAGTTGGTTCTAAGCTTTTGTCTTCAGAGAGGTTACAAGGACGTTAACATAAAAACATCCACCATCAACGAAGATTTTATCTTGTGTTGACATAAAACTTTGCTAAGCAACGACAACAGTTACCAAAAATAGCAAACGCAGTTCGTAAATTCGTAATGCGGTTCTATGATGAGTGTTCTCATCAGTTTTTTTTCCTTGTGTCTTCCTAAAATGTGAGCCCTCTTTTTCGATTGTAAGTGTAATTTTCTTCGTAGTTCCGATTTCCATTAAAACTTCCTCATTACTCACACTTTCTGTCCGTGGTATTCTCAGCATCCTTCTGTATGAACAAAGTTATTCATTTATCTTTTTTTAATCATATCACCCCGTGCAGGGGGCTACGTAAGAGTGAAAAGATTTGGAAAAGAGAAAACCGGAAACCACATCCTAAACAGGGAACAAGGGATGAGCCTCTACACCTGTACAATAGACGTGGGTGGAGTGTGAACCGGGCGATAGTTTAGTAAAATGGGATTAAAGTCAGTCAGTTAATTGTCATGCGCGATACACGCTTGGGCGATCATGTCTCGAAAGAGACATGACTGACTGGGCAGAAGATTATCACGCAGTAGGTTGCCATTGATTTCTGCGGTAGACTGGTTGGCGACCAAGGCTATAGAACCCAATCTGTCCTATTATTTAACCCATAACTGGAAGGAAGAGACGGATTAATACCTTTCCCAAGGGTATTTGCGCGTAAGTGAATGCAAGGAATTCAAATGGAATTCGAACTCGGATCCCCGATTTCTCGTTCCGAGCCGACATCCACTGCGCCACAACGCACATCCGCGGGATTAAAGTAGTATTACAAAAGTGAGAAAGACGCGCTAGATAAAGCAGGATTATTGCCAAAAACCTTCAGAGAAAAATACCGAAAACGAAAGGTAAATTGAGGATATAGTAAAATATATTTGGACATAAATTATTTTTTTCGCATTTTGGAAATGAAAAACAGACTCATAAGATAATTATTATAGTTTATCATACCTGTCAGCTCACGTGGAATTCCTACGAATCCAGGTTAGATAAAAAGATACAGGTAAGGAAGGTAGGAATGCACATAGAATGAGAAGATATCCATGATGATGTTGCTGCTTGCCTCTTTATTTGAACATCGAAATATATACCTAACCAGATCGTCTTAATAGAGAAAACATGAAACATGAAGAAGTCGGAAGAATATAAAGGAAGCTTTTCTTTTCTAAAAAGATAATATGCTAAAAAATAGAAAAATTATTATGCTTTATTTCCGTCCATTTAAAACGAAAACTAGAGAATATTGTAAACTGTTGTCTCCACTGACTAGTCAAGAGTAATATTGAAAAGCAGACCGTTAGTTTCCCCAAATCTTTAAAAACAACATATCGTCTCAAGCAAAGCTGGAAGGTCATTAGTACGCAGAGGTCTACAGTGAGTAAAAATGAAAAAAAGAATATGGCGATTGATGTTGCATTTAAATTTGTGAAGACTGTACTTATCAAGGAAGCAAGTAAATGGAGGGGAGTTCTACAAGTGGGAAATGCGAGTAAAAAAATAGTCGAAATAGTGATTGCATTTAGCTATTTCAGTAGTAAAATGGTGAGACTTAGTTGCCAATATAGTAACACGCTTAAATTCATGTCGCCGAGGCACTCAGAAAAAAAAGGCCATTGATTTGACATCCATTTGTTAAGCGAATGGACATCAGAATAGTTGCCTTTGTTATGACATCCATTCGTTAAACGAATGGACGTCAAAATGAGAACTCTTTTCACTTGTCACCACATGCATCATCCTAAGGCCGATTCTCATCGTCTATATTTATCCAGATCTGAGAGAAGCAGAGAATTAGTTGAACGAGAACCGTCTTAGAAAACTTCGAAGATATCTAAAAACTGAAATAGTTGATGATAGACTCATTGAATGGATCCCTCATATGCCATTCCATAACGAAAATAATATATATATATATATATATATATATATATATATATATATATATAGTGCTATGTAAGGGTATTAGGACAAGAGCTATTTTATCTTTTATGAGGCATCAAAATAAAGTTTAAAATCACCTCTGTCCTAACACTTTTGCCCACTAATGGTAGTGTGCAAAAGTATTAGGACAGGGATGATTTTCCTAAAAGCCTCACTGAAATTCAAATATATGATGAAAGGCTCTTGTTGAAACCCAGGAGGAAATTACTATATAACAAAAATCAAAGAAGTAGTAGGGCTATTATTATTATTATTATTATTATTATTATTATTGTTATTGAAAACACAGAGGGAAGCCACGTCACGTCGGCGAGAAAGTGACTGGAGTCTAGATTTTTAGCAGGGATTCAGATCAGATTCAGCAGGGATTTCAGATCAGATATAGCAACAGTATTCATTGGACGGACGAAAGACAGATTATAACTGGGCAAGATGGTTTGTGACGAGAAAGATTTTCTGGAACGACACAGAGACTCAACTTTCATTACAGTAGATGTAGCTATTGATTCGATATATACTCATAGTTTCTGGAATCACCTACCTTGAGTGGCTCTTGAGCGTTTTACAGGGTAAACATCATTGTAAAATATATAATAAATAACAGTCTCTGTCGAATTCAAGGACGGACTTCTTCAGTGTCTACAAAAACAATGAAACCTTGTAAAATTTGTGCTCCGCTAATTGTCCGTTAAGAGTCGCATGATCGGTGATGCCTTAAAGAAATACAGAAAAATGTATTCACAAGTATAGCTTACACGTTACAGATAGTTTTATTTATGTAAAAGGGGCTTTGATCGTTGTGGGATTTTTGACAAAAATGATCAATGCAAAATGTTTTGATGCCCTTTCTGACCTTAGCTCTATGGTTGAGACCCGGAAGAAAATGTCTATACATCAGAAATCAATGGAAATAATAATAATAATAATAATAATAATAATAATAATAATAATAATAATAATAATAATAATGGATTATAAACAAGAAAGCTTCTTTATAAACATAAGATGCATCGTCCAAAGGCTGATGTAGACCGTCTGTACTACCTCGTAAAGAAGGTGGAAAAGGTCTTATTCAGCTAGAATTGTCATACAAGACAACGACTACTGGCTTACGAACATGCATAGAAACAACAAAGGACTGGATGATACAATTAGTAAGGCAACATGAAGAAAGAAAGAAAAAATATTCAATAATAAAAGAAGGCAGTAAAGACAAACAAGATTTACAGTAGATTCTGTAGAAAAGCAAAGCAGAAGCAAAGAACCAAATATTGCGGCAAAAAATATGAAAATGAAAGCTAAACATAAAGCTCTTAAACAGATGAAACAGCGCTGGCAAGACAAACCTCTGCATGGCCAATATCCAGAACGTGCCAATAAATCCAGTGTTGATAAAGTTAAGACTCATCGATGGTTACGTGCATCTGGATTAAAGTCTGAGACTGAAGGCTTTATTCTTGCAGCGCAAGACCAAAGTCTTTTCACTAGAAACTTTCAGGCAAATATACATAATAATATGGATCCAAAATGCAGGTTTTGTGATAAACACTAAGAAACAATAGACCATCTAATCTCAGGCTGTTCTGTACTTGCCCCAAATGAATATAAAAATTGCCAAGATAGAGTGGGGCAATATTTACATTGGACAAAGTGCAAGCACAATGGAAAATATGTAAACAAACACTGGTATGAGCATCACCCAGCACCGGTTACAGAAATAGAAGATGTCACCATTCTATGGGATTACACTATCTACACAAAAAAATTAAACAAATAGGCCGGACATTACTGTTAAAAACCAGAAGGAAAAAACTTGTCTATTAATTGATATTCTGGTAGAAACCGTGTTAGCATAAGGGTTGTATTTCAATTAATTTATATTTTAAATTATCCTATATTTTCATATTTTGAAAATTGGATTGAGCACTTTCTTATTTTGCCAGAAATTAAATTTATAACACACACACACACACACACACACACACACACACACACACACACACACACACATATATATATATATATATATATATATATATATATATATATATGGGAGCTGTAAATATGTCAAAGTTGATGTTAATTAAGCAATGTTAATTAATATCCTTTCAAATATATGAAATATTAAAACAGCAGTTATCATGGATTTGACTTTTTTTTTAAATATTCAAAGGTAAGCCAATACATTTTCATACCTGCGTAATTATTTACAAAACATACCTTGATTTTCATATAAGGTGAGAAATCTTAGGCATCTAGTACATATCAATCTTACTTCTAATAGTTTGCAATCACTAATTTATCACATGCAAAAGCATCATGTGCATTACCACTTATTTGATAAGGCTCAGTTATTACGTTTACATTGGAAACGTACAATTTATTGCAACTGGGTCAAGTGATACATGATGTGTATGGATCTTTTCTTTATATACAATGAAAGACAGTCGAAATTTATAAGTCATGTAATCAGGAAAGAAAACTTGGAGAATTTGAAACTCACAGTACATATTTAAAATTGGAATAGAAACGTCCCTTCTAAAAGTTTAACAAAAAATATATATTTAAGAAACAGAAAAATTCTGTTAGAAATAAAGAAAAGAGGGCTGAACTGCTATGTAATATCAGTCTTTGTAATGAGTGAATACTGGATAAATTCATTACAGATGAACAAGCGATTTGAAACAAGAGATGTGGCTCTACAAAATGATGCTGAGAATACAATAGATAGAACATGAGCAACGAGAATGTTTTGAGTCTAATTGAAAAAAGTGTGATTACTGTAAAAAAACACAAAGAGAGATGAGTTTTATAGAACACATACGCAGGAAAGAGAGCTTGGAGAATTTAACACTCACATATCCTATTGAAAGCAAAGAAATAGGGTCTAATTCATCTTTCTTTTTTAATAATTTCACTCTAAGCAGGATAATAAAGCCACCGATATATTTATATATCTTTTTTTATAATCATATTGCCCCAAGCAAGGCAGTTTACCGCCACTGGTGCGCAGGAGGTTACATAGAAGGAAAGTAATGCGAAAGAGTGACAGGTTATAGGGAGTGTCAGGAAGTGGATAAGAGAAGGATGAGCATACTGATGAGAGTAGAATGGACGGAGAAAGGTGCATGATAGAGAGGATGAAAGTCATTGAAATAGGAGACGACTATTGACTTTACATTTAAATTCTTGGAGATTGTAGCTGTCGGGGATGCAATAAATGGAAGGGAATTCCACAGGTGGGAAGTGCGAGAATAGAAACTGGAGAAGAATTTGCGTTTACAATTTATTGGTTTCACAGTAAAAGGGTGGGACCTAGTTGCTAATCTTGTGGCTTTAGTAAATTCATATATAGGGGACACTATACTTAGTTCTTTGGAGCCGAAGCCGTGAAAGTCTTTGTAGAAGAGACACAGGGAAGCCACATTGCATCGGTGATAAAGTAATCGTATTAGAGCTGCCAAGTAGTGATCGATCACATTACAGATTCTCCGTTGGATTTTGGCAAGGGTACCTAGGTGGATAAGCGGTGGCACGCGACCAGATATGGCAGCAGTATTCAATGAATGGGAACAAGCTTGTGGAAATAGATGGCACAGCATGGTCTGGGAGAGATGAGCCTTACTTAAAACTACAAAAGATAAAAATAATGAAGAGGGAAATAATCGGTGACGTCTTAAAAGGTCACGGGACATAGAGAAAGTCAGAGGTTAATCCTATACAATGCAAAACGGAACGGTATTAGTACATTTTAATGTATGCTTCAAACAGGAATGTGAATCATTGTTTTTCGGCAAAGCTCCCGAATGACAAATGCTGTAGAAACACTATTAGAAGTTAGAGATTAATTTGTGTTTTTTAGCAAGGGGTTCTGTCAAAATAGCGCTCTGTTAGTGGCCGACGCATAAATGCCAACGGCTGCATACGAATCAGCTGTTCACATAATACAGGCCAGCGGTAAGATTCTAGCTAACCGCCCATCACTGATTTAATTCTTGTTGCGTCTAAAACAAAAACCTTTATGAAAATTCAATGCCTTCTCATAACCCGCCCCTAACAAATGTCAAAAGGGTTCGGTAAGTGAGTTGAACTTCGCAGATCAAGAGTTAGATGAAAGAAAACCTGCTACTGATCGGACGATTTTTCCATTTTTTTTTCGATTTGTTTTCTTCGTCGAATTGAGGCGTGAACTGTGGCTAGTGAAGTCACTTTGATCATCTTTACAACCACTAGACTCTCTGTCATTTATTACTTCACGGGAAATGAAATTAAGTCGTGTCTGTTCAGAAATCAGCATGTCCAGTTCCCTACTATGTAAATAATACATTTGTAAAAAATATCGTTCATTAATCGAATTAAACTGGTCTGATAATTAAAAAAAAAGATACTCAGTCAGCCAGAGAGTTTATTTTTTTATCCTCGCTCGTAAGACGAAACTATAAAGTATTTCTTTTGAAAGTAAGAAGATAATTTTTTAAAATCTTTTCTAACTGTGATTATGAAAAAAAAAAAACATTATTTAGGAAAGAGAACAAAGAAATAACAGGAATTAAGAAAACAAAAGATAAGGATTGACGTTATGATTTACAAGACTGTCCCGAATCTCGCATTAAAACGTACTGAGATCGTTTCTTTTTGCATTGTACGGGAAGGACTTGTATATTCTGCTATGGTTAGTGTCCTTTCAAGACATCGGCGATCATTTCCCTTTATCTAAGTAAGGCTTGTCTTTTCGTTAACTCTCCCAACTAATGTTCTGAATCTTTTTACATATGTTTTTGAGGGCTTACGGCCTATCACGTTGAATACACCGGTTCTCGCTCGATCACCGAAGTGAAGCAACGTTAAGCCTGGTCAGTACTTAGATGGGTGACCGCTTGGGAATACCAGGTGTTGTAAGCGTTTAGTGACGGATGTGCGTTGTGGTGTAGTGGATATCGGCTCGGAAGGAGAAATCGGTGAGCCGAGTTCGAATTCCAGTTCACTTCAGCACTGGTACCCTTAGAAAAGGTATTAATTTGTCCCTTCCCTCCAGTTATGGGGTAAATAACAAGGGTAAGACTTGGGGACCCTGCCCTTAAAACCAAATCCTAATGAATCTTGATACTCGAAAAGAAAAACGTATTACTAGGCACAAAACTTATATAAAAACAACAATAAATTGTTGAAAAACAAAAAGGTATTACCAGTAATAAATAAATAAAATTTAGTTGGCAATAAATGACCCGCGGAGGTTGATTTACCATAAAAACAACCAACCAACATATGTTTTTGAAGATCAATGTTGTCTGGGGAGCAAGAAGTCCTGACAGAGAGTTTCACAAGTAAGAAGATATTATTTAAAAAACGAAATATTACTCAACATTGATATTAAGATCTATTCGACTAATCATAAAATAATCTCAAGAGGATGCTTTCTCGAACACTAAAATCTTAACCTCTTCAAGGTCTCGATCAACCGTTATCGATCTTACGTATACCCATGAACTGTCATGAAATATCATTCATGCAATATGCTATAAGCAGTGAATGCTAGACAATCTCCTCCCAGATAAAGGAGAAACTTGAAGCAACAGAAATGTGGTTCTACAGAAGAATGTTAAGAATACAATAAACTGTAATTATGAGTAATGATGAAATTTTAGAGGAAATTAAAATAAAAGGAGTCGTTATATTTAGCATCAGAAAGAATATATCTCAAGGTTAGTTCGCAGTTCATTGTAACGTACTTCAGCAAATGTTTTTGCATAATCTATAAAGCGTAGAGAAACATTTATTTGCATATCTGGGAAGTGTTCTGACAGAAGACGGAAAGTGCAACACAGAAATCCGAAGACAAATTGGCATGGCAAAGTACGCATTCCAGAAGCTGAGTAAAGTATTAAAGATACAGGAATTTCGCTAGCAACGAAGTTTTTTTTTGTTTTGTTTTTTAATCATTTCACCCCGAACAAGGTGGAAACGCCACTGATATGCAGGGGGCTACATAAATGTAGAAAGATTAATTAGAAAAGAGTGAGGAGTACAAGCTAGTTAGAAAGGAACAATAGAAAGCTGAGAAAGCAGGTGCAATGACAGATACATGGGCGGAGAGAACGTGAAGGTTATACAGGGGAGGGGAGAGAGCTAGAGTCCAGTGGTTAGTAGATGAGTATTGACTTTGCATTTAAATTTCTGGAGGTTGTAGCCGTCAGGAAAGCAAGAATACGGGAGCGAGTTCCACAGGCGGGAAGTGCGAGAGAGGAAGCTGCAGGAGTAGAATTGTCGTCTGCATTTGGCTAACCTGACTGTGAATGGGTGGGACCCAGTTGCCAGTCTGGTTGCACGAGTAAACACCTGTTGAGGAGGCATCAGTGACTTAAGCTCGTCCGATCAGAAGCCATGAAAGTATTTATAGAACAGACAAAGGGAGGCCACATTTCGACGATGGGGAAATGGCTGCAGTCGAGTCGCCAGATCAGTACCTATCACATTACAGACTCTCCTTTGGTGCTTGTCAAGAACATTGAGGAGAACGGCAGGGGCACCTGACCATAAATGGCAGCAGTACTCCATGCACGGACGGATGGTAAAGAGTGATGTGATGTCAGTTCAGCAATATGACAGTGAATAGTAGACAATATCATCAAAGACGAAGGAAAAACTTGATGCCGCTTAATTGTGGTTCTACTGAAGGATGCTGTGTATATCAGAGATCGGGTCTGTGGGAAATGAGGAGGTAGTGGAAATGATATAAACGAAAAGGAAATTAATACTGAGCATCAGGAAACGACAACTTAAGTTCTTGTGGCATGCAGTGAGAAAGGATGGCTGATACTAACAGGCCAGATAGAGGGGAAAAGAGACAGGGGAAAGCAGCGGATAACATATTTGAAGGGCTTGAGCAGGTGGATGACAGAACGTGGGTTGCGTGCTGCAACAGGAGAAAACGTGCTAACAGCCAGAATAGATAGGGAGATGTGGAAAGCCATGATCGCCTACGTTCTGAAAAGACAAGGCCCATAGAAGATTTCCCTTTCTGATATCATTCTGTAATTCGATTTCTGATACCATTTTGAGCAGAAATATCGTTTTAATTGTTCCAGAATTGTTAAAGCAAGTTTCGGTTGTTCACTCATTATCCGATGGAGCTTGCATTAATTTGCATCTAGTTTCGTAAAAGGGAAGCTATGAGAATGGATCTACCACGGTCTTGCGCTTTGACGCCAGTGTTGTATATTTAATTTATTTTTCCGTCCCCGTGTCGATGATTTTCGAATTCGAAATGAGCTGCTAGCAACTCGATTACAACTTCATTGGTTCCTGTGGTTTTTGTTATGTCCACCTTGGGCTCTTCTGAACTCGCTCTAGTCCTTACGTTTTTTTTATATATAGCTTTTCTACTTTAATTAATAGAGAGTTCTACAACGTATTTGTTCCATCTATGAAGTAATTTTTTCTCTTTTTTCTTCTTATACATTTAACGTTCACTCTGTTGATTGCATCCATCCTGTCGATTCTCTTTTATTCTTATTCTTTTAGGCATTTGATATTTTTTAACACATTATTTGTATTTTGCTCATCTTAGTGTTGTTGATAGGCTCCAAAGGAGAATCTGTAATGTGATAGGTCCCGACTTAGCAGCTCGACTCCAGCCACTACCTCACCGGCGGGATGTGGCTTCTCACTGTCTATTCTATAAATATTTTCATGGCTTCTGCCCTGAGGAACTTAGGTCACTGGTGCCCCTGCCACTAGAATTTACTCGTGCAACCAGACTGGCAACAAGGTCTCACCCACTTACAATTAGATCAACCAAATGCAGCTGTCAATTCTACTCCAGTACCTTCTTTTACTGCACTTCCCGCCTGTGGAAATCTCTTCCGTATTCTTGCTTTCCTGACAGCTAGAATCTCCAGGTATTTAAATGCAAGGTCAATACCCATCTCTAATCTACTTGACTCCAGTTCTTTCTCCATCACACTGTGTATCGTGTTCTATCTTCTTTTTCTTTCTCTCTGCTTTAGCAACTCTATTTACATCTGTGTTTTCGTCCTTCTCTTGTCCTTTGTCTTACACCCACTGTGGCTGGGCCGTCTTTCTTTTCGCTCTCCTAAACTTTTGCTCTTATGTAGCACCCCGCGAATCAGTAGCGGTACCACCTTGCTTGGGGTGAAACGATTCAATATATATATATATATATATATATATATATATATATGATCGTTTCACCCCAAGCTTTCATTATGATTGAGCTCTCTGGAGAAGAACATTTTGAAAACAGTTTCCACTTCTGCTGTATGCGTGACTCTTCAGAAATGAATCGAGTTCTCTTGGTGACTGGCGTGTGTATACACCGTTTATATACAACACGTTAAAATTTCCCTTCTCTGGTTCCATATGTCGATGCCTTAGGGAGTCAAATCGGTCGAGTTTCGATCCCAGTCAGAAGCAAGTGATGAGCTGTGATACAGCGAAACAGGCTTGTATGTGGATGACTAATATATATATATATATATATTTGTGTGAGTGTGTATTCCCTCTTGTCATGCTCAGGGGGGATAACCTTTGAGTCAACAGCTAATAATCCGATCAGATATTTTGACGTGTTTTCTGACGGCAGTGATACACTCGTAGATACGTAATGGCCAAAATGAAAAAAGAATAATAATTCTTGGCAAAAACTAGAAAAGTCTTAAAGGAGCCAGATAATATGAATTACGCCAGTCGTATGTGGGTAAGAGCTACCAAGTCCGCACGTTCCAGTGTCTTGATATAATTTGCAAGGATCTACGTGGCCTTGTGGGCGATAAATTATTTTTCAGCATGCATCCACTTTGCTATATGCGCGAAATAACAAGCATCTCACTGCTCTATTACTATTTCTGTGGTAAATATTGTAACGAACCACATCTCTTCCTCCCAACACTTCAGATCTTTACGTATAGAACCACGATGATATATACATTGTTGAATCAATCGCATTCTCTTTGTATGAAGAGGTTTAATTCGAAAGGCATTTTTACAAGAACCACTACTTTGTAGAATAGATTCTTGCTAGAATACTTCCACAAATCTAGGCTGACCATTCTCTTTCCTATATCCATACAATATACACTTAATTCCTCCTCTTACTCTTATTCAAGAACTTTATTGAATAAGCACCTACCTTGAATTGCTCTTTGGATTTGTATTGCGTGAAAGATGAGTGGAAATGATGTTGTGGCCGAAGATTTTATCATTTATTTGATGAAGACGTAAAACGCAGCGTTCTTTTGTAAACTGTGTTTTATAAATTTGAAGAAATGTTTCTTCTGTAGATGACGAGTTCAATAAGTAAAAAGCGTTTATAATGAAGGATAATAGACATTATGAGACGATTTTTATCAAACATCAGGAATAAGCCACAGAGTTTTCAGCCTTCAGTTTCTTGATCTGTACAAAATTAAACAACTTGGGTAGTCGGAGGATGTTGATTATTGAATGCGACGAAAGTCAGCGATTCAACATTAATATAAAAAAGTGGTAAAAAAGAAAAAGATTAATAAATGTAAAAAAAACAAAAAAGAAACAAGAAGGCTGGCGTTTCAAAGTTCTATAAAATTATATTTTTATTTGGGAGGACATACTTTTTTGGAATTGTTTGGTCTTTGATCCTGTAATCGTGTGATATAATCAAGACTGAAGTTCGCTAGCAGCTTTTTTTTCTTTCTATTAGTTAGGCAGCTCTTTCGCATTCATTCTATTGTCTGATAAATACTCTGTTACCGACTGAGAAACATATTTTTCTCTTTTCTCATGAAAAATATTAAATATATCAAATACACATACAGATGTCTATTCAGAAATTGGAGAATCGCGGATCTCTACAGGTTCCTTTCTTTTGTTATTTACTACAATATTTTTTCTTCACGATCCCTATTTGCCATTGTCCTCCTGTCTCTTACATATATGTAAAACAAAATTGATAAGCAGATACTTCACTGCTTTATCTCTTTCTGTAGCTTAGTACCTGTCTTCTGAGTGTTAGAATTACTATGCTTTCTTTCCCCGTATACAGGCTTCCAAATTTTTTGCAGTTTTTTCTCGCATTTTAGGAAATTTTTTTTTTGTAAATAGTCTAAGTCATTTTAATCACTCTTTTGTAAACATTTATGATAAAGAAGTTAAAAGGGGAGGAACAAATCATTTCAAATTGTCGGTTGTTTATAACCAGTTTCGTTAATCTTCGTTAATTTCTGTAACATGTTTACATTTGTTGACATTACGATACATTTCAGAGCAGATATGGTTTTATATACGCTTCATTCAAATCTCGTTTAGACTAATGGTCATTCGTGGTCGAGAGGTCTAAGACGTGCTAGATCATATGGTAGCTTCCCATATGTCGATAGGGGACTCAGATACGAATTTTCATAATAAAAATTTATCGTAAATAATCAGGCTGGTAGATATAAATATATAATACTGTTTAATTAAAAACAGAATATCTACTTAAATACGAGTATCGATAAAAAATAATGTTCAAACAAATCCTCGGTTGTTTATAACCAAGTTTCGTTAATCTTCGTTAATTTCCTTTATATATATATTGGTTTGTTTTCTTCTCTTCTTCCCAAAAAAAACCCCTGTCTAGGCCGTATGTAGAAAGATCAGTACAATCAAGCATACCCGATCTATAACATCGAATAGCCCAAGTGAAGTCTTGATCGGTTGGCGTTTTCTGAGGGAACTTATATAATGCCTTTCCTAAAGCTTGTAGCAATTTTTTTTCTGGGTGCAGGCCGAATACTGACCATATGTGGTCGAGTCGACTATCGAAGAAGTCTGTTGCTTATTTAGACCAGAAACTTCTACTGAATTTACAAGCAACAGCACTGACGACGCACCTAGATTAGGCACTTAAAGGCGTATTCTTAATAATTAATATTTGTTGTTCTGAATGTAGTTTCTCATCTTCAATTTTCCAGGAATCTAAACTTATTTGTAAATGGAACTTTGTCTCTGTGTGTGTGTGTGTGTGTGTGTGTGTGTGTGTGTGTGTGTGTGTATTTGTGTGTGTGTGTCTGTGTGTCCGTTACCTTTAGGCTCCGAAACGACTGAACCGATTTTCTTGAAAATTTACACAGTTGTACTATAAGCGTCTGCGAGTGTTCTTAGTTAGGTTTTGTGTCGAGGTACCCACGATAAATATCGAAAATCGATAATCGAAAAAATCGGGTTATAGAAGGAGTGGTCCGATTTTAATCAAATTTGATACACTCATAGACAAAGACATAAGAAACGATATTCAGAAATTTCAACTTTGCAGTTCTTACAATAATGCAGAAAATCGATAATATATATATATATATAAAAGCTTTTCATTACAACCGAGCAACGCCGGGCTATACTGCTAGTCATCAATAAGGAAGGAAAAATTCTACCCCCTGAAGATCTTCTCGGATAAGAACGCGTTTATAAGTACAATTCCTGGCTGTACAGTAAAGAATGAATTAAGTAGGGATCATCCGATAAAACGTTTCCCTACTGATGCACCGGTAAACCTTGTGATTGTAAGGCTAAGTTGATTGTCCTACACAGAGGACGATAAACACAGTCTTTTTTCTTGACCGTTTCTCTCTGGGTTGTACGCAGTAGATCTAGTAGTAGCTATTTCTTTCCCTGGAAACATTATTTACGGCTCTAACATAAAACTAGGTCCTCTATCATAGTGTATATAACTTGGCATACTAAATATGCAAAATAATTTACTTAAACAAGTCAATATAATTGTTAGTGCGCATGTCCCTCCGCGCAAAAGCGAAAGTAAAACGACTATATTCATCAATGATAGTAACTATTTGTTTCCTCTTCGATTTGAAGGAAGTAGTTCCTTGAAATCAATATTCAGTCTTTTAAAGTAGTGGGTGTCTTTGATTAATTTGCTTCCTACGCTCACAAATTTAATTTTGGCTTTTCTACGGTACACACGTTACATTTTTTTAAATCTTTGTCTTTACTTTCTTTGAGTTGAGCAAATTTCTCGACCTGATAAAGTGCATAATTCCCTATAATCCAGGATGCTATATATTATTATGTAATCTTCTAAAGTCTATATATCTTTTTTTTTAATCATTTCACCCCAAGTAAGGCGGAAACGCCACTGATGTGCAGGGGGCTACATAAATGTAAAAAGATTAATTAGAAAAGAGTGAGGAGTACAAACTAGTTAGAAAGAAACAATAGAAAGCTGAGAAAGCAGGTGCGATGACAGATACATAGGTGGAGAAAAAGGGAAGGTTATACAGAGGTGGGGAGAGAGCTAGAGTTCAGTGGTTAGTAGATGAGTATTGACTTTGCATTTAAATTTCTGGAGGTTGTAGCCGTCAGGAAAGCAAGAATACGGGAGCGAGTTCCACAGGCGGGAAGTGCGAGAGAAGAAGCTGCAGGAGTAGAATTGTCGTCTGCATTTAGCTAACCTGACTGTGAATGGGTGGGACCCAGTTGCCAGTCTGGTTGCACGAGTAAACACCTGTTGAGGAGGCATCAGTGACTTAAGTTCGTCTGAACAGAAGCCATGAAAGTATTGATAGAACAGACAAAGGGAGGCTACATTTCGACGATAGGGAAGTGGCTGCAGTCGAGCCGCCAGACGACAGAATCGAAATATACACTCGTTAACATATCGTGACATGCGTTTTAATGCCCGGTCAATATCTGATATAATTTTTTAAATGGGAAGTTCAATTCACGAGTGATTAATTTTGTCGTTATTTGTCATAGAAACTTCATACTTATCGAAAAGTTTGGATACAAATTTTTGGTCTGTCTCAAGAATAAAATATTTGTCTTTCAGATAATATCTTCTTAGCTTCTTTCTCTATTGAGCGTTGGTTTTGTTTAGAGGGATTTAGAGTTCTGGACAAGAATTCAACAGGCCTACCGCTTTAATTCAGTATCAATGTTAAGTTTACGTAGCTAGCATCAGTTTCAAGTATTTTTTCTTCGTGTGTGTACAAAAACTTCAATTCCTTTTATTTAAAGGCATCTTTTTACAAAACCTCTGATTTTTATTTATTTAAAGGCATCTGTTATTTTAGCAGGTAAGGGAAATAAACTGTTGCTGTTTAGCTCATGAATATTTATCGAATAATTTTGGATCCAATCATTGCAGTAAGCAAACATTCCGACGATTCTATTTTGAGCTTTAATATTACCTGGCGGAAGAGGTTCTCATAAAGGTCTTATTATTTAGACTATTCTGTCTCTTTACTTCATAGACAAGAAGTTTTATCTTATTTACTGAGTAGACATATTTATTCTCATTCAAAGTGAAATCGTACTTTTCAGTTAGTTCTTTGAATCTTGCCAAGTCACTGTTAATTATGTTTCATAATACCACAAATAGTCACGACGTCTATATATGTGAGTGTTTCCTTTCAGTCAGTTATGTGTCATACCTGTACACGCTTTGGGCGATCATGTCTCGAAAGAGACATGACTGGCTAGGCAGAAGATTATCCAGCAGTAGTTTGAGATTACTTTCTGCGGTAGACTGGTTGCCAGCAAAGGCTATGGAACCCAATAAGTCCTGCTATTTAACCCATAAATGGAAGGAAGAGACGGATTAATACCTTTTCCAAGGGTATTTGTGCGTAAGTGAATGCAAGGAATTTAAGTGGAACTCGAACTCGTCTTTTCGAATTCTCGTTCCGAGCCGATATCCACTGCACTACAACGTACATCCGTTTCCTTTAGGTTTTCCTTTCAATTATTTCATGTGTGTGTGTGTGTGTGTGTGTGTGTGTGTGTGTGTGTTTAGATTTTCCTTTCAATTATTTCATACAAAATTCTCTGAAACCCAGCCACTCTTATTTAAGATCTTAAACGGTATCTTTTTAAAATTCCCACTGGCTTCAAAAGCCGTGTAAAGCGGCCAGCTCTACACAGTTGAAACCGATAATAATTACTTTTTAGGTCGAGTTTAGAGTACAGACTATATTTTACGATTTCTGAAATCAGAGTTGTAATCTTAGGTAATGGATAGGCATCTTTTAAGGGAAAACGATTAATTGTTTGAATAATTTAGGACTAACTTTTTTTTTGTTTTTTTTTTGTTTCGCGTCCTTCGTTACGACTACTTACGTTCTCCATGAAGAACTACTGGGATCAATGATATCCAACAGGCTTTTTATTTCCTTCCCTATAAATACCTCCTCTTTTCTGTAGTATCTTCGTGACTACACAGATATAGGTCTATAATCAGACGACAGATTTCCAAACAGGAGTTGAAATCCTCATACGAGCTAGTCTACTGATTTAAAGGTGTCCTATCGCCCTCTACAGTGTGTTGAAGCAAAATTCAATACTTGATAAAAAGAAAACGAAATAGGCAAAAAAAAGAAACAAACAAAAAAACAAAAATTGTATATGCTGAAACCCAACAGTTTATTAAGCAACAGTTAGTTATATATTAGATTATTTTTCAATGTTATCGTTACGATCAACCAAAGAAAAAATGCTGAGGTTCTTCTCTGATGAAAAGAATTTTATCCAAGATCAAACGTGCAACAGGAAGAACGACATGAGGATCTGTAAAGACATCGAGGAGGTTTCCGTCGTGAAGTATACGAAGTTTCCCTCCTTCGTCATGGTCCCTGGCGTCATTTCCAGCGAGGGGAACATCACGTCTCCGTTCTTCTTTCAAAAGAGCCTGAGTGTCACCGGTGAGATCTACCAGGAGGAGGTGATGGACGAGATCGCCGCTGGATGCCCCTATATCTTCCAACAGAACTCCGATCCTGTATACAAGGTCAAGATGACCCAAGCGTGGTTGCTTAACAATGTTCCTCATCACTGGTCGGCGGATTTGTGGGCGCCCTTCTCATCCGACTGCAACCCTTTAGCTATTTCTTCTGGGGCGTGATCGAGGCTAAGACCAAGAAGCACGTCCAGAACACGGTCGATCCTCTGAAAGCTGCCATTGTAGAGGCGTTCGCCAAAATGTAGGAATCATTTCGCGCCCGCCTTGAGATGGTCGTCGCCGCTGGCGGTGGTTATATTGAAAAATAATCTAGTATATAACTAACTGTTGAAAAAAAAAATGTCGGGTTTCTGCATGTACAACTTTTGTTTCCTTGACTATTTCGTTTCTTTTTGTCAAAGTGTCGGATTTTACTGCAACACTCTATATAATATTTTTATTCCTTTGTGCAGGCCTTGACAGACTTGTTCGAGGATTACATAATTATATTAAGAATAAATTCATTTTTTTGTAAGTTTTTGTAATCATTTTAAAATTCGCCTTACATTTTCCTACAGTTTTTAGCATCGAGTCAGACGAAGTCATGATGACGGTAGAGTTAGTAGATCTAACGTCCAAACCCACAGACAGCTATTTTGTTGTCGATATAACTATGACTACTTCCAGCACTACTAGCGCGGTAAGTTTTTTTTTCTGTTTCCGAGGTATTTTACTGTGGCTCTCAAAACTCTCTATAGCCCAACAGAAACCGTGGCCATGACGGGTAATGCATAAGGAAATATACTAGATTTCAAATAATAGACTTTACGAAATGACCTTCCTTCTTGCAATTGTAGCAACCCTTTTCCCAAGCCGGAAACATACTTCTAGGCTACCTAGCGCTTTCGAAGATAGGAATGCCTCTTTTAAAAGAGACTTGCTAGCAGCGGATGTCCGAGAGTTCTTGTTTTAATTTTCCTCTTGTTAAGGAGTTAATGTATTAGTCTGGGGTTCCAGTACATTTGATTACTTGTTATGGATATCAGCAGAACAAGCTTCAGAATTTAGGATACACCTTTCCACACTTCCTGCTTGAGTTTAAGCTTCTGAGATGGTGATCATTTTTTTTTTTTGTTCATCAAGTCTCAACCGAATAGAAGCTGCACATAACCCAGAAACAAAGGAATCTATGATATCTTCCTCTCTGTAAACTTGAGCGGTAACATCTTTGAAGTTACTGTTCTTCCTCAGAACGTGCAATGCTTCGAGTTATTGATCCAAGTTTTCTCCAACCTGTTTATTTCTGGTTGCACGTATGCCTGACGTATATCTCACTTTTTTTTCTTGGACGAAAATTCTTTGGAATGTTAATAGCTTCAAAGTTTGTACATGCGCTGAATAGTTCGTATACATCAGATAATACGTAGGAATAATATGCTTGAGGATTTTTCAAAATGTCGGTAACAATGATTCCATATTTTTTCTGCCCCGGGTAAGGTTAATCAGTGTAATATGACCAAAACGCCGCTTAGCGTTTTGGGGAATTATTTTACCAACATGGAAATATCTATAAAATTTTAAAAAACCGAATATTTTACCCATTAGTCAATATTAGGGAATAAGTCATTTAGTATTTGTTAGCTGTTATACAACTTTATTTAAAAACTAAGACCTAAAAGAAAACATGCGTTATCTGTATGCTGTTCAAATTTTGTTTTTTTAAAAATATAGTTAAAAAGATAAATGCTAAAAACATGAAAGACAAAGTTTTCTTTCTTTTGTAGCTTTCAATATAAATCTTGTAACGCGTTAGGCCATAAAATAAAACAAATATATCGTCTGTGTACAACAAATAGAATAGACATGGCTCCGTCTTTCGAAAAAGATTTCCGACATACTGAATTAGTTATAATGGTATCAGAAAGGAAATCCGTTATCCGCAGCAGATAATACATTTGAATGAACTTATCCGGAAATAACGCAATCATTGTATCACTTCCATTCTTTTGTTAATGCAAAAAGGAAAGAAAATAAGTCTGAAATAAATTAAAAATTGATATGATTAAAGGTATATTGATACTTAAAAAAAACAACCAAAAGCCCCGTGAATTTATGACGAACGATTAAGTGTTTGATTGTTCTGTTTTGACAAAAAAAATTTCGTCACAAAGACAATATCTGCTCTGAAAAATATTTGTATGAAAGCATTTATTTTGGCTTGATGACAAGAGAATAAGCATTAAGTGAAGTTATTTTCATACAAACAAAACAAAAAAAACAAAGAACAAAAAATATTTTCTCTTCTTTTCAAAGGAACAAAGCCGATAAAATTAAGTATTGCTCTTACTATTCATTTAAAATGTATGCAAAATCTAATGCATTCCTCGAAATATTCCGAGACCGAGATTCACTATAAAATGTGGACACTCGGTACAAACAACGGCAGTTTGAAATAGTTATAATGATATTGTTAAGAAAATATAGACAAAGCTAAAAACCGTGTTCTGGTGAGTTCCGTTATAAAATGAATATCCACACATATCGAATCAGCCAATGAACTCTTCAACGTTGTTGAATGGTTAGCAAGCTTATTTTGTTAGATTGTGACTGAGTAATGAGTTCGATTCTCACCGGGTGCTTCACTTTGTGGACCTTGTACCTCATGAAAGCTACGATTAAAAAACGAATTCATGGCACTTTGATTACGAATGAGTAATGGGTTCGATGCTCACTGGTTTCTCTACACGTTCGGTCCTGTGATACCAACACACATGTTCGTTCTATGGTATCCTTCAACATTTTTCTGTAGAATCTGTTGCTTCATGTCCCGTCTTCATTTTTGAAGAGGATACATACCGGGGGACAGCTTTCATGTAAGCGTTCAGCACTCTTTTTTCACAGAATTTTGCTTAGCTTTTGGAATTCTTCTTTGGTTATCCCAGTTTCACAATATCAGTTTCACAATTTTCATGAATGCATTAACGTGCGGTCCTCTAAAAAATCTCATATAGTTGAAAAATCAGTCTAATCAGCTATGAGTATTTAGTGGATTGGAACAAAATTTTATGGAAGTTTTCAAAAGATGACATTTGAACAAATGATATCCTTGTATAGCTTAACCCCAAAAAACGGGAACTTTTTAACAATTTAATAAAACCAAGAGTGGTGGAAGAGAAATATTTTATTCAAAACGATTGAAACCTTAAAACATGTCATTTAAGAAACAATGATGGAATTTTAATTTTTTAAAAATTAAATCCTGTACATAGCATCCTAGTGTACAAATGCATTCTTGAAATTCGCAGTGACAGTGACTGAGATCCCCTGTTCATTTAAAAAACATAACGTCCGATAATGTCATGCAATGAAACAGCATACCATACTTTACTAGCATGTAAAGGACGTCCATGAACATTATTAGGATTTGTGTATGCCCAGTAACGGCAGTTCTACTCATTCACGTAACCTGTGAGATGAAAATGGGACTCAATTGACATCTATAACTTGCTTAGAAATTCATAGTCATTGTTGGCTGTTCTACTGATCCATAGTTACTGAAATGACAGTGTTTACTTCGTGAGGCCACTGTTTCGCACTTACTCATGTCTGCCAATACAAGCTTAAAAAATTCCCGTTTTTGGGTTTATCACTGTATTTAAGTAACAGTTATGACATATATAAATAATCTGAATGTGACACATGTTTATACATGATTAGTAGGTGGATTATGAATTCAAGATGTTTTCGTGAAAACGGCGGAAGAAACGTAATGTTATTGCGTCATTTAATGGTGAAGCCCGAACCGTCGCCTTGGATATCTCTAAAGCATTCGACAGAGTATGGCATGCCGGCCTTCTACGGAAACTGCGAAGCTATGGCATAACTGGACTTTTGTTGGACTTAATCCGGTCATTCCTCTCTAACCGCACACTGAAGGTGGTATTAAACGGACATGCCTCCCAGAACTACCCTACAAATGCGGGTGTACCCCAAGGCTCTATCTTAGGTCCTACGCTCTTTCTAATCTATATCAATGATCTCCCCGATGCCATAAAATCACAAGTAGGCATGTACGCCGATGAAACCACATTTTACTCTCGCCTCAATCAAACATCTGGTGTTGGTGACAAGGCGAACCTCGCTGCCGAGATTGAGAAGGACCTCCAATCCGTGGTGGATTGGGGTAAGAAATGGCTCGTAAAATTCAATTCTTCCAAAACGAAGCTGCTGTCAATTAACCACCACAGACAACCTCACCTCCCTCCCATTAGCATGGAACAGACTTGCCTCCCAAAGAGTAAATCACTACGCCTGCTTGGCCTGACACTCTCAGCGGACCTCAAGTGGAATGACTACGTCGAATCCATTGCTAAATCCGCAGCTATGAAAGTCGGCTCTCTGCGCAGGACCCGGAAATTCTTTCCGCCTGAATCTATCCTGCAATTATATAAATCCGCCATCCGTCCGTGTATTGAGTACTGCTGCCACATCTGGTCGGGTGCCCCTTCTATTCTCCTCGGGGTTCTTGACAAAATACAGCGAAGAATCTGTAATGTGATTGATACCGACTTGGCTGACTGCCTGCAGTCACTATCTCACCGGCGTGACGTGACTTTCCTGTGCCTTTTCTATAAATACTTTCATGGCTTCTACTCTGACGAACTTAAATCACTGGTGTCCCCTAGATGTGAATTTGCACGAGATACTAGATTGGCAACTAGGTCCCACCCTTTTACAGTGAAACCGATGAAATGCAACCGCAATTTCTACTCCAACAGCTTCTTTCCTCGCACTTCCCGCCTGTGGAATTCCCTACCGCATGCTTGCTTCCCCGACGGCTACAACCTCCAGGAGTTTAAATGTAAGGTCAATAGACACCTCCTAACACACTAACTCACACCCACTCTCTCCAACTCTCTCCCTATGTATATCATAAGTCGTCTATCACCCTCCTTCTGACATTTCCCTTACCCAATCCCTCTATGTAATCCCCTGCGCTGTAGTGGCAGTGGAATGCCTTGCTTGGGGTGACACGATTAAAAAAAAAAATTGACAGTATAATGATGTACAATTAGGAAAATAATTATTGATTGACATATTGGTTGGTTGGTTGGTTGGTTGGTTGGTTGTTTTGTTTTTATGGCATATCAACCTCGGCGGGTGATTTAATGCCAACTAAATGTTATTTATTTATTGCCGGTAATACCTTTTTGTTTTTCAACAATTTATTGTTGTTTTTATATAAGTTTTGTGTCTAATAATATTTTTTTCGAGTATCAAGATTCATTGGGATTTGTTTTTAAGGGCAGGGTTCCGAAGTCCTACTTTTGTGATTTAACCCATAACTGGAGGGAAGGGACGGATTAATACCTTTCCCAAGGGTACGAGTGCTTAAGTGAATGCAGGGTATTCAACTGGAATTCGAACTCGGCTCACCGACTTCTCTTTCCGAGCCGATATCCACTGCACCACACGTACATCCGTCAGTAAACGCTTACAGCACCTGGTATTCCCAAGCGGTCACCCATCTAAGTACTGGCCAGGCTCAACGTTGCGATTGACATGTTGATATATCAGAATGTATTGTTCTTAAGTGATTCGTTATGTACAGAAATGGATGCAATTCTGATCAGCAAGACCGAAGATGTTTCGACAGGCTTTCAAGCGTTGAGGTTGTCCAAACCGCAATGTTGATTAAAAAATAATCCGAACAAATAATAAGAGACATATGTGAAGTTTGCACTCTGTTTACAATATGTGAGATCCTGCTCAATTCAACTCTTGGACGATTGTTTATATATATATTTGACAAATATACTCGCTCTCTTGTTTGTAATACCAGATGGAAGTGTTAGGTCGCGTACATCTCTATTCAGTAGCCGAAATAAAACCACGGATAAACCTCTCACCAGAATTGTTTATGAAATTTTAAGTGCAGTGTCTCTTTCAGCAAAATAATCAGTCAACCAGTTAAATGCCATACGTGATACAATCCAATAAAACCAAGAGTGATGGAAGAAAAATATTTCATTCAAAGTAATTGAAACATTAAAACATGCCATTTAAGAAACAATGATGGAATTTTCATTTTTTTAAAATTATGTCCTGTAGATGGCGTCCTCCTGTACGAATGCATTCTTGAAATTCGCAGTGACAGTGACTGAGATCCCTTGTTCGTTTTCAAAAGAATAACGTCCGATGATCCCAGGCAATGAAACAGCACATCATACTAGAGTGTAAAGGACGCCCATGAACTTTCTAGAAAGAGACATTACTGTGGGCAGAATATTTTCCCGAAGTTCTCATTACTTTTTGCGGTAGACTGTTTTCCATCCAAGGCTATAGAACCGAATCTATCCTGCTATTTCACCAATTGCTAGAGGGAGAAATGGCGGATTAATATCTTCTCGTTCCGCTGCACCACAACACGCTAAACATAATATTACCCTTTTTTTTATTGTTTCACTGAAGGAAGTTTAGTAGACACTAATTAGGTTTTGGTCGATGTATTTTTTTGCTAAACCGCCGTAGAATTTAACCTCGAGGGAAACATCCCGTATGAGAACCAGTCAAAAAGATTTACAGCTTGAAACGTTAAATAAATCTTGCCGTTTCTGTTGAACGAAGTCGCCATTTGGCTTACTTATTGAAAGTAGAAATTATGGCGTCCCACATTAAAACATCGCTATGCAAATTACCCAAGCCTTCCTTGAAAATGTTGCCTGTCTCTCATAATAGAACTGCACGTAAAAGTTAAATATGCCAACATTTATATTAATTGAATATAAAAAATGGATTTATAAAAATCTCCCAAAACGTATACGGACGTAAGTATATGTACTCTGATACAAGTCTGTGTGAGTGGGGAAAGGATATTTGGTGCATTTTAATATGATTTGCATTACGCTATTTATAATTTAATGTTAGCATACGTTACCCCTTACATTTGAAATAGGAAAACTGAAGTTTTCTTCTTTCAAATGCACACACACACACACACACACACACACACACACATATCGAGCTCCCATAGCTCAGAGGTAGAATCATCGACTGAATTCAATTGGGTCGGATTTCAATCCTGGCTAAAAGCAATCTGATGTCTAACAGTACTGATGAACTGAGATACAGCGAAACAGATCTGTCTGCGGATGACTATTTACGCTCTCACTCCCTGATTGAGCACTGGAAGAATGGTAGACTTTGAAAAAACAGTAGCTACTTTAGCATCGTTCATTCAGTAATGAATTAGAACACTCTCAGCTACTGTCGTGTGTACATTGTACATAACATGCTAAACATCTGCTTTCTTATCCGAGCGCCCATAGCTCAGAGGTAGACATTGCCGACTGACATCAGTCGGGTTTCAATCCTGACTAAAAGCAATGGGTTGTCTAACCGTATTGATGAGTTGCGAAACAGATTTGCATGCGGATGACTATATATGTTGCGGAAAAATCCCGAAGATTAAGAAAATATATTTAACAACCGACATATTTTTAGTCGATACTCGTATTTGAAGAGATATTCTGTTTCTAATCAAAGAGTCTATTTATATATTTACTTCTACCGGCATAATTATTTATGATAAATTTTGTACAA